>JAVJIF010032905.1:0-270501 GCA_038442645.1 Agave tequilana
GGGGGTGAATAGGTGTAAGGCTAATCTAATGACAAATGATGCAGAATTAAAAACTTAATGCAATACACTTAGTGTAACCAAAGAGTGTAGCCGAATTCCCGGTGAGGGGCTCTGGACTATCTCCTCTAAATAAGAGTTGAGGTGTTATATGAAGCTCACTTGGTTGAACACAAGTGAGGCACACAAACAAACACAAGCATATAAGATATGAATGATATGATGCAATGCACAATGTAAGAGAGAGAAAGTAAGAGAAAGTGGATGAAACACAAACAATAAGATATGTTTCGAGGTTCGAGCACACAGCTCTACGTCCCCGCCTTCACACAGAAGGATTTCCACTAACTCGTCCACACAGGACTTCCCACACGGGGAACCTCCACTGAGGATTTGGGCAAATACAATTCGGAGTACACAACTCCTCTCTCCAACAAAATACAACCTCTACACTTAGAGGCAAGACACAAAGCTTACACAATATCAACCTCACAAATGAGGGATAGGCACAAAGCCAAACCAACAATCAACCTCTCACTAGAGGGATTACGCTCAAGGCCACACAACCACAATCTCCTCTACACTTAAAGGGATTCCAACTCAACCTCCACAATCACCTCTACACAGGAGGGATACCAACAACAAGGAAATAAGGTTTACAACTCAAGGTGATCACAAAGACCACAAATCAAATCTTTTCTCACTAAATAAGATCCTAATAGATAGGATAGATATGATAAGCTCAAGTGTGAGAAAAACAAGGTGTTTGAAAATCAAATAATAAAGAAAAATACTTGGGAAAATAATTAGAATTTGATAGAAATGAAGAATAAAACAAATATCCCAAATACTCTATTTTTTTTTATTTTTCCAACCCTTGAAAACAAATAAAAGATAAATCTTTTTGGCTTAAAAACTCTTTTGAAAACTTGTATATAAACACTAGAAAGAATGAGAATTTTTCCTCTTGTAAAACTTGTTAAAACACCAACTCAAATGGGGGTATTTATAGCCCCATTTCAAATCTGCCCGTTGGCAGCAGGCAAGGGCATTTTTGCCCTTCCGGTCGACCGGCCGGTCGACCGACCAACGGTCAAATTTTTGACCGTTGAGCGTACTGGTCGACCGCCCGGTCGACTGGGACTGGATCCAAAGAGCAACAGCTCTTTGGTTGGTCGACCGCACGGTCGACTGAAGCTGGATACAGAGAACAGAGCTTTCTGCCGGTCGACCGGGGCCTTTTCCAGAGAGCAGAGGCTCTCTGGCGGTCGACCGATCCGGTCGACCGGCCCACCAACCTGGCTGTCTGCACGTCCTATGCACGTCGGTCGACCGGCTCGGTCGACCGACTACTGCCATGGTCAACCGGTCCGATCAACCGGGAGATAGCCAGTCCAGCCATTATAGGATTTAAAAACTTGAGTTTTTATTATCAATTAAATACAATAAAATCACATAAATTCTACAAAAATCAGTTCTTATTATATCTTTGAAATTCAAATATGTGCGACAAAGATTCAACACATATTTCAAATATTTGAACCATTTTTGTGTGATAGAAAATTTGCCTTAAACCAAAAACTGTATTTTTCAAAAATAGAATTTTTGAAATGGAAATCCGATTTTTCCAAAACACATGTAAATACAAAAACATGATATTTAAACAACTTTGAAGCATATTGTATATGGATAAAATCCAATATACATGAAAGGTATTATATCTATGTTTTTTACATTAAATCCGAAAATAAGTTTTGTTTAAATATAAAACTCCAAACTCATGAAGTAGACTATCAAAATAAGTTTTTCTAAATAGATGAAGCATAAATGTATATAGATCAAATCTAATATACATTAAACCATATAAACTTGTTTTAATTCTATCTATTCATGAAAACCAAGATTGGTTAAATCGAAAACCAAAACATGAAACTTGTATGTGTATTGTGAACTTGAGCATATCACACTATCTAATCTTTACAATGAGATCTAAACAAACTATACTAAAACAAATCGATGTCTTCTTGTAGAACGCCGTCTCCAAGTCGACTCGATCCAAACGTGATCCACCGAGCTTGACTCCAACCGAGAGCAAGATGTGAACTTGACGCTCGAGCTCTTGAATCACCATGTGAAAGCTCCAAAACACCTATGTTGAAGCTAATCAGCTACTAATATCTTGATCAAATATCTGAAACTAAATATCACAAGATTATTAGTAAACTATAACTACATGAGTAAATCATCATCAAAACTAGAGTGAAAGGCCTCTGGGCCAACAATTACATGTTTAGATGTAGTTTTCATTAAAACTTGTGTTTATACTTGTACAACTAGTAAGCCACATTTAATTATTATGTGTTTGTGCTATGTTGCTCATTTGTACCCATTAGATGTACTTTATAACCTAGTTTTGATGATTCTTACATTTTAACTTGTATTTCTTATTTTTGTACATGTTTCTATATAAATGTGTTTAGCTTCATGTATATGTCAATTTTGCTAAAACTTTAGATATACATGTATATCCTAGAGTCTTTTGCCTTTCATGTAAATTTTTATTAAAGATTCATTTGTATTTGGGATATTTATATATACTTTTAGTTTTAACTAAACATACATATAATTTGAAGTATATTTAATTTTGATGATTTTCATGATTGATAAGGAATTTCATTTGACCTTAGATGGCCCATTTCCATGATTTTATTGATTACATGTCTTTTACACTCTATGTTTGATGTTTACTCCTGATTTGTTTCCATGAGCTTATATGTGCTTTATTGCTAATTGAGTGTTGATGATTGTGTGATTTTTATGTTTTCATTGATATATTCTTGTTTTATTCCTTGCTTGAAAGATTTCGCACTAGTTTTTAAATATTATCTTCAAACTAGTCATTATTCTTCAATTGGTAGAGTTTTCAAACATGTTAAACTATTTTCAAATACTATTTTTTGAAAACCCACCAACCCAAGGGCGGCTGGATGGGCGACCATGCCTTGTGAGCCTAATTGAAAATCTTTTTAATATGTGCATGAAAGGGAGGTAGCATGAGTTATATATTTGATCCTCATTGTATTTTCAATTGGTATCTCAATTGATATTTTCATGTTTGTATACTCATATTTTGTTTTCTATATATGTATGTTTCAAACTTTAAATAGTATCAATTTCGATTGGTATTTACATTTTCATACATATATATGTGATTTGATTGTGCTTACTATATCTTTACATCTTAAAGCACAAATTATGTTTATGCTAAGCTTGATTTACTCCTTAATGTCAATTATTTTTCAATTGGTATCTTATACAAGCTTATGCATTGTTTTTATTGGTATTTCATAAAGGGGGAGAAAATTCATGTTTTATCTTTCATTTGGTATCTTTCAATCGAGTTTATTTTTAATTGGTATCTTACTCCCATTCTTTATGATGAAAAATATTTTGTTTTAGTATATGCTAATATTTTCAATATTGGTATCATGTTTCATTTTAAATTGGTATCTATTATGTTTACCTAAAATAATTTGATTTTTACTTTCAATTGGTTGTTACTTTCATTTGGTATCAAGATTTCTAATATATATTTCAATTGGTATCAAAACACACAATGTTTTATTTTCTATTGGTATCAAAGATTTACAAGACATTTTAAATTGATATCAAGATATTTTCAATTGATATTATAAATTGGTGTCATAATGTTTTGATATGTATTGCTTATATGCAAGGGAAGCTTAACATCTTCTCTATATATAGATTCATGTTGAGTGTATCTCATATTGAGGAGTTTGACCTCTCTTCTCTATGTCTTACACATGTGTAAAGGGAGCACCTTTTATACATTGTTTATTATTTGTTATGTGATTAGGGTTTAGTCATCTCTTTTTCATGTAATGCATGTATGCAGGGGGGTTAACTTTACGTCTCTCCTCTTCATGAATGTATATCGCATATACATCCTTCTTGTTTGATTTGACAAAAAGGGAGAAATTTTTTTTGCGTTTATTTATGCCCCTTTGTTGATTATTTGACAAAAAGGGGGAGAAGAATTTTGAGAGTTTTATATATGCATGTTTATGTCATTTATATGCATGTTTATTTTTTCAATTGGTATCATGTATTGTTTTCAATTGGTATCAGAGCATATATGTTAATATGTGTTATTTGTTTTATGCATCATTGAATATCTTTATTGTTTATTGTTATGCATGAGTTAAGGGGGAACTTCTATGAAGCTTAACTTTAATCCATGCATAGATAACTCCATGAGCTTTGTCATCATCAAAAAGGGAAAGATTGTTGGCCTAGAGGCCCATCACTCTAGTTTTGATGATGACTAACTCATGTAGTTATAATTTACTAATAATCTTGTGTTTAAATAGTTTCAATGATTGATCAAGATATCAGTAGGTGATTAGCTTCAATAAAAAAATTTGAAGCTTTCACATGTAGATTCAAGAGCTCGAGCGTCAAGATCGCATCTAGTACTCGGTTGGAGTCAAGCTCGTTGGATCGCGTTTTGGATCGAGTCTACTTGGAGAAGGAGTTCTACAAGAAGACCTTAGTTTGTGTTTAGTTTATGTTTAGATCTTGTGTAAAAATTAGATAGTATTGATATGCTCAAGTTCAAATACACACACAAGTTTAAAGTTTGTTGGTTTTGATTTTCGATTTAACCGGTTTTTGGATTTCATGTCAAAAATATAGATATATATATATGTCTTTATATGTATATTGGATTCAATCCATATACAATATGCTTCAAAGTTGTTTATATATCTTGTTTTTGTATTTACATAAGTTTTGGAGAAAATGGTTTTCCATTTCAAAAATTCAAGTTTTAGAAAATACCGATTTTGTGTTTAAGCCAAATTTTTATATCACAAAAATGGTTCAAATTGTTTATAATATGTGTTTAATTTTAGTCACACATATTTGTATTTCAAAGATCTTAAAAGAACTTATTTTTGTGAAATTTTTGTGATTTTGTGGGATTTAATTAGAATCAAAATACTTAAGTTTTAAATCCTAAAAACCCAGCTAGACTGACTGGCGGTCGACCGGACCAGTGGCTCGTTCGACCGGCATGGTCGACCGATGTGCACGAGGACATGCACATGGCCAGCCATCTCGGCCGGTCGACCGCACGGTCGACCGACTGAAAGCACCCCACTCTCGGGTGGGGCCGGTCGACCGTTGGCTTTGGCCCGGTCGACCGGGCGGTCGACTAGAGGCACAACGATCATAAAAATGACCGTTGGCCGGTCGACCGGGCGGTCAACCGGAAGAGCATTTCTGCCCTTTTCTGGCATCCAACGGGCAGATTTTTGAGATGATATAAATACCCATCTCTTGAGCTGGTTTTTTTATGGTTTTTTAGAGTAAAATTTTTTTATCTTTCTAAGTGTTTAACAGTAAATTTTAAAAGAGTTTTTGGGCTTAAATATTTTATCTTTATTTGTTTTAAAGGGTTGAAAAAATCAAAGAAAAGGAGAGTCTTTGGGAATTGGTTTTGATCTTCATTTATATTTCAATATAGAGTTTTTCCTAAGAGTTTTTCTTTGTGTTTTATTTTTCAAACTCATTATTTTCTCACACTTGAGCTATCTATCTATCCTATCTATTAGGATCTTGTTTGGTGAGAAAATTGGTTTGTGGTTGTTGAGACCACCAAGAGTTGTAACCTTCCTTGTATTTGTTGGTATCCCTCTTGTGTAGAGGTGATTGTGGAGATTGAGTTTGGTTGTGTTGGTATCCCTCTAAGTGTAGAGGTGATTGAGGTTGTTGTTTGGCTTTGAGCCTTATCCCTCTGAGTGAGAGGTGATTGTTGTTTGGCTAAGTGCCCATCCCTCTAAGTGTAGAGGTGATTGTTGTTGTGCATTGCCTCTAGTATAGAGGTTGTTGTTGGTTGAGAGAGGAGTTGTGTAGTCCAAGTTTGTATTACCCAAATCCTCAATGGAGGTTCCCTGTGTGAGAAGTCTTGTGTGGACGATATAGTGAAAATCCTTCTGTATGAAGGCGGGAACGTAGAGCAGTGGCTCGAACCTCGAAACATATATTTGTGTTTGCAATTGATCCACTATCTCTTAACTCTCACTCTTATTTACCTTGCATTATTTCATATTGCTCATTCATCATATATGCTTGGTATTGTTTATGTGCCTCACTTGTGTTTAACCAAGAGAACTTTACATAGCACCTCAATTCTTATTTAGAGAAATTTAGAGGAGATAGTCCAGAACCCTTCACCGGGAATTCGGCTACACTCTTTGGTTACACTAAGTGTGTTGCAATTTATTTTTAATTCCACATCATTTGTCATTAGATTAGCCCTACACCTATTCACCCCCCTCTAGGTGTACTTTCAACTTGCTCCAGTGATTTAAAGGCTTCAGGAGATACTACTGCTCTATGTTATCTAAGAGTTTATTAATGATCTTGTATATAATATTATATAAACTAATAGGACTAAAATAGTCGGCCTTCAAAAGATTTTCCTACCACGAAATCAAAACTATAAAGTAGACTTTCATAGACCCGATATGATGTGAAACGTGTACGTGTGTGAAAACTAATAATAATAAAACTTAATTTAATGCTACACCAACATGAAATGATCATTGGTAGGAAAGAAAAAACTAGTAATATTAATCTATAGATGATTAAACATGCATATATATATATATATATATATATATATATATATATATATATATATATATATATATATATATATATATATATATATATATATATATATATATATATGTGTGATATATTTCAAATTAAAAGAACCAAGTGATGCTACTTTGTTATGCAGGTAAAGTTCTACGTGCAATACAGAATCTATTGGATTAGCGGGCAGCAGAATTGCACAACTCAGGTTTGATGGACAACAATCAATGTAAATAATATCTAACTATAAAGAAAGGAATGTTATTGAGTGTACCTACTGAGAATTGCATTCGATATCAATGTCATGTTCTTGATCTGCAGGTGCAAGGAACTCTGTATCTTCAGCAATCCGATTGAAGTAGTCAGCTGGTTCTGAACTTGGCACTACATAGATGAAGGGCATGCCGGACTCGCGCAAAACTGGTCAGCACGTGAAACTGGCTCGTGCAAGGGCTGGACGTGGCTCATTGTCGACTGGCATGGTAACCTGTGTTGGCACTGGGTTGCGCTCACGCTGGCAGTGCTCGGGCTAGCTCAGGCTGTGCTCGACTTGGCTAGAGGCGACATGAGAGCAAGGTTATCGGGCTCTGTTGAAGGCAGAAACTTCGAGAGAAGCAGCTCGCTGGTTGAGCTTCGAGGGACGAGGGAACGAGGCGATGAAGAAAGCCGACTGACCTGCTGGCTCTTGGGCACAGGCTGGCATCGGTGGCAGTTGGCGCTAGCGCGGGTAGGGAGGCGACTGTCGAGGAGATAAGGGCGAGAGGAGAAGCCCAGGTTATTGACGAGAAGGAGGGTGATTGGGTGTTGTTGGGTTTCTGTAGGTTGGTAAGGAGAGGAAGAGAGAGGAAAGAGATGAACAATGGGCTTTGTATTTTATTTTGGATTTTTGTGTGGACTTTGTGAGAGAGATTAAAAGAGAGATTAGAGTTTTTTTGGGGTTTTCTATATAAAGGGGAAAGGATAAATACTATTATGTTTTCATTCTCTTAAGAGGGTTCTCTACATACACCCAATAGGATTTTCTGCGATTTCATATTTTTAAAAGCTCTAGAGTTTCGCACTTCTAAATGGTTTGGACTTTAGAATCCAGATCTCACTCAGATTTGAGAAAATTTTTAAAGCTTTATTCAATTCTATTAAATATCTCAAAGAAAACATGGTAGCCTCTTTTTACAAGCAATACAATAGTTGAGTTCCAAATTTCAACCGATGTGGTACTAAAATAAAAGCAAACTAAAAATAAACAAATAAATCAAAAAAATACAAGAAAATAAAAAATACATGTCTTGTTCAATCTTCACTCGAATCAAAGAGATGTCGATGTTGCTCGCTTCTGTCTCTGTTAGTACACCTGCCATATCTTTGAAGTCTTCAACTGGATGTCTGCATCTAAGACATCATTTTGTGCAACATGTTTTATAGCAAAATAGACATGAGTGTTACTAATATGCCAATTTTTTTTTCTTGAAATCAGCATTTACTTCTGAACTATTTATCTTTTGGTTAACTTTTACCACATTGGACGCCTTTAAAAATGGCTATTCTTGTTCATGCCTTGAATTCTCGCGTGCCTTCAAAATACAGTTCATGTTCCTTTATATCGTTACCGTGTAGTGAAAGAACCAGACGCTTGAATCCTCTTCAGGTAGCCACATGATTGGCATCATGTTTTATACTCTTATTTATCTAATTTTGTATATAAATAATTACTACTTTGGTATGTTTTAGTGTTTTCTTGTAGTGAATTTCCTTTATCGGCAAGGAAAGGAGAAGAAGCTTATAATGGTGTGTTTTACGCAAAAAGTTGAATGAAAATAAAAGACTTTCCGAACACGCTGGGACGTTTTGTCCATAGTTTTAGTTACAGGACTCCGAAAGAGATCATTTAAGGAGTCTACAGAAAGAAAATTCGAAGATTCTACAACTTTTATGTTGAGAGTGTTCGTTGATTCATCCATTTGATGACCTGTATTGGTCATTTACATAATCAGTTAGTGTCAAAATTGAATTAATATAAAATATGTATTTATAGTGGGGCTATTGTGTAAAAATCTCTTATTATATAAAGGGGAGAGAGGCCTGCCGTGCGGGCAGCAGGTTTATTTTTTTTTCCTTTGTTTATGAAAAGGAGGCACCTTGCAAATCAAAGGCAGGTTTCAAAGTTTGGAGTGTATTTTGAGAGCAACCTTCTTGCTGTAAACAAAGTTTTATTTATTTAATCATATGTTCTCTTTTATTCTTTGTGTTTTTTTTTTCTTTTGGCATTATGAATAGCTAATTTTGTTAGTACTTAGGGTAAGATGAAACTGAGTTAGTCAAATATGTTGTAATCAATGAAATCTCTCTCTATTCTATTCGTCAAATAGAACATGAATTACTGAGTACATCAGTTTGGGTTTGCTTCTTAATTGGATTTAGTGATTTCATGACAAAAATAGTGATTTTCTAGATTAGTTAAATTAATAACATAACTTGACATGTGATATTATGATTAGTGACAGTGATCTTTGCTAGCCTATGCTTAGAGTTGTTAGATTAACTTAATATTCAGATTATCATGTTTACTTTTGATGATCCTTTTATTGTTGATTCAGATGATTGACAAGTTATGCTTGGTGTATTTTTGATAACTTATGCATTATTTAAATACTCGGATAGGTTATGCTTTGACTACTACTTAGATAGTGAAATCACCTGGGGGGGTGAATAGGTGATATGGGTAATCTAGAAACTAAATGCGGAAGGTAAAACAAATTTGCAACTAGACTTAGTACAACCAACGAGTGTAGCCGAATTCCCCGTGAAGGGCTCTGGACTAACTCCTCTTGATTCCTCTGAATAAGAGTTGAGGTGCTATATGAAGCTCTCGTGGTTAAGTACAAGTGAGGCACACAAACACAAGCCAAGCATATAATGGATATATATATAACAATATGAAAAATGCAAGGCACAACACAAGCAAATATGAATGATATGAATGATGCACAACACAAATAAAGAGAGAGGGTTAAGAGACAATGAATCAAACGCAAACACAAAGATATGTTCCGAGGTTCGAGCCCCTAGCTCTACGTCCCCGCCTTCACCGAGAAGGATTTCTAATCCACTAGGAGTACCGAACTCCTCTCTCAACCTTACAACCTCCAATGAGGCAATACAACCACAATCCACCTCTACCGAAGAGGGATAGGCCCGTAGCCAAATAACCAAACTCCACCTCTCACTAGAGGGAGCAAACCACAACCTCAACCTCTACCAAAGAGGAAGCAACCAACAAAGGTTTTTTTTTTTTTTATAACAAGTGGTATATCTCAACCACAAACAATCTCTTTTTCCACAAAACAAAGATCCTAATAGAATAGGATAGAAGATAAGCTCAAGTGTGGAAAATCAAGGTGTTTTTGAAAATCAAATAACAAAGAAAAACTACTTGGGAAATCTCTTGTAAATGATAGAAATAAAAATCCAAAACAATATCCCAAAACCTAGTTTTCTTTGATTTTTTCAAAACCCTTGAAAACAAAACAAAGAATAGCAATTTGATTCAAAAACTTTTTGTTTAAAACACTAGAAGAGATCTGGAATTTTTGGCTTTAAAAATCTTAGTCAAAAACTCAAAACAATGGGGTATATATAGCCCCAAAACAAAACTAGCCGTTAGGCTGAATTCTCAGCCAGATACGGCTGGCGGTCGACCGCCAACGGTCATATTTTTGACCGTTGGCTGCCTGCGGTCGATCGGCCGGTCGACCGTAGAAAAACAGAGAGCAGAGCTCTCTGGTCCGGTCGACCGCCCGGTCGACCGGCCCAAGTGCCAGGCCAACGTGCACAGACCTGTGCACGTCGGTCGACCGACTCCTGGTTCGGTCGACCGTGCGGTCGACCGACAGAGCCTGTTAGGCACTGTTCTGGGTCAGAAAAACAGGGTAAAAATTATTCTAATAAATCCCATAAATCTTCTAAAAATTCACAAAAATAGTTTTATCATTCTACATTGAAATATAAACTTGTGTTAAAAATTTTAACACAAATTTTAAACATATTGAACCATTTTTGTGTCTTATAAATTTTATCAAAAACCAAAACCTGTATTTTACCAAACATGGATTTTTCAATACATGAATAGGAAAGTCAAAATAAGTTTGTCTAGGAAGTTAAGCATGCATGTATAGAATGAATTTACTATACATAAACCAATTAAACTTGTTTTGATCTACTATTCATGAAAACAAGTATCGGTTAAACTAAAAACTGAAAAATCAATATCCATAAAAAGTGTGTGTTGTGCACTTGAGCATATCAACTATCTAATCTTTACACGTGGATCTAAAACACACTAAACTAAACTATGGATACCTAAGTCTTCTTGACGATCTTCCGTCTTCAAGTCGACTCGATCCAAAACACCGTAATCCACCGAGCTAGACTCCAACGAGTGCTATGTATGATCTTGATGCTCGGGCTCTTGAATCACCATGTGAAAGGCTTCAAAACTCCTTTGTTGAAGCAATCACCAACTAATATCTTGATTAATGATCTGAATCTAAACATCACAAGATAATTAGTAAACATAACTACATGAGTTAATCATCATCAAAACTAGAGTGGAAGGCCTCTGGGCCAACAATCTCCCCCTTTTTGATGATGACAAAACTCATGGAGTTATATATGCATGGATTAAAGTTAAGCTTCAAAGAAGCTCCCCCTTAACTCATACATAGCAATAAACAATAAATATGTGCAATGAAAGCTCATAAACATGTAAATGATACCAAACATGAAATGTATCATACATAAAACGTGCTCTTGATACCAAATACAAAATGCTCTTGATACCAATAAAAACATGCTCTTAATAGCAATGAAATGCTCTTGATACCAATTAAATGACAAACTAATAAATAAAACAAAACATGCATATAAAACATGCATATAAACTCAAATACTTCTCCCCCTTTTTGTCAATCATCAACAAAGAGGCCCAAGTAAAAACAAAAAAATTCTTCTCCCCCTTTTTGTTCGAAACATAGAATCAATAAAGGGTTCACAGCCCTAATTAGTTTGATATCACCCCTTTCAATAATAAAAATATAAATCAAAACATTTTTGATATTATTTATTTAAACAAAATTTTGAATTTTCTCAACAAATCAATTTTTTTTTTTTGATATCAATTGAAAGTAAATAAGGCATTGATACCAATTGAGTAAACAAATAAGCATCTTGATACCAATTTTGAGAAAACAAATACAATCTTGATACCAATTTAAAGTATTATTCTTTTTAAACATATGATACCAAATTGAAATTATTATTTTCTATCATAAAGCAAGGGAGTGGAATACAAAACTAATGGTAAACCAAATACCAATTGAAAGATAAAATACGAGTTTTCTCCCCCTTTATGAGATACCAATTAAAATAATGTCTAAGCTTGTATTAGAATACCAATTGAAAACTAATCAATTGAAATATGATGATCATTAAAACTCAAGCTTAGCATAAACATAATATATATATATATATATATATATATATATATATATATATATATATATATATATATATATATATATATATGTGTATGTATGAAAAATAGATACCAATCGAAATTGATACTATTTGAAGAGTAAGCATACATACATAAAAATATATATGAGTATACAAAAATGTCAGTATTGATACCAATTGAAAGAATCCAATGATACCAATTGAAACAACAATAATATCAAATGTATATCTCATATAACCTATCACCCATTCATGCTCATGTTTAAAATGATTTTCAATAAAGAACATATAAGGCATGGTCACCCATCCAACCGCCCGTTGAAGGTAGGGGTTTTCAAAAAATAGGTTTAAAAAATAGTGTATGTTTGAAAACATCTACCATAATGAAGAATCCGAACTAGTTAAATGGAAAAACTTCTAAACTAGTACGAACTCCTTCAAGTAAGGAATAAAACAAAAATAATTTTCATGAAACTATGTAAATCACATGATCACTAAAAACACTCAAAATCCATAAAGCTCATATCATACTCATGAAAACACAATCATGAGAAACATTTAAATGAAGTGAGTGCACAAGTGTTATGTAAAACACATAATCATGAAATTTGGCAATAAAGCTCAAATTCCTCAAAAATATGAAAATCATCAAATCTTGATTTCTTCAAGGCATATGTATGTCAAGTACAAGCTAAAGTATACATACATATCCAAAACATAACGAGTCCACAAATGTATATGCATGAAGGCACGTGGCTCAAAGGATGTATATGTATAAATAATAGTTTGGACAAGATAGACATATACATGAAGTTAAAAAAAAATACATGAACATGAAAACAAAAATAGGAATACAAGTCAAATGCATGAATCATCAAAATTAGACTATACTAGCACATCTAATAGGTACAAATAAGCGTTCAAGCTCAAACATATAAAAATTTATTTGTGGCCCACTATATGTACAAGTATAAATCTTAGTCTTAATGAAAACTAACATTTAAACATATATTTAAATCATGAAGCATCAAAAACAAAACAAAAATCATAAACACACATATGATCATTATGTATATGCATGTGCATTAGATCTAGACATACATATTAGTTAAAAACAAAGTGAGAACACATAGATATAGGTCCATATTAAACATGGGTGTCTCAAATAACTAAACATGTATATCACTAATCTAAATCACATGGTATAATCATAATGAGCATTAAAACATGACATGCTATAAATCAATGACATGAAAAGCATGCAAATATAAACAGGAGTTAGAGATCGATACCAAAACCGATGAAGGCACCTCTCTAGTTCTCCAAATCAAGGTGGTCCTCCCACCAAACTCCCCTTGAAAGTGATGCATCCAAATAGTCCACATGAAGCTCGGAACGCATCCACTCTAAGGTACCGATACTCTCACATCATGCGAGAGCCCACACCTACATCAAATATAATAGGGGTGGTCTTTGGTACCCACACTCTTTTGGGTCCATGGGGGTTAGCACCTTTCCTAACCCAAACAAATTTAGTTGCTAAATTATCATCATGTATACGATCATAGCAAAATTTAGCAAGGTGGCCCTTACGTGCACAATGTGTACAAGTGTACACATGAGCATACATGGTGTGATGGTGGTGACCGTGGGTAGCATGTGTATGTTGTGATGGGTGTGCATGCAAAGATGGAACTTGTTTCTTTCGAAACAAAGATTCCAAACGTGTATGGTTCATGGCACATTGGCTCAAAGTGGAGCCCAAACAATCAACACTCTTCTTAAGCATAGATATATCATTTTCAATTAAAGAAGAGGTGGCACATGCAATAGGTGAACTATGTGAAGCTACCCTAGCATGGCAAACATGAGAATCAATTTTATTTTGCAAAGAATTATTTTTCTTTAAACAAATTTCTAAGTCCTTAGAAATAGAAGCAATTTTCATTTTTAAAGAATCATTTTATTTTAAAACAAAATTAACTTTTAAAGACAAGTTTTCATTTTTCTTTACAATATCATTACAATCATTTTTATTTTTCAAAAATTTATTTTCTTTTAATACAAGATCAAGCTTAGATTTCAATGAATCCCTATCATTAGAAATCTCCACTTTCTCTTGCAAAACAGTGTCAAGTCTAAAAATCAAATTTTTATTTTCAATGTTAAGGCCTAGACTTTTCTTTTTCAAAATATTATATTTTTCTATCAATTTTTTACAAACTATAGAAAGTTCTTCATTTAAAGTGTTGGGATCAACATGATCATTACAAGAAGAACTAGCATCACTACAATCTAGTTGAGATTCCGAATGTACCTCAAGGGAGTCATTCCCTTGGACCATGAAGCATTGTGAGTCGGATTCTCCACTAGATTCCTCCGGTTGGATTGACAATTGAAGTTTGGAGGTGGAGGTGGTTGTCAACTTGTTCCACACTACAAAAGCGGAATCAAGGTTAGAAACAAGCATAAGATATTCTTTATTAAGCGTGCTTCTAATAGCCTCAAGGGCTTGTGCAATGGCCCCTATATGATTGCGGTTACCAAGATAGCATTTCTTGGTAGCGGCAAGAAAAACATGCAAGCCTAGGGTTTTCAAATAACAACTCATCTTGGCCTTCCAAATATCAAGTCTAGAGATATCAAACATAGGAGGGCTATCCATGAGTGCAAACTATATGTGTGCAAATAAATATATGTGCAAAATGTAAATGATAGATTAGCAAATCAAGATCTCACTCCTAGGTGGTTAAACCTAAGTATCAGGAGCGTAGGCTCTGATACCAATTGAAATCACCTAGAGGGGGGGTGAATAGGTGATATGGCTAATCTAGAAACTAAATGCGGAAGCTAAAATAAATTTGCAACTAGACTTAGTACAACCAACGAGTGTAGCTGAATTCCCCGTGAAGGGCTCTGAACTAACTCCTTTTGATTCCTCTGAATAAGAGTTGAGGTGCTATATGAAGCTCTCGTGGTTAAGTACAAGTGAGGCACACAAACACAAGCCAAACATATAATGGATATATATAAAACAATATGAAAGATGCAAGGCACAACACAAGCAAATATGAATGATATGAATGATGCACAACACAAATAAAGAGAGAGGGTTAAGAGACAATGGATCAAACGCAAACACAAAGATATGTTCCGAGGTTCGAGCCCCTACCTCTACGTCCCCGCCTTCACCGAGAAGGATTTCTAATCCACTAGGAGTACCGAACTCCTCTCTCAACCTTACAACCTCCAATGAGGCAATACAACCACAATCCACCTCTACCGAAGAGGGATAGGCCCGTAGCCAAACAATCAAACTCCACCTCTCACTAGAGGGAGCAAACCACAACCTCAACCTCTACCAAAGAGGGAGCAACCAACAAAGGTTTTTTTTTTATAACAACAAGTGGTATATCTCAACCACAAACAATCTCTTTTTCCACAAAACAAAGATCCTAATAGAATAGGATAGAAGATAAGCTCAAGTGTGGAAAATCAAGGTGTTTTTAAAAATCAAATAACAAAGAAAAACTACTTGGGAAATCTCTTATAAATGATAGAAATGAAAATCCAAAACAATATCTCAAAAACCTAGTTTTCTTTGATTTTTCCAAAACTCTTGAAAACAAAACAAAGAATAGCAATTTGATTCAAAAACTTTTTGTTTAAAACACTAGAAGAGATCTGAAATTTTTGGCTCTAAAAATCTTAGTCAAAAACTCAAAACAATGGGGTATATATAGCCCCAAAATAAAACTAGCCGTTAGGCTGAATTCTCAGCCAGATGCGGCTGGCGGTCGACTGGGCGGTCGACCGCCAACGGTCATATTTTTGACCGTTGGCTGCCTGCGGTCGACCGGCCGGTCGACCGTAGAAAAACAGAGAGCAGAGCTCTCTGGTCCGGTCGACCGCCCGGTCGACCGGCCCAAGTGCCAAGCCAACGTGCACAGACCTGTGTATGTCGGTCAACCAGCTCCTGGTTCGGTCGACCGTGCGGTCGACCGACAGAGCCTGTCAGGCACTGTTCTGAGTCAGAAAAACAGGGTAAAAATTATTCTAATAAATCCCATAAATCTTCTAAAAATCCACAAAAATAGTTTTATCATTCTACATTGAAATATAAACTTGTGTTAAATTTTCAACACAAATTTTAAACATATTGAACCATTTTTGTGTCTTATAGATTTTATCAAAAACCAAAACCTGTATTTTACCAAACAAGGATTTTTCAATACATGAATAGGAAAGTCAAAATAAGTTTGTCTAGGAAATTAAGCATGCTTGAATAGAATGAATTTACTATGCATAAACCAATTAAACTTGTTTTGATCTACTATTTATGAAAACAAGTATCGGTTAAACTAAAAACCGAAAAACCAATATCCATAAAACGTGTGTGTTGTGCACTTGAGCATATCAACTATCTAATCTTTACACATGGATCTAAAACACACTAAACTAAACTATAGATACCTAAGTCTTCTTGACGATCTTCCATCTTCAAGTCGACTCGATCCAAAACACCGTGATCCACCGAGGTAGAATCCAACGAGTGCTATGTATGATCTTGATGCTCGGGCTCTTGAATCACCATATGAAAGGCTTCAAAACTCTTTTGTTGAAGCAATCACCAACTAATATCTTGATTAATGATCTGAAACTAAACATCACAAGATAATTAGTAAACATAACTACATGAGTTAATCATCATCAGAACTAGAGTGGAAGGCCTCTGGGCCAACAGATAGCTCATGTTTTTTATGGATTGATAAATATGAGAGTGATATAGTGCATACAATGTGACAGTGTATAAATTGTATGTTAGAGAGAGGGACGTAATTGATTTAACCCTATGTATTTTTCATAGATTTTTCTTAGTTAACAAAAACCCAACTTTCATCTCTTCATTCAATTCAATTAGAAATTGTTTAGACTGAAGAGCCACATGTCCATGTGGATTTATCCTCAAGTGCTACATCGAACAATCGTGTGCTTGTGATTACTTATAACGATGGACAGAAATCTTGCCATTAAGTTTTTGGCGCTATTACCGGGGACACGGTGTTCTATCTTTAGTTTTGACACTTTTACTGGATTGTAAAAAAAAATTCAAAAATTCAAATAATCAAAAAAAATCAAAAACTCAAAAAAATATCACTAAAAAAATACCCTTTCCCATGGCCTATCCAAACTCATTTGGTTATGATACATTTTATAGGCCAAATCTACCTTTTCATCTACCAACCTCTCTTCTGAGTGCCCATGACTACACCTAACCCTCGATCTCATCTTTTACATCTTATCCTATCATTTGGTGCAATTACTGCCATAATCTGTCTCATCCTTCAGAACAGTGTCCTTCGATAGGGTATTCGGGCTATTCGGTAGGACATGTGAAAATTAATTTCATACATTTCAGGACCTACGAGTGAACCCTATCCATCAAATTTGAATTCGGGGTGTTGGAATTATTCTGATTCTTCATAGGATCAGTCATATATAAATTTCAATCCAATTGGTCCCCCATTGACCTATCACCCCCACAATTTGAATTAAACAGCAACCATGAGGACAAATAACCAATGCAAGAGGAAACTCTTGAAGACCTCATGCAATTTTCTAAACGGTTCTGCTCAAATCTCAGCCTGTCAAGATATGACAGCCAGTAAGTTAGCTGTGGGGAAGAAAAGAATTTCTTATTCACTCAATCTGTTCTTGGGCCAAAATCTTCAATTCTAGAGCACATTCATTTTCATAAAGCGAACAAATTTAAAATTTTGAGATCCGATAAGCAAATCGATGATCATATTGATAGGTCTACTCATTCCATCGAGATACCCTTTGAGTCCACTCCATTATTTCACTTGAATCGAATTAAAGAGCTTGAATATGAGAAACCTATTGAGGAAGATGTACATGTGCATGAAGTGTACAAACTTGATAATAATCCTCGATGTCTGAATGAAATGATTAGAGATTATTTGGCTACATATGCACCTCATATTGAGCAAGTTGAATCATACTATGAGAATGAATGTGATGATGATGAATCTTTGCTTCTTGATAAACAATTTGGGAATGAATTTCTTAAGTTTTATGAAAAGATATCTGTTGAGCAGCAAAAGATTTCTTCAGATCATGTTGAGAAAATGTAACACACTGATCAAAATTGTGAGGATGCATGCATGGATGATGAGCTTTTATTTCTTGATGAGCTTTTTAAAAAAGAGTGCGATCATAGTAGTGAGAAAACATGTGTTGAGGATCTTAAATTTAGAGTTCTCTTCGGAAAAAGAAATTTTGATTTGAGCATCTTTATTTTTGATGAGCAAACTAATGATCAATCTTCTGAAAATAAAATTCAAGAACTTCTAATTGACCAAAAATTTGAAAACCTATTCGAAGATGAACTCATGTGGTTAGATGAATTAATGATAGATGCTTTGGTTAGTTACACACCTCCAAAGAAAATAGATGTTATAAGTGTCGAGGTGATGCTCGAAGATGAGCTCAAATTTCTGGGCATTCATATTGTGGATGCTCCAATTGAGATGTGTGATGATGATCAATTTATTGAGAGAAGAAGTGGGAAGAAGAATCGGAGGAGAGTGAGGAAGGTGAAGAACAAATTAGACAAGATGAGAGTAAAGATGACAAAAAGAATAACCCTCCAATTTGTCCCTTGAAGAGAACCCACTGGAATGATGGGAAGCGAGCTTGAGGGAATAAACTTAGAACGATCTAGGTGTAGAAGAGATGGTGAGTTGTACATATGTATATATATGTTTTATTTTTCTTTTAGTTTGTGAGTCTTTTTATTTCTCTTTTAGTTAGTCGAGTCAGTTTTAGTAAGTCTGCTATTTATCTTTTTCTCTAACCTATATGTTTATTATAAGTAATACAGGATAAAAAAGAATGCATCCAACACACAGGGAGTATTTTTATTGCTTCAGCAGCTGAGTTCTCTAGTGCACTATGATTCAAGCATATTATTATAATTTCATCATTATTCTTATATGCATGATTGTTTGATTATTATGATCATATGCATTGTTTGTGAGTGTAATACTTGCTATTTATTTTTGTATTCATTTGCATGCATGAGGATATGGCACAATTTAGGCGTGGGGGAGATTCACTTGTTTTCTTTTCTTTCTTGGTCTTTATTTTCTTTTAGGACTCTTTAAAAAAAGTTGAAAAAGTTAAAAAAAAATTTACAAATAGTTAGCTAGTATGTTAGTAAATTAGTATCCACGAGTAGATTTTAAAGGTGAAATCGAGATGAAAAAGTCATATAGTTTTAAAGTACATAGTAGAATCTAAAAATCAACATACCATCTAAATTTAGTTTAAGTGATTATGTACCCGTCACACTTACACTAATTGTTCAATGGCTTGAGATATTGATTGCAATTGGAATATCTAAAAGAAGAAGAAAAAAATATATTAATTAAAGGCAGGTTTCAGAGTTCATGCATTGGAGCCCACATGCGTTGGCATCATTTTACATTATTTTTAGACTCTTATTTATCTAATTTAGTGTATAAATAATTGCTACCTGGATATATTTTAGTGCTTTCTTGCAGTGAATATCCTTTAAAGGAAAGGAGAAGAAGCTTATAATGATGTGTTTTACACAAAAAATTGAATGAAATTGAAGGATTTTCCAAACATGTTAGGATATTTTGGCCATAATTTTAGTTAGAGGACGCCGAAAGAGATCATCTAAGGTGTCTACGGAAAGAGAATTTGAAAATCTATAAGTTTTATGTTGAGAGTATTCGCTGATTCATCCATTTGATGACCCACATTGATCATTTACATAATCAATTAGAGTCAAAATTGAATTAATATGAAATATGTATTTATAGAGGGCTATTGTATAAAAATCTCTTATTATATAAAGGGGAGAGAGGGCGGCCGTGCGGGCTTCTAGGTTTTAGGTTGATGTTTTTTTTTTTGCCTTTGTATATGAAAAGGAGGCAACTGCCTCTTTCTTCTGAATATTTTTCCGTGCAATAATCTCCACATGGCCTCCACGCGCGCGCGCTTGCGCCTTCGACACGTGGAGAGTGAGGGCATGCACTGGGGCCCACATGCGAGGCTTGCCTTTTGAGTTCATGCGTTGGAGCTTGCAAATCAAAGGCAGGTTTCAAATTTCAAAGTTGAGAGAGTCTGTTTTGAGGGCAACCTTCTTCTTCCTCCTGTAAATAAAGTTCTATTTATTTAATTATATGTTCTCTTTTTATTCTTTGTGTTTTTTTTCTTTTGACATTATGAATAAGCTAATTCTGTTAGTATTTAGGGTAAGACGAAACTGAGTTAGTCAAATATGTTTTAATTAATGAAATCTCTCTCTTTTCTATTCGTCAAATAGAACATGAATTACTGAGTACGTCAGTTTGGGCTTGCTGCTTAATTGGATTTAGTTATTTTCTGATAAAAATAGTGATTTTCTGGATTAGTTAAATTAATAACATAACTTGGCATGTGATAGTATGATTAGTAACAGTAATCTTTGCTAACCTATGCTTAGAGTTGTTAGATTGACTTAATATTCAGATTGATGATTCTTTTATTGTTGATTCAAATGATTGACAAGTTATGCTTGGTAGTATCTCGGATAACTTATGTTTTGTTTAAATATTCGGATAGGTTATGCTTTAGCTACTCACTTAGATAGCTTGTGTTTTTTATGGATTGATAAATATGAGATTGATATGGTACATATAATGTGACAATATATGAATTGTATTTTAGAGAGAGGGACGTAATTGATTTTACACGCTTGATAGCTTAGTGGATTCAAACCCTATGTATTTGCTTTTACAGATTTTTTCTTAGTTAACAAAAACCCAGCTTTCATCTCTTCATTCAATTCGTCAAGATAGTATTTAGACTGAAGAATCACATGTTCCTGTGGATCGACTCTCAAATGCTACATCGAACAATTGTGCACTTGCGATTAATTATAACAGTGGAGAGAAATCTCGCCATCACCACACCACGCTAACTTTCATTTCCGAAACATATCAATCTCAGCTAGTGCATTATGGCAATCAATAACGATAGAGGATAACTTCATCACCAAGGCTTGTAGCCGTCTCTTTTGCCTATCCTGTTTGGTTAAGTGAGGAAGTGAAGAAGTGATAATAGTTCCCTTTGAAATTTGGGAATTGGTTAGTAAGTTTTCCGGTATTTGAATGTTGTTGGGAAGTGTGGTTTGAAAATGTTATGTCTTTTCCGGTGTTTGGATGGTAATGTGAAAGTGAAAAAGTTAACCACAAAGTTGACCACAAAATAATATTAAAATAAAAATTAATTAAGAAAAATAAAAAATAGACTGTAATTAGAATGCAAGTGAGATTTACATTATCAAAAAATTAACTGTTTTGTGTTACAACTTATTACAAATGAGATTTACATGCCCACAAAATTGACTGTATCACTTTGAAAGTGAGAAAATAGTTATGTAAAAAAGAAAAGAGAAAAAAACAGTTTTCTTATTTTCATTTTCGATATAGAAGTGAGCAATTATATTTCCAAATTTTTTTACTTCCGCCCACTTCCTTGCAACCAAACACATCCGCTTTGTTCTCAAACGCATGTCCTCTGGGTCTGTTTGATTGTCATAACTGTTCGTAATTCGTAAGTGGTAGTTGGTAAACTCTTTGCAGTGGTAAATGAGTTGCATCAATGAAAGTTTTACGGTGTTTGGTTGATATTATAAAATTGTATGTAAGAAAGTGTATTGTGTTTTACGGTGTTTGGTTGGTAAAGTAAAATTATAATTGAGAAATAGTATTGTGTTTTACAGTGTTTGGTTGTCGTTGTGTAAGTCGTAAGTGGATCAGTTGACCACAAAAATAACTGTTTGCTGATTTTTTGATTTTTAAAATAAGCCATTAAAAACAGTAAATAATTAACAAATCCATAGAAGTTAAAAAAATGGTTAAATTATAAAAACCTATTTAAAATTTAATAATAAATTGTATAAAATACATAAAATAGTAAACATAAAAAGGTTAATATTTGAAATGCAATCTAATAAATAGTAAAATTAGTTATTACCGAGTATTTAAAAATGTAATATTAAAAATGAAAAATATTAAATATTAAATTTATTAAAAATTCTAACGATCCCCGGTTCTTAAATTTATATTAAATATTACTAATTTATAAATAAATTTTAAAAAAACATTAGTTGAATATATTAAGTTAATCGATTAATAGAAAAATTAATCTAGTTACAATTAACTGTCTGCAATACAGTTCTGCAGTGACCATAAAATTAGCTGTTTGTGCCACATGTAACTCAAATACATTTGATCGTTACCAAAGTTTACCTCAAATACATTGATAATGATTAACATATGGATAGAAATTTATTTAACTAAAATAGTTAATAACGCTTGCAAATTTGGTTGCGTAAATATTGTATGTCACCTATCAGTATAGACATGTTATATGTTTTATGTATATGCAATATGAGTAGACAGCTAGATATCTCAAATGAAAATTTAAAGTAGAATACATACATAACACAAATCTGAACAACCGATCTATTAATTTTGGAAACTTGCGAGACAAATAATAAGCTCATATTCAAATGTGCTACTTGTAACATGAGTAGAAAGTACACTCTCTGTTTCTTAATAAACCCATAAAAACTGCTAGTACGTCGTGTATAGATAAACGAACATCAAGAAATTGATCAGTGCAAGCCGGTGCGACCTCTATCCACATATCAGCCTAGCCGACGACCATGTTACGTCCAGTAACGCCCGTCTCTCTTCCCCCGATGTCCCCATCTCGTTCATCTTCCCAACCTAGCAGCCAAAATTAAGAATCGTCTCAAATAGGTGTATATATATATATATATGTATATATATATATATATATATATATATGTATATATATATATATATATATATATGTATATGTATATATATATATATATGTATATATATATGTATATATATATATATGTATATATATATATATATATATATATGTATATATATATATATATATATGTATATATATATGTATGGAGATAGACTTGTATCCTTTCAAAAGGATTTGATCCCGGATCCTTCCCACTCAAATTCAACTCTCCAACATTCGAATACAAGATCCACTCCGTTGAAGTTGATCTATACTATTTAAAGTATCTATAAACCAAAAATCAAGTGTTTTAAATACTTTTTGCCCATCCATCAAGTAGGGGAAAAACGGACGGCCTAAATAGTGAGTTGGTTAGTTTAACGGTGTAGAACATTTGAAATCTAATAAAAATTAGTTTATAGGGGTTTTTAAATGTTTAGATCATAATGAAATGGCCGGATCGAGAATTTGTATGTCTAAAGACATAGATCTAACCAACTCACTACTTTCGGCCGTCCATTTTGCGTCGCTTGATGGATGGGCAAAAAGTATTTAAAACACTTGATTTTTGGTTTATAGATACTTGAAATAGTATAGATCAATTTCAACGGAGTGGATCTTGTATTCGAATGTTGGAGGGTTGATTTTGAGTGGGAAGGATCCGGGATCAAATCCTTTTGAAAGGATACAAGTCTATCTCTATATGTATATATATATGTATATATGTATATATATATATATATGTATATATATATGTATATATATATATATATGTATATATATATGTATATATATATATATATATATACACACACATATATGTATACATATGTATATATATATATATACACACATATATGTATACATATGTATATATATACACATATATGTATACATATATGTATACATACACATATATGTATACATATATGTATACATATATATATATATATACATACATATATGTATATATATATGTATACATATACATATATATATATATATATATATATATATATATATATATATATATATATATATATATATATATATATATGTATATGTATACATATACATATACACACATATATATATATATATATATATATATATATATATATATGTATACATATATATATGGGGTTACTGTACCTCAGCCTGCGGCTGAGAGAACTCTCTAAGCCGGCGGGACGTGGCAACATCAGATCCACAAATCTGTCATAAATTTTGGCGGACAAAAACCTGAACAATCCCGCCTAATTTAATGTCAGTCACCTCAACATTATATTTTTCGAAAATACCCTCACTCACAACTTTTTACCTAATGTAAAAACATTTCCTTTTATTTTTACCATGGTCGCAGTATTTTTGAAAAAGCGATATATATGTATGCGACCTTGCTAATATTTTTTTAAGCCAAATTTTTTTTCATACACTATTTGTCGAACTCGTTCGCAGTAGTTAAAATTATAGTTGCAGATCTGTTCGACTTAGATCGTAGAGTTTTAATTTTTTTTTGGTCTTTTATTTTATACAAATGCGACGTTGGTCGCAGTATATGAAAGGTCCTTTTTTTTATTACATACTGCGACATGGGTCGCAGTTGTCTCAATATGCGTTGTAGTGTCCTGCGACCATGGTCGCAGTGTATTTAACGTCATTTTTTTAATTCCCGGGTCGCAGTTGATTATGTTTGCACTGTAGTCTTATGCGACCTTGGTCGCAGTGTCGACCCGGGTCGCAGTTGTTTATATTTGCACTGTATACTTATGCGACCATGGTCACAGTGTCGACCCTGGTCGCAGTTGTTTATGTTTGTACTGTATACTTATGTGACCTTGGTCGCATTATTGACCCTGATCGCAGTTGTTTATGTTTGCACTGTAGATGATTGCGACCTTGGTCGCAGTGTAGACCATGATCGCAGATGTCTATGTTTGCACTGTAGACTTATGCGACCTTGGTCGCAATGTCGTTCATTGTTTACATTTGCACTGTAAATAATTTATAAATAATAACCTAAATCCTATAAAGATCGGCAAAAAAAGGGGGAAAAATAATAATAAATAATAACCTAAGTCTGACAACGTGCGCTCCAAAAATTGCCTTTTGGGCAAATAATAATAAACAATAACGAAAGTTACAGAAAGAGTAGCTTTTCATAAGGGGTATTTAGTAATTTAACTTCTTCCTATAAGTGGGCCGCAAGTTAGTGGGGTGACAAAATTGAGCCACGTCACCGCAGGCTGAGAGCGTTCTCTCAGCCGCAGGCTGATATACATTTTTCTATATATATATATATATATATATATATATATATATATATATATATATATATATATATATATATATATGTATATATATACATATATAGGTATATATATACATATATACATATATATATACATATATAGGTACATATATACATATATACATATATATATACATATATAGGTACATATATACATATATGTATACATATATACATATATGTATACATATATACATATATGTATACATATATACATATATGTATACATATATACATATATGTATACATATATACATATATGTATACATATATATATATATCTATATATATATATATATATATATATATGTATACATATATATATATATATGTATACATATATATATATATGTATATATACATAAATGTGTGTATATATATATATATGTATATATATATATATATATATATATATATATATATATATATATATATATATATATATATACATACATATATGTATATACACACACACACACACACACACACACACACACATATATATATATATGATAAAGAGGCTGCAATGCTTAAAAAAAGGCCAAGAAATTAATTAAAGTGGAAAGTAAAGTGTATGGACCAAACCATTCATTAATCTCCAAACAGAAACCTTGATTTTACAGTATCTCCTCACTGTCATCTGAGAGTAATGAACCCAATATATATATATAAGGAGACATAATAATGCATAGGAAAGTAATAGCTGAAAATTGGTAAGTTTCAATACCTGTAACTGTAAGGAGAGCTGCAATTTGTTCGCCACCTCATCCCCCCAGTAAGATACATGTAACCCAAAATGTCATATATATAAACTCTCAGCAGACCAAACAGCCCTGGAATTGAAGAAAATAAGTGACAGCTAACAGAGCAAATATTTGATTAAAAATCATACAGAAGAGACAGAAACTCCACCATTGAAAACATATGGCTGGGAAAAACCCAAACATCCTTGAAATCCCCTCAAGAAGATTGATATGCGCATACTTATTCCACCAAATTCTAAGCATTCCCATATATTTATAAACCTGAAGGATCGGCATACATGTCCGTTATTGATACATGTTAACAAACATAACAAAGCAAAAAACAAGAGTCTACTAGCAATATGTAAGAAGGGGGATATGGCAAAACATGTTTATTACCTGAAAATGCAAGGTTGATACTTGTTAACTGCCCAACTGTAAAGGATGCAAGCCCTAAAAAAAATGTCAGGTAAATAACTGAAGAGCAAATGATAGTGTATGGACCAAACCATTTATTAATCTCCAAACTGATACCTTTATATTACAGTATCTGCTCACTGTCAATTGAGCATATAATGAACCCAATTGTAAAGAGACATAGGACATAGAAAAGTAATGGCAAAGAATTGATAAGTTTCAATAACTGTAACTTTAAGGAGAGCTGCGATTTGATCGCCACCTCATCCCCTAGTATGATAACTGTAACCCAAAATCTCAT
Source organism: Agave tequilana (assembly GCA_038442645.1). Lineage (NCBI taxonomy): Eukaryota > Viridiplantae > Streptophyta > Magnoliopsida > Asparagales > Asparagaceae > Agave > Agave tequilana. The sequence continues at coordinate 26,852 of JAVJIF010032905.1, forward strand.
ATATATAAACTGTCAGTAGACCAAAAGGCCCGGGAATTGGAGAAAAAAGTGACAACTAACAGAACATATGTTTCATTAAAAGTCATAAACAAGAGACAGAAACTCCACCACTGAAAACACATGGTTGGGAAAAAAAACCCAAACATCCTTGAAATCCTGTCAAGTAGACTGATATGCTCATACTTATTCCACAAAATTCTAAGTATTCTCATATATATATAAAACTGAAGGATCAGCATACATGTCCATTATTGATACATGTTAACAAATAAAACAAAGCAAAAACAAGAGTCTACCAGCAATATGTAAGAAGGGGGATATGCCAAAAAATGTTTATTACCTGAAATTGTAAGGTTGATACTTGTTACCTGGCCAACTTTTTAATTGACAAAAAAGAGAAGCTGCAAGCCCTAAAAAAATATGTCAGGTAAATAACTAAAGAGCAAATGATATTGTATGGACCAAACCATTTATTAATCTCCAAAATGATACCTTTGTAATACAAGATCTGCTCAGCATATAATGAACCCAATTGTAAAGAGACATAGGACATAGAAAAGTAATGGCTAAGAATTGAATAGTTTCAATAACTGTAACTGTAAGGAGAGCTGCGATTTGGTCGCCACCTCAACCTCCAGCAAGATAACTGTAATCTAAAATTTCAATAATAAAAACTCACAGCAGACTAAAAGCACATAAAACTGGAGAATACAGTGACAGTAACATAGCATACGTTTGTTGAAAAGTCATACATAAGATACACAAACTCCAATATTGATTGAAAATATGTCTGGGAAAAAAATTCAAACCAAAGTTGAAATGTCAGAGAGCCACCAAAAATTAGCTGTTGGTGGTTATAGCTTATTCCCAAAAAATTTGAGTATTCCTATATTATATAATACTGAAGGATCAACATACATGTCCATTAATGATACATGTTAGCAAACATAACACAGCAAGAAAACAGTGTACTAACAATGATTGTATGAAGGGAGATATGCAAATACCTGTTTATAACCTAAAAATGCAAGGTTGATACATGTGGTACTGCCCAGTTTTGTTAATTGACACTAACTGCAACTGTAAGGAGAGCTGCGATTTGTTCGCCACCTCATCCCCCAGTAAAAAACAATCTAGTTCATTATAACTCAGATAAGACCTCCCAAAATCTCATAGATAAAGAGTGACAGCAGACTAAAATCCCATGAAACTGAAAAAAAATGACAGGAACATAGCATACATTTGTTGAAAAGTCATACATAAGAGATACAAACTCCAGTTATGGTTGAAAACACATATATAGGGGAAAAAACCCAAACATACTTGAAATATCAGAGGGCCACTAACAAGTAGGCTGTGATATGTGCATAATTATTCCAAGAAATATGAATATTTCCCTTATTATATTAAACTGTAAGATCAACATGCATGTCCATTAATGATAAATGTTAGCAAACATGACAAAGATAACAAGCAATCTACTACAAACACATTGTAAAAGGAGATATGGCAAAACATGTAGATAACCTGAAAAGTCCTGTTTCATACTTGTTACTTGCCCAAAGTTTTTTAATGACACTTTGTATATTCCCATGCAGCTGTTGCCTGCAGTAACAGTAAGAGGAAAAACCCATAGTTATTGAATGATAAAATGAAAAAGAATGAAACTAGAGTAGTGTGGTAAAAGTCTACCAAGTAATGCTGAAACCTTAACCACTTACCTTAATCAAACTTCATTACAACTCGATTAGAACCAAACAAGTTACAACTAAGAATATGTTAGTTCATACAACTATAAAGCAACAACAAACCTAATAGTCCAGATTCTGCTTAAGTCCACCATTATATTCTGATTGCATGCAGCAATCTTAATATTATATACCTTAAATGCATCATTCAATAAATAAAAGCGATAACACCAAAGCAACATTCTTATTATGGAAGAGAAAGATAGCTAGCAAAGGGTTTTTCAGTCCATCTGTTTTTTCTTCATAAACTGGAACAACCAGCAAGCCTTCATTTCGTTCTTCCTTTTAAGAAACCCTTTTGCTATATTTGGGTGCTCCACAAGGAAATCATAGGCGGCGTCCACCACCTCAGTAGTAAATATGACACCATCATATTGTGTGTCGATCATTCCTTGTAGTACTTCCAAGCATTTGTCCTGAACCTTTTCTTCCTCCACCTTGACCTCAATGAGGTGATTGGCGATACTGCCTAATGAGCCGGCAAAGTTCTCCATTATCTTAAGTTGAGGGTTTGTCCTTTTTCCTATCCCCCTTGATCCTTGGGAAATGGACATGCTTTGGGCTTGGTCTCCGGACCTCCTGGCATGCCCTACTGAATCTACATCATTACCAACACCTTCCTCAAACTCCTCCATATCTGCCTCATTTCCCAAACCTACAGGGGTAACACCATCCTTAGCAAGCTTCCCGGAGGCCACCTCATCTCCAAAAATGATAGCCATCTCATCATACATATGTATGGGCTTGTTCAGATACGGCTTATCAAGCCTATTAGCCTACATACAAGGGGTAAGCATTAATCATGAAATAAACACCAGGCATGGGATATAAAGAATTGATATTTATATGAAAAAGATGTTACCTTGATATACACTTTATATTCCTCTTCTGGCATCCGGAATGTTCGTGTCTCTGCCTCCCAAACAACGCATCCTGACAATTTTCGACAATTTAAAACCCGGTTCCACTTGGCTCTCCATGTTCTCAAATGATTGTATACTTGGGCCTCAGAAACGTTCTCTTCAAACTTGTCGTTCACCGCTTTAGCTGCAGCCGCATAGTTATTGCCCCTTAGCCCCGAGGTGATTTGCTCTGCCATAAACTGAATCAAAAAGGCTCCCATCTCCTCTGACCACCTGAAATTTTGGGATACCTGTTTCCTCCGCTTCCTTCCCTCTTCAGAGGGCCCAATATCATTGTCACATGGACGAGTCTCTTCCGACATCCCCTACAGCAAAAGCGTTATATATTGTTGCCAAGAATATTTCATATGTTTGCCAATAATATTGAGAACTATAAAGAGATACATAACAAACCAATAGAGTCTAGTCAAATTTCAAAGACAGAATAAAACAGTAAATTAAAAGATAAATTAAACAAACTACATGGTACATAGTAGTAGCTTCAAAATATTACATGCGAAATAAGAATACGCATACTACATCAATTCTCATTATCGTGCCACATTCTTAGTGCAATTTCTTCCCTAAGCTGAATCCAATAATTGGACTCCTCTCTAATCTCTCTACGAGATAGTCCAGATTGGGAAACATTTTGCAAAATGAAATCCTCCTCACTCATGACAAACTCATCTGGCCCATGGCCAATGATATAATTGTGAAGAATGCAGCATGCTATAACAATGTCCACTTGAGTGCTAAAAGGGAAGAATGGTCTTGATGCTAGAATCTTAAACCTTCCTTTCAAGGCTCCAAATGCCCTCTCCACGGTTGTCCGGAGCGAAGAGTGACGGTAATTGTAAAGCTCCTTGTAGTTTGAAGGCAATATCACACAAAAATCACTTAAATGGTACCGAGTGCCACGATACAGTACTAAGAATCCCGGCCTGGTATTGTAACCAGCATCACACAAATAAAATTTCCCTAAAAGTAAGACATTAGATATGGTAGAGACTTACAAACAAACAAATCAAATTTTCAATTAGTTAAAATGTTGCATTTGTTAATGAATTACCTTCTGGGACTCTTACTCCATTTGGGCGTGTGAGTGCATCACGTAGTACAGTGGCATCATGAGCTGATCCTTCCCATCCCGCTAGGACATAAGTGAACCTCAAATCGAAATCTACAGCTGCCAAGACATTTTGAGTGGGATACGATTTCCTTCCATAGAAAGGTCCAACCTCAGTAGCTGGTAGGGTAGCATGGATGTGTGTCCCATCGATTGCTCCGATACAATCCTATTCACAATAAAATTAAGTTGATTTCAAATCAATACTTAATACACAATACTCATCTAAGACCGTAATGTTTTAGGAATTGGTACCTGAAAATAATTACAGAACCTAGGGTCTCCTGAGATCTTCTAATGAGTATGGTTGCTAGGTCCACATATATACTCCCATCTCAGTTCACCAATTGCGCGTAGGGTACGTTAAAAATATTGACTCACAGTTTCACCAGAACGTAAGAAGTTCATACCCACGATTCTGTTACAAACATTGTGACCTATAGTGTACAAGAATATACCTAGTTGCTCTTCAATAGTCACTTGATCAGAATCTTGTAGGAGGCCCCTAGTCCTTAGCATTCCAGAAAGATTGAAAAATAATTCTCTGTCCATCCTAAACATATTGAGGCAATTGGTGTCACTGTACCCCATCACTCTTCTCAAATAAAGCCCTCTTTCCATATTCCTTATCTCTCTCGGGATTGGTTCTGTGATGTCATTGCGGCCGGTCATCCACATCATTATCACACACGCACAAGCACAAAGTATAATGATGCTTATCTCCTGGTCGGCACCATCCAATCCCAGATCCATGAACGTATCCATTCACTACATAACGGGGGAGAAATGGTTGTAATTAAATTAACATGCATATAACAGTCTATAGTCAACCCACAGTAGGCTGTATCATGTAGGAATTGGGTGTCATGGATACCAATTTATTCGAGGACAGATTAAATTTAATTAAAGAGACCCTCTTAGTTTACTGAATAAATTCTCATACAGCTCAAAATTAACCAAAAAAGTTGGGATGTAACATAAAAATAATTGACAAAAAGGTATATGTTACTAACTGTGGATTATCGTAATTTGGCTATAACACACAAAAGCAGGACTGTTTAGGTATAGGATGAAAGCCATTCATGCCAAAATATTGATATTTTCTTAGACCGTTTTTTTAATAAAAAACCTGATAAAATAAAATCTTCTCAAATAGGTGATCCCCTCAGTTAACCCAAATTTTCAAAAGCTAGGAGTACCGTAGAGAAGAAATTTGGTAAGATTAATATTCGTTCTTAACAGGGAAACAATAATTATATTGCAATGAATATTCTAAGAATTATGAATATGTGCATAATTATTCTAAGAATTATGAATATTTTCCTTATTATATTAAATTGTAGGATCAACATACCTGTCCATTAATGATACATGTTAGCAAACATAACCAAGATAACAAGCAATCTACTACAAACATATTGTACAGGGAGATATGGCAAAACATGTAGATAACCTGAAAATGCCTGTTTCATACTTGTTACCTTAGATTGTCGGACTGATTATTCCAAGAATTATGAATATGTGCATAATTATTCTAAGAATTATGAATATTTTGTTGGCCCAGAGGCCTTCCACTCTAGTTTTAGATCTATTTGTAAAGCTTAGAATAGTTGATATGCTCAAGTGCACAACACACACGTTTTATGGATTTTGGTTTTCATGAATAGTTTAGATCAAAACAAGTTTAAATGGTTTTTATGTATATTAGATATGTTCAATATACATACATGCTTCATATCTTAAACAAACTTATTTTGATATGCCTATTCATGAGTTTTAAGAAAAATCAGATTTCCTATTGAGAAAAATCCAAGTTTGATAAAATACAGTTTTTAGTTTTTGGTAAAATTGTTAAAACACAAAAATAGTCTAACTTGCGTGATATTTGAGTTAAAATTTTTATCACATGTTTATATATCAATGCAAAATGTTAAAACTATTTTTGGGGATTTTTAGAAGATTTTTAAGTATTTATTAGAATATTTTTTAACAAGTTTTTCTGACCCAAACTGCTGCCTGCCAGGCTCTGGCGGTCGACCGGGACAGTCGACCGTGTTTCAGAGTCGGTCGACCGCTCGGTCGACCGACGTGCACAGACTTGTGCACGTTGGCCAGGCACAGGGCACGGTCGACCGGACCAGTCGACCGGCCAGAGAGCTTTGCTCTCTGTTTTTGGGCGGTCGACCGGGCCGGTCGACCGAGTTCCTCCAACGGTCATATTTATGACCGTTGGCGGTCGACCGGGCGGTCGACCGCCAGCTGTCTGGCTGTCAGATTTCAGCCAACGGCTAGTTTCTGGTTTTGGCCTATATAAACCTCATTTCTTTGGGATTTTGGCCAAGGTTTTTATAAGAGAAAAATTCCTGTTTCCCTAGTGTTTTATACAGTTTTCAAAAGAGTTTTAAGTGCCAGAAGATCTATCTTACTTGTTTTAAAGTGTTTTGTTTTATTTCAAAGAAATTAAGTTTTTGGGAAGTTGTTTTTGATCTAAAATTTTCATATCTATTTGGTATTTTCTCAAGAGTATTTCTTTGATCAAAATACTTTGTTTTTCACACTTGAGCTTATCATCTATCCTATTCTATTAGGATCTTGTTTTGTGAAAAAGCGAAAGAGAGTTTGTGGTCTTTGTAACCACTTGTTGTAAAAACCCTTGCTTTGATTGGGTTGCTCCCTCTTTGGTAGAGGTTGAGGATTGTGGTTTGCTCCCTCTTTGGTAGAGGTTGAGATTGTGGTTTACTCTCTCTTGGTGAGTTGGAGTTGGAGTTGGTTTATATCCCTCAAGTGTGAGGTGGATTGGTTGTTGTTTAGCTACGGGCCTACCCCTCGGTTGTGAGGTGGTATTTGAGAGAGGAGTTCGGTACTCCCTTGTTGTACAAATCCTCCTCGGTGGAGGTTCCTTCGGTGGGAGTCCTCGGTGGATAAGATAGTGGATTAGAAATCATTCTCGGTGAAGGCGGGGACGTAGAGCTAGGGGCTCGAACCTCGAAACATATCTTTGTGTTTGCGTTTGATCTATTGTCTCTCTAACTCTCTCTCTTTACATTTGTGCATTGCATTATTCATATTGCCATATCATTCATACTTGTGTTGTGCCTTGCATTGTTTCATATTGCTATATCATTTATATGCTTGGTTTGCTTGTGTGTGCCTCACTTGTACTTAACCACAAGAGCTTCATATAGCACCTCAACCCATATCTAGGGGAATCAAGAGGAGTTAGTCCAGAGCCCTTCACGGGGAATTCGGCTACACTTGTGTGTTATACTAAGTGTGTTGCAAAATAGATTTTAGCTTCCACATTTAGTTTCTAGATTAGCCATATCACCTATTCACCCCCCCTCTAGGTGATTTCAATTGGTATCAGAGCCAACACTCCTGATACTTAGGCTTAACATCCTAGGAGTGAGATCCTTGTTTGCTAATCTACCATTTGCATTTGAATTTATTTATTTGCACACATATAGTTTGGACCCATGGACTTCATGACCCCACCTATGTTTGATTCTTCCAACATTGTTGTTTGGAAGACTAAGATGTCCATTTACCTACAAACTCTAGGCTTGCATGTTTTTCTTGCCGCTACCAAGAAATGCTATCTTGGTAATAGGAATCATATAGGGGCCAATGCACAAGCCCTTGAGGCTATTAGAAGCACGCTTTCAAAAGATTATCTTATGCTTGTTTCTAATCTTGATTCCGCTTTTGTAGTGTGGAACAAGTTGACCACCACCACCACCTCCAAGCTTCAATTGCCAATTCAACTGGAGGAGTCTAGTGGAGAATCCGATTCTCAATACGTCATGGTCCAAGGGAATGACTCCCTTGAGGTACAATCGGAATCTCAACTAGATAGTAATAATGATTGTGCTAGTTCTTCTTCTAATGATTATGTTGATGCCAATGCTTTGAATGAAGAACTATCCATTGTGTGTGAAAAATTAATTGAAAAATATAATGTTTTAAAAAAGAAAAGTCTAGGCATTAATAATGAAAATAAAAATTTGCTTTCTAGACTTGACATGGTTTTGCAAGAGAAGGTTGAGGTTTCTAATGAGAGGGATTCATTGAAATCTCAACTAGACCTTGCTTTAAAAGAAAATGAATTTTTGAAATCTAAAAATGATTGCAATGTTATTTTGAAGAAAAATGAAAACTTGTCTTCAAAAGTTGATTTTGTAGTAAAAGAAAATATTTCTTTGAAAAACAAAATTATTTCTATTTCAAAGGATTTAGAAGTTTGTTTAAAGAAAAATATTGTTTTGAAAATAATATGGATGCACATGTTTGCCATGCTTCACTTAGCACTTCTATTGCATGCTCCACTTTATCTTCAAGTGTTAAAAATGATATAAATGTTTTGAAGAAGAGTGTTGATTGTTTGGGCTCCACTTTGAGCCAATGTGTCATGAATCATACACGATTGGAATCCTTGGTTCGAAAGAAACAAGTTCCATCTATGCATGCACACCATCCACGACATACACATACTCCTCACGGACACACCCATCACTTGTATGCTCATGTGTACACTTGTATACATTGTGGACGTAAGGGCCACCTTACTAAATTTTGTTATGATCGAATACATGTTTCAAATTTAGCAAATAATTTTGTTTGGGTTAGAGAAGGGACTAACCCCCATGGACCCAAAAGAGTATGGGTACCAAAGACCACCCCTATTGTTTATGATGTAGGTGTGAACTCTCGCATGACGTGAGAGTAGAGGTACCTTAGAGTGGATGCGTTCCGAGCTTCATGGAAATCAATTGGATGCATCACTTTCAAGGGATGTTTGGTGGGAGGACCACTTTTGGTTTGGAGAACTAGAGAGGTGCCCTCATTGGTTTTGGTATCGAATCTCTTACTCCTTATTTATTTTTGCATGCTTTTCATGTTCATTGTTTATAGCATGTTTGATGTTTATAGATTATTATGAAAATGCCATGATTATTAGACCATTGACATGCATGTATAGCCTTTGAGACACCCATGTTTAAAATGGACTATTATTTTGTGTTCTCGTATATGTTTAGCTATCATGTTTATCATAGGTTTAATAACATATGAATTTACATAATAATCATGTTTATGTTTCTTCATGATGATTTATATTCCGTTTTATGCTTCATGATTTGAATATATGTTTAAATGTTAGTTTTCATTAAGACTAGGATTTATACTTGTACATATACTGGGCCACAAATAAATCTATATATGTTTGAACTTGAATGCTTATTTGAACCCATTAGATGTGCTAGTATAGTCTAGTTTTGATGATCCATGCATTTTAAACTTGTATTCCCATTTTTGAATTTATTTTATGAATTCTTGTTTAACTTCATGTATATGTCCATTTTATCCAAATTATTGTTATACATATACATCCTTTGAGCCACGTGCCTTCATGCATATATTTTTGTGGACTCATTGTGTTTGGATATGTATGTATACCTTAGTTTGTATAAGACATACATATACCTTGAAGATTAAATTATTTTTTATGATTTTCATGTTTTTAAAGGAATATTAAGCTTAATTGAATACATTCATGATCATGTTCTTCACATTGTATTTGTACACTCACCTTTCATGTTTACTCATGTTTTTGTTTTCATGAGTCATTATATGCTTCATTGGCTTAGAGTGTTGAATAACATGTGAATTTCATGTTTTATGAAAAATAATTTGTTTTTATTCCTTACTTGAAGGATTTCGTACTAGTTAACAAGATTTTCCATTTAACTAGTTCATATTCTTCGTTTAGTGATATGAGGTATACACTTGCTATTATTGTTATTTCAATTGGTATCATTGAATTCTTTCAATTGGTATTAATATGTTCATTTTTGTATACTCATATATATATATATATATATATATATATATATATATATATATATATATGTATATATATATATATATATATATATATGTGTGTGTGTATATATATATATATATGTATGTATGTATGCTTTCAATTCAAATGGTATCAATTTCATTTGGTATCTAATTTTTCATACATAAATGTTTTATTTGTGCTTATTATATCTCTATATCTTGAGCACAAATTTTGGTTATGTTAAGCTTGAATTGCTAATGACTATCATATTTCAATTGATTAGTTTTCAATTGGTATTCTTAAACAAGCTTATGCATGTGTTTAGTTTGTATTTCATAAAGGGAGAGAAAATTCGATTTTCATATTTCAATTGGTATTTGTATTTCCACTCCCTTACTTTATGATAGAAAATAAAAATTTCAAATTGATATCATATGCTTAAAAAGAAAAATACTCTCTTTTGATATCAAGATGTTTATTTGAATGATTTAAATTGGTATCTCAAAATTTTGTTTAAAATATTCAAAAGTTTTGATTTGTATTGCCTATATGCATGGAGAGCTTAACATCTCTTCTACATATAGATTCATGATGAGTGTATCTTGTATTGAGGAGCTTGACAACTATTATTTATGTGGTACACGTGTGTAGGGGAAGCTTCACATCTCCTCTTATGCATTGCATAGTGTACGTTATGTGAATTAGGACTTGTCATCCCTCCTTCATGTAATGTATCTATGTTGGGAAGCTTCACATCTTCCTCTTCATGAATGTATATCGCATATACCATTTATTGATCTATGTTTCACTTTCAATTGGTATCAAGATGCTATCTTTGTTATATATATTTAAATTGATATCTTAATTGATTGTAACCCTTTATTGATATTTTTTTATTTTAGACAAAAAGGGGAGAACATTATTTTTATTGTTTTTGACCCCTTTGTTGATTCCTTGTTTCGAACAAAAAGGGGGAGAAAAATTTATTGTTTTGCTTTTGCTTTTACCCCTTTATTGATGATTGACAAAAAGGGGGAGAAAGATGTTGAGTTTTATATGCATATTTATGTTTTGCATATATTAAGTTTAATTGGTATCTAGAGCATATTTTTGTATTTGAAAATTTCATTTGGTATAAGAACATGTTTTATTGTTTTATGCATATCTATGCATACATGTTTATGAGCGTTCATTGCATATTCTTATTGTTTATTGCTATGCATGAGTTAAGGGGGAGCTTCCTTGAAGCTTAACTTTAATCCATGCATATATAACTCCATGAGTTTTGTCATCATCAAAAAGGGGGAGATTGTTGGCCCAGAGGCCTTCCACTCTAGTTTTGATGATGATTAACTCATGTAGTTATGTTTACTAATAATCTTGTGATTTTAGTTTCAGATCTTTTAGCAAGATATTAGTTGGTGATTGCGTCAACAAGATAGTTTTGAAGCCTTTCACATGGTGATTCCAGAGCCCGAGCATCAAGATCATACATTGCCTTGCTCGTTGGATCACGGTGTTTTGGACCGAGTCGGTTTGAAGATGAAGATCGTCAAGAAGACTTAGGTATCATAGAGTTTAGTGTGTTTTAGATCCATTTGTAAAGCTTAAAATAGTTGATATGCTCAAGTGCACAACACACACGTTTTATGGATTTTGGTTTTCATGAATAGTTTAGATCAAAACAAGTTTAAATGATTTTTATGTATATTAGATGTGTTTAATATACATACATGCTTCATATCTTAAACAAACTTATTTTGATATGCCTATTCATAAGTTTTAAGAAAAATCAGATTTCCTATTGAGAAAAATCCAAGTTTGATAAAATACAGTTTTTGGTTTTTGGTAAAAATGTTAAAACACAAAAATAGTCTAACTTTATTGATATTTGAGTTGAAATTTTTATCACATGTTTATATATCAATGCAAAATGTTAAAACTATTTTTGGAGATTTTTAGAAGATTTTTAAGTATTTAATAGAATATTTTTTAACAAGTTTTTCTGACCCAAACTACTGCCTGCCAGGCTCTGGCGGTCGACCGGGACGGTCGACCGTGTTCCAGAGTCGGTCGACCGCTCGGTCGACCGACGTGCACAGACTTGTGCACGTTGGCCAGGCACAGGGCACGGTCGACCGGACCGGTCGACCGGCCAAAGAGCTTTGCTCTCTGTTTTTGGGCGGTCGACCGGGCCGGTCGACCGAGTTCCTCCAACGGTCATATTTATGACCGTTGGCGGTCGACCGGGCGGTCGACCGCGAGCTGTCTGGCTGTCAGATTTCAGCCAACGGCTAATTTCTGGTTTTGGCCTATATAAACCCCATTTCTTTGGGATTTTGGCCAAGGTTTTTATAAGAGAAAAATTCCTGTTTTCCTAGTGTTTTATACAGTTTTCAAAAGAGTTTTAAGTGCCAAAAGATCTATCTTATTTGTTTTAAAATGTTTTGTTTTATTTCAAAGAAATTAGGTTTTTGGGAAGTTGTTTTTGATCTAAAATTTTCATATCTATTTGGTATTTTCCCAAGAGTATTTTTTTGATCAAAACACTTTGTTTTTCACACTTGAGCTTATCATCTATCCTATTCTATTAGGATCTTGTTTTGTGGAAAAGAGAAAGAGAGTTTGTGGTCTTTGTAACCACTTGTTGTAAAAACCCTTGCTTTGATTGGGTTGCTCCCTCTTTGGTAGAGGTTGAGGATTGTGGTTTGCTCCCTCTTTGGTAGAGGTTGAGATTGTGGTTTACTCCCTCTTGGTGAGGTGGAGTTGGAGTTAGTTTGTATCCCTCAAGTGTGAGGTGGATTGGTTGTTGTTTGGCTACGGGCTTACCCCTCGGTTGTGAGGTGGTGTTTGAGAGAGGAGTTCGGTACTCCCTTGTTGTACAAATCCTCCTCGGTGGAGGTTCCCTTGGTGGGAGTCCTCGGTGGACAAGATAGTGGATTAGAAATCCTTCTCGGTGAAGGCGGGGACGTAGAGCTAGGGGCTCGAACCTCAAAACATATCTTTGTGTTTGCGTTTGATCCATTGTCTCTCTAACTCTCTCTTTACATTTGTGCATTGCATTATTCATATTGCTATATCATTCATACTTGTGTTGTGCCTTGCATTGTTTCATATTGCTATATCATTTATATGCTTGGTTTGCTTGTGTGTGCCTCACTTGTACTTAACCACAAGAGCTTCATATAGCACCTCAACCCATATCTAGGGGAATCAAGAGGAGTTAGTCCAGAGCCCTTCACGGGGAATTCGGCTACATTTGTGTGTTGTACTAAGTGTGTTGCAAAATAGTTTTTAGCTTCCGCATTTAGTTTCTAGATTAGCCATATCACCTATTCACCCCCCCTCTAGGTGATTTTATATTTCCCTTATTATATTAAACTGTAGGATCAACATACCTGTCTATTAATGATACATGTTAGTAAACATAACCAAGATAACAAGCAATCTACTACAAACATATTGTACAGGGAGATATGGCAAAACGTGTAGATAACCTGAAAATGCCTGTTTCATACTTGTTACCTTAGATTGTCGGACCTGCACCTTTAGATGGTGCTCTGAAAAATTTATACAGGTGCTCTAAAAAATTAAGAACATTTAACTACCTGAACCTTTAGATTGTCGGACCAAGACTCTTGATCAGAGACTTCATACAGCCTCCTCTTCCTCTCTTTCCCACAAATGCAGCAAGCCGCAGTAGATGTGCTCGCCATTGAAGGCTTGAGAGGTGATTTATGCTTGCCCTCTTGCCTCATCTTCAACTAATCAACACAGTTAACGATTCTTTGGGAATCTTGCCTGTAGCCTCGTAGCTAGGGAAAGCGTTTCTCTGCCTTCTTGTCGGGAATTCAAGCGAGATCACCTATCAGTTTTGGCCAATTTCAGAATAAGCGACTGATCAAGGTTCTTTTGACCGCGAGAAAGGGCGTTGCAGGCTAATTTTGAGAACTGGTCGAGGGCACAATGGGAAAGGTCAGAGATAGGATAAGAATTTCTGGTCAACTTGCAAGTGGAGGAGGCCGCTCTTGGTGGCAGAGGCGGCGGCGTCTAGGGCTAGATCTGAAGGGCTCTCGCTGGAGGGGGGGGGGAGAGAGAGAGAGAGAGAGAGAGAGAGAGAGAGAGAGAGGATCGAGGGCATATGGAGTGTTCTCGAGAGAGGGACAGAGAAAGTAAAGGGAGTGATGAGGGTCTGTCAGATTTTTTGATAATGCAAAAAGCAAAGCAAGTTCCCCAACACACTCCATCGCGATTCGCCTTTACCCCGCACATGCATCAGTTATGGAGATGGGGCCCACAATAGAGGAAATGGGCTGCAGAAGTTGGCTTCACAACAGTGGAAGCCAAACAAATGGGTTTGCATTGCGCTGCAATTGAGTTACGACTTGCAACCCAATTATACATACCAAACAGCCCCCCTTCTCTCTCTCTCAAAGCATTTCCTACTGAACGCTTGTTCCACCCTCTCAAGTCTGTCTTCAATCTCGTGTGGTAGGTTGGTCATCCTTGATTTGTCTGACATCAAGAGCACTTCATAATTTCTCAATCTCACTTCACTTCAGCATTCAACGTGCCTGCCAAGGAAGTGAATTTGTCTGAGTTCTTGTCAAGCCTCGGCCATATCTTACATTTATCAATTGCCAGGATGATTATTATCTCGTGTCAAATCAAGGTCTGAGAATCACATGCCAATGATTTGACAATCCAAAACACACTTCCCAAACTTTTCACTCCTTTCGCCACAAGTACTCTTGCATAGCCTCTTTTGTACTCAACATTGAGCGGCACGTTATTGAGCGGCACATTAAAATCCTCCACCCTTGCATAACCTCTTTTGTCGGTGGTGGTAGGAGATCCGGATAAGAATTAGACAGATCTAATACATATGCGATGCAATTGTGATGGAGAGAGAATCTATGACTTCACTGAGAGCAACCCCCAGAGGTTTCATTTTTTTTTCTTTTTTATTTTTTTATTTTAAAAGATAAAATTGTGTATGTATATTTTATGAAAGTTTGTATCCTTCTTTTTGGAAAATGTTCCGTTAAGTTTTTATTAATGAGATACCAAGTTTTTTTTACCTCACTGTTTATCTAAAAAAAAAAACCCACCTCTAACTGTCAGATGTATAGAGTAGATATAATGTTGCAGGGATTCCCATGTGTCTTCAATGCATATTTATGTTCGATGTATAAACCAACATATAATCCACATCCATCGAGATTAAAAATCACACGAAAATTGAGCTATTGTCTGCCAACTATATAACGGTGTGAAAAGCCTCCTTTCGTAGGACAATCCCTCCGCAGTGAGATGCACATGAAGGGGCATGATGGGTGTATATGAAAGCTTCTCTTATGGTTGGAAATATTTCCCTATGTTCAAAATTACGTAGATGGAGGCTGCCCGGTCTCAGAGATCTATCCGTGTTCATTAATTAACGGCAGGGGCTGAGATGCACATCAAGGGTCATGACTCATGATGGGTATATATGAAAGCTTCTCTTATAGTTGAGGTTTTATGGCTTGCTACCAAGAATGCTAATCATAAGCAACCTATCTGCTTAATGATCTTATATCGGTGTGTTAAGATTATGACGGGAATACGTCGTGAAGATAGTCAATTAATATCAAATCTGACAGTTTCATTTTCTGGATCTGTTTTGAGTCCGAGTTGGATTCAAGTTTCATTTTTTCAATTGATGGAATTTTTTTAAGACTAGAAGAGTTTATGGTCTATAAATAACACCTTACGGGTGGCCTTCAATGTATTCAAAGAGAATCTCAATAAATTAGTAATTCCTAAAGGTGTAATTCATCTAGGTGAAAGATTCGTGAGAGAAGTTTAGCCACAAGAGTTCGCTGTTCTTGACGACCATCAAGGGCTTGTAATCTTCTCAGTGTGAGTTGTAAGTAATTTTTATTGTACTCCCCCAAAGTTTTAATAAAGTTTCTCTCCCTTCTCCCGTGGACGTACACACAATCTGTTTGATCGGTGGAACCACGTTATATTGTTTGTTGATTTTCTATTTACTTTAGAATCTATTCTTCTCTCTTCTTCACGTTGCTTTAGCAGATCCCGTGGTTTGTTTTCGCTGCGCTGACCCAGTCGATCCGGTAGTGGGGGCGTCCTCCCCTGAAATCACAACAATTGTATCAGAGCAAGGTAACTTGAATATGTCTGCGATCAAGTTCGAAATTTAGAAGTTCGATGGCGTCATCAATTTCAGCAGGTGACAGATTAGGATGAACGCCATTCTTACTCAGAGCGGGTTGAAGAAAGCACTACTCAGGAGGGAGAAAAAGCCTCAAGACATGAAGTAAGAAACTTGATAGGAGTTGGATAAGAAAACCTTAATGACTATTCAGTTTTGCTTAACGGATAAAGTGTTGGATGAGTTTCTATAGAGAAAACAGCGTCATCGTTGTGGGAGTGACTTTAGGACCACTATCTGAAGAAGTCGTTGGTGAATTAGTTGATTTTGAAGCAACGTCTCTTTCTTCTCCGCATGCATGAGGGTACACCTATCAAGTCTCACATTGTAAAATTTTTCTCTATTATCAATGATTTAAATAAGAAAGAGGTTAAGATAGAAGATGAGGACCAAGCACTTCTATTATTATATTCTTTACCTTCTTTATATAAGAGTTTTAGATAAGCTATCATCTATGGAGGCAAGTCAACAATTAAGGTCAATGAGGTGAAGGAGCATCTACTAATTAAGGACAAAATTGACACCTAGTTGACGGGTGAGTCTCATCACGATGATTCGGACAAGTTCATTATTCAATGGAGAAGAGTAATAATGGAAGTTCCACGGGTAACTCAAAACATAGGAATTTGACGTGCAATTATTATCACAAGAAGGCATATTAGAACTGATTGTTGGCTTCGAAAGAAGAAACAATCAGATGCTAATGTCACTTAAATAGTTGTAGGAGATGAAGAACAATGTGACATTCTATCTGTTACAGACAGATCAGTCGGTAATAAAGATAGATGGGTCATAGATTCTAGATCTTCACATCATATTTGTTCCAATAGGAAGATGGTCTCTTCATACACTTCGGTTCAAGGGGGATAAGTCTTCATGAGGAACTCTCCTACAAGCAAGGTGATTGGCGAAGAAACAATCCAGTTTCGGTCTCATGATGGATGCATGACTACTCTTCAAGGCTCCCAAATTAAGACACAATCTTATTTTACTTAGAGCCCTACAAGAAGAAGAGTTTTGTTTCAGTTCAAAAGGTGATCATATGAAAGTTTTCAAAGAGGTCCATGTAATGTTTCAAGCCGAACGTGTCGACAATGTGTATATGTTGCAAAATTCAGAAGTTATAGTTGGTGAATTACAGTTATCCTCGGCTTCGGAGGCGGTGGTTGTAGAACAATCAGCGGCTACGATGAATTCGAGCTCATATGTTCAGTTCTACCCCGAAAGGAGATTGGGAGTAGGAGCGCAACAAGATAGTCCAGATCGTTACTCTTATGATAGAGCAAATTCTTATAGATCTTGTATAGATCAAGGAGATCGTTAGGTAATAAAGTTCAGGTTAGGCCTGAAATTATTCGACCTAATCAAGTTGTGAGCCCCACGAGGTGGTTATGGAGAAGATAGAGTGAGATGGAGATGAAATCAAGTTTGTTCAATTGTGCATGGATGCGAGTACATGGAACATGATGCTATTCTCAGACTTTAACGTATTCAAGTCAAGGGGGAGATTGTTACGATTATGACGTGCATACGTCGTGAAGGTAGTCAATTAATGTCGGATCTTGCAGTTTCTTTTTCTAAATCTGTTTTGAGTCCGAGTTGGATTCAAGTTTTCTTTATTCTGATTGATAGAGTATGTTTAGGACTAGGAGAGTTCTATGGTTTATAAATAACCCCTTAGGAGTGGCCTTCAATATATATCAAGAGAATTCTAATGAATTAGTCATTCCTAAGGGCGTACTTCATCTAGGTGAGAGATTCGTGAGAGACGTTTAGCCACAAGGATTCGCTGTTCTTGGCAACCATCAAGAGCTTGTAATCTTTTCAGCGTGAGGTGTAAGTAATTCTTATTGTACTCTCACAAAGTTTTAATAAAGTTTCTCCCCCTTCTCCCGTAGACGTACACACAATCTATTTGATTGGTAGAAGCACATTATATTATTTGTTAGCTTTCTATCTACTTTGGAATATCTTCTTCTCTTCTTCACGTTATTTTTGTAGACCTTGTGGTTTGTTTCTGCTGCGCCACCCCAGTCGATCTTATCGTAGGGGCGTCCTTCCTTGAAATCACAACAACTGTAAGGACTTTGGGCACCATCCCAAAAGACTAGCCTTCTGGGTGGAGTAGTCCAAATCCTTATATACCCAAGATCATCCCCTTATCTAGCCAATGTGAGACTATTTGTTTTCACAAATATTAACAATCCCCCCTCAATCAAAGAGTCCGGATCTGCGCCTTAATCGCTGTGCTGCACTGCACTGTGTCTTTCACTGCACCTGTGTGCCTGTTCCTGTGCCTGTGCCATTCTCGCTGTGCTGCACTGCGCCTTTCACTGTACCTGCGTCTGCGCCTGCGTCCGGGACTACGCCATCCACTCTTGGGGGATCTTTCACACATGACTAAGTTTGGGGCATGACTCTGATGCCATTTGTAAGGACTTGGGGCACCATCCCTAAAGACTTGCCTTCTAGGTGGAGTAGCCCAAATCTTTATATACCCAAGACCATACTGTAACGCCCCGATCCGGCGGGTACGTGGACGTTACTGCAACGTATATACGCAGGTCAGAAATACCCTCACGTATATACGCTAAGCATCAGTACAGGCAAGAATCAGAGTACGGAAGCAAATGGTGCATTATACATTCCAACACATGAGTACAATTACAGAGTTATCACCAGAGGTGATCCAATATTACATGAATATTACATCACCAATATGGCGCAAATGCGAGAATACAAAGGATGTACAAGTATGAATAGTACAAAAGGCACTCACGAGTTTACAAAAGGAAAACTCGAGAGGCACACAGGGGGCCTGGAAGGATAGAGCTTCAGATGGTCTGCTGGAGATCCATTCTACCGCTGCGCCACTCTGATCAACAACTGGGGGAATCCACACGCTCCAAGCTCCATGACCTAGACATGAGAATCCAGGGGAGTCAGATAGAACTCCCCAGGCGAGTGGTGATATAAAAGCCGGATGGCGTGCAGAGATAAGTACAAGTGTATCGATAAAACCGAATCATAATCATGCATTGAAAATCGTGTCGTGAGCATAAGCATGTATAGGCAGGTAGATATATAACAAGTGATATCAAGCAGGAAGTACTCATGGTATGGTAAGATAGGAACATGAGACTGATGGAATGGAACACAAGGAATAAAGCAGGGTATGAGCAGCGAATATGATTATAATCATAAAACCGAAAATCCGATGAAAGCATTCGTGGCAAATCACACAACGGTCATAACAGGAGTACATAACAGGCATAACATGAATCATAACAAGTATAACGGGAGTTCATAACAGGCATAACTGGATACATAGTTGACATCTTTTATTATTATTACTCATCTGACCCATATATCTAGGTATGTGTCCTGGTGTACATCCCAACACACATACATCCATATATAAGCAAGCCGAGGTTCGTTACTGGAAGCTGATGAAGAACTGATAGCTCATACTTATAGTAGTTCCCGTCCGCCCGGGACACAGCCATTGGGGGCCTTAAATCCCCCTAACACGCATCTTCTGGGGGCCTGAAATCCCCCTAACACGAATCGTCAGTTTTGTATTCCATTACTATAAGCAAGGCATCATACCGGCATCCATCACTTCCTCCCATTCCCCATGCATGTTATCCTCTTTATGGCTTATTAACATAATTATCAGATTACGGGAATGAGTAGGATCATAACTGGTCATAACAGGAGTACATAACAAGCATAACAGGAGTTCATAACAGGCATAACTGGAGTACATAACAAGAGATCAGGTACTACATTCCCGTAATGTGATAATCATGAGTAGAGAGTTAATCATAACAGGTATAAGGTCTCAACATGCCAATGACAAGTGATCAGGCAGGTGACAGGTAATAAGTCATGTCGTAATTAGGAACAAGTACCAAGTTGCAGCATATCAGGTGTCATGTGTTGTATTCCTTGAAGGTGATATTAGACAGGGGACAGGTCATGTTATAGCAGGAACATGCATCAAGTAGTAACATGTTAAGTGATACATAATGCCAATATGAGTCGACCCGACGAAGCGAGGAAAATCGAATGGAGGCGAGAAGACTCGCCTAAATCTTTAGAAAACACAGTGAAATCCCCGATCTCCGGAATCCAGGAAATGAATGCGTCAACGCGTTTAAAGGGAAAGTGATAGAGAGAGGAGAAAATCAAGGGAGAGAAAGAGAATGAGAGAGAGGAGAGAGAATGAACCAAGAGGAGAGAGAATGGAGACGCGGGAAAAGCAGACGCGAGAAATAGCAGACGCGGGAAATAGCGGACGCGGGAAATAGCGTTGCAGGGATGTCACAAACGCGGGGTTCGAGACTCGCGTTCTAGCAAGGACACGAGGAGAACGCAGACGCGAGCATGAACTCCGCGTTGCGTTGATATAAGAAAGCGAAGGTCGCGTTATACAAATGTCAAGAACGCGAAGATCGCGTTAAGGAATTGTTTGGACACGGGGGTGAGATCCGCGTCAGCAATTTCGCAACAGGGAAAATAGAGAGATAGAAAAATAAGGGGGAGATAGACGCAGGAACAGAGAAAGAGAGAGACGCAGGAAAGGGAGAGAGGGGACGCAGGTTTTGGGATTTGTTAGAAAAAGAAAAGAAAAAGGAAGGAAAGGAAAGAATGAAGGAAAGAAAGAATAGCAAAGGAAAGAAAGGAAAAAGGAAAGGAAAGAATGAAGGAAGGGAAGGGGGATGATGGCCGGCGATGGCCGGTGGTCACCGGCGGCGGCTGGAGTTGGCCGGGGACGGCCGGAATCCGATAGCCCAAACCCAAGCCCAAGCATATTGTGGGGTGCAAGTGTAGCTCAAAATGGAAGAGTGGAGTTTTGCAAAAGAGATTTCGGAGAGCGAAACAATAGCTCGTCGGAAAGAGCACGACGAGGAGAGGAAGATGGCATGGTCGTTGGTGGCCAAGGTGGAGTATATGGTGGTGGAGATGGTGGAGAAGGTAGTGGTGGAAATGGGTTATTTGGTGGGAAAGAGAGGAAGAAGAAGGTGGTGGAGGTGGTATGGCTGTGGTTGTTGTTGTTGGAATGGAGGAGGAGATGGAAGAGAAAGAGGTGGTGGTGTTGGTGGTGAAAACGGAAGGGAAAATGGTGGAAAATGGGTGGCCAAAGGAGGGAGAAGGAGGCTCTTTGGCTGCTGGTCGTTTGCAGCCTGTTGGAACAAAGAAGAAGGAGGGAAATAATGAGAGAGAGAGAGAGAGAAAGGAAGGAGGAGTTATATATAAAGGGAATAAGATTATTATAATATTGACATTGACATCATTCCCTTAAAATGAGACTTGTGTCTCCAAGAAACAAAACCTGCGTCCAAGTGAAATGAACATCCGCGTCTGGCAATTGCCCAGACGCGAGGATGAAATCTCATGTTTGGGAAAAACGCGAATACTGCGTTTACAGAAAGGACAAAAGTCAGATTTGACTTGATTGGAATTGATTAGCAGTGCATTAAATGCAGTATGGAGAGAATCTCTACATTAAAGATTAAATCCGAGTTAGGTGGAACTCGCGTCTAACGAGGAGAGAGAAAAAGAGAAGAGTAAAATATCTGGATAAAATTCCGGTATTTGGGAAAACACTGAAAACTCCGAAAAAGTCCAAAAAAATAAGGTAGCTTGGAAAGTCTCCCAAAAATTCTCAAAAATAATAAATATTATATAAAGATTTTTGGTGAAATCGTTTTTTAGAAATTCAATCCTATTTTCAAAATAAAAATCCTAAAACCAACCGTCAATATCGGTCGACACCGGGTTGGCCGGATTTTGATAAAATCTGAAAAATCTCAGAAAAAGTATTTAGATAGAAAATATGATTTTAAGAAGTTATAGGAAAGCCGTTTTTAGAAATTCAACTCCGTTTGTAAATTAAAAATCCGAGAATCGGTCAGTGGCACTGGTCGACACCGGTTTTGAAGAATTTCAATTTAATTCAGGAAAATTCTAGAAAATCATAAAAAATCTAAAATATTGGAAAACGATGTTTAAAACTAAAATTGGTCAAATCTAAATACCAGAAAGACCAAATTGAGTAATACCCTAGGATCGGGTCCTCGGTTCAGATTAGGGCTGACTCTGAGTCCGTGAATCTGGATCCAAGACAAAACGATCATATAAATGATTCATAATACAAAACAGATACTGAAACCAAATCAAAAAATACGATCGAAAATAAAAATACGCAACTAAGTACGTATTCCGGGAGCAGGGTGTTACACATCCCCTT
The DNA here is from genome assembly GCA_038442645.1 of Agave tequilana. Classification (NCBI taxonomy): domain Eukaryota; kingdom Viridiplantae; phylum Streptophyta; class Magnoliopsida; order Asparagales; family Asparagaceae; genus Agave; species Agave tequilana. Next base: position 48,943 of record JAVJIF010032905.1, read on the forward strand.
GTCTAACCCATGTAGGACTATTTGTTTGTAGAAATTTGAACACGGTGGACCAACTTCCCAACTTTCCAAAAGTTTGAATATATGTTTTTCTACTTACTCTTTAATAAAACAGGATATGGATTACCCAATTTTGATTCAAAAAATGATGTAGGAAGGCATAGCCACAAATCAATGCTCAACCAGGGACCAGGCTCAGGTATCAGTCGACCGCCTAGTCGACCGAGAAACCCAGCTAAAGACATCGTTCGACCGCCCGATCGACCGATTAACGACAGAGTAGAGAGCAGAAGAAGGAGCCAATCGCCCGGTCGACCAGACAGAAGACAAAAGAAGACGAGAGAATTCAATCTCTTAGCAGGTCGATCCCCTAGTCAACCGACATTGCAGAAAAGACCAGTGATCGACCACTAGACGCGTATCAGCCTAATTCGGAGTTTGTTTAGGATTTTGTTTTTGGTCCAAATTAGACTCTGATTGATTTTGTCTTTGTTTATTTTGAATTTAGATTTCATAGTTAGATTAGGACTCTTGTGTAAGCCTATAAAAACACCAAAGTATTCTTTATTTTCGTATTACCTTTTGATTGATAAACATTGAGTTTTTCTTTTAAATTACTCTTGGATTCGAGTTGTGATCCTTTTGCTCATGGATTCGACGTTATGCTCGTGGATTCGAGTACATTTTCTATCTGAAAGTTCTTTCAGGATTCGTTGACGCTAGAATAATATCTAGCCGATGTCTTCTCGCTTCCGCTCCGCGTCAAAAAAACTTTCCTTTCGATGAAATTATATGAGTCTTCTAAGCGTCTCTTCGGTGATCTCTTCACACCCAAAATCCCCTTCAATCTAGAAATATTGACCATAGATCAGTAAGGATATAGGCTAATGGTTTCAATATTGATATGGATTTATGAAGAGAACGAACCAACTGCATTTTTTTAATGCAATTAATTGCAACATCTTTTCTTTCTTTTTTTTTTTTCTCCCCTTTCTGGTAATGGTGGTCAAAGGTGAGAAAATGGTATAAAATAGAAGATAAGTTCAATTAATGACTCTGAAAGCTCTGCATGATAACTTAATAGCATATAAAACAGAAATCTGCAGCTCACGATATAATTATAATTTATTATCAGTCTGTAAAAATTAATTTCAGAATCACCTTCAACAATGGTTGAGAAAAATTTGGTGTGGCGCCTATATAAGCCCACGAGTACAACATATTAGCTTTGAGCAGAGATCGTTAAAAAGTCATTGACTACGAAATGTCCCTAGAAATCTCAATTCCTCTGTTTCCTCTTCTTCTTCTTCTTCTTCTTCTCTTGATGGCACTCCTACTACTAATTGAAAACACGTCATTCATCAGAAGAAGAAACCTACCGCCATCGCCATTCAAGCTCCCTATCATCGGAAACCTCCACCAGTTGGGCTCTCTCCCTCATCGCTCTCTCGCTGCCCTCTCCAACAAGCACGGCTCACTCATGCTTCTCCAATTGGGCCAGATTCCAACTCTAGTAATCTCATCTGCAGACGTAGCTCGAGAAATCATAAAAACCCAAGACCATATTTTCTCCAATAGGCCGTCTTTGATGGTGCCCAACAAACTCCTATATGGTTGCAAAGATGTAGCTTTCGCGCAATATGGAGACTACTGGAGGAGTGTGAGGAAACTCAGCGTACTTCACCTCTTAAGCCCGCGAAGGGTCCAATCTTATCGTCACATAAGAGAGGAGGAAGTGGCCTTCATGATGAATAATATTTCCAGGCTGTCCTCGCTTGGTGGTATCATCAATTTGAGCGACATTTTGATGTCGTTCGCCAAGGATGTCGTTAGTAGAGTAGCATTCGGTAAGTGCTCGAGAGATGAAGGGTGGGACAAGGCGATCAATGTGCTGATTGAGGAGAGCAATGATTTGCTTGCATCGTTTCATTTTGGTGATTATGTTCCATGGCTTGCATGGCTGAATAAATTTTCAGGCTTGGATGCGAGGGTGGAGAAAACTTTTGGTACGTTGGATGAGATCCTCGAGCAGATCATTGAACGGGCAAGCGGAGACGGGTGTAATGCATTTGAGAATGACACGCTGGTTGATATCTTGCTCTCTATACAGAAGGATAAAAGGTTGGAGATCTCCTTGAACAAGGACAGCATCAAAGCCCTCATTGAGGTAAAATATAACCCTGCTCTCCAAGTGAGTTCATCACAATTGTAGTGAGGTTGCACCTTACTATCTACTTGAACACTTCCTTCAGTTCTTATATTTTTTCAGCCAAACCTATATTCTTTCTAATAACTACATTACATGATTACCAAAGTCGCTTGCTCGGACTACAACATCTGCTGGAATCAAACCTCGAACCTCCCTCTTAGGAGCAAGGAGTATTGCCGACAGGCTAACTGATCACATTCACTTCTTGCAGTTGTTAGTCGATCTAAATCTTCTGAATGTGTTCTTATAGTCAAATTTATTTGCCTTTTACAAGATAGGATGAAAATAACTTGGCATCCATAATTCTTTCACACACACACACACACACATGCTCTGCCTTTAATGTGGAGGGTGAGAGATCGGAGATCCCATTGACTCTTGCAGATTGGAGGAAAGATATGTATGGCTAGAAATATATAGCATGTGATGTTGAGGTGCCTAAATAAATAATGGGAAATTCATTTTAGCCCCCTGAGAAAAGACCCGTGGTCAAAAACCCCTACTGCTTTATTTTGTATCAAATACTTTGATCAAGTTTCCATGTGCTTACCCCTCTTGTCACTACAAAAAGGCAATACAAGGTATATAATATTTTTGTAATTCATGTATTTGCTCCTTTGAAGTGGGTCAGAACCTTCTGATGTAAACATGAACACGTGAGGCTACACATGCAAGAAAAAGTGCAAGCTCAGAAACTATCCATATGTAGCATAAAAATTGTTCACTTGATACAGAAAAATGTCCAAGCTCAGAAACTCTCCACATGTAATTGTTTATAGGATTTTCTTTAAATAAAGCGTTGAATAATGTAATATTTGAGCTTTTAATAATATTTAATGCTAGAATTACTGGTCTTAGATCTTTAATATTGTTATTGTACAAGAAGTTGTCTACATTTTTTTCTATATAATATCTAATTATAAAATAAAAGTAAGATATTTTCTATTTAGTTTTTTTATCTTATAGACACATTAGGTTATTTTTTCTCTCAACCTATTGTTTTTTTAATTTAATTTTTTGAATTCTTTTATCGCAGCAATGTTTCTAATAAGTATTCTCACTAATTTAAAATAATAATATAATGAATTAAAAGGTAACAATATTATATGAATATGTAGACATACTAAATAAAAAGTGCACAATTTTATAAAAAAAAATAGAACTTGCACAATTTTTAAAAAATAGAAATAAATTTCCCATAAATAATTTATACAATCTTACATGGACTTCTATGTCATTATAAATGTTCATCAACTAACCGCTACACGACAACCATATTCATATTCATAAGTTTAATAACTTAAAAAATATATTTCCTCTATCCCTTGTTGGTCCATTAATTTAATATGGTATTAAAGAAAGGAGAGCTATATAATTACAAATAATATACTAAGAAGAGAGAGAGTTAGTTGTTAGGGAGATCAGAGTTCTGTTTTATAAGTCTCATAATTTATCTCCAATAATAGATGATCTCTCAGGCACAGTGCTCCACATTCTTCCAATCAGAACCCCACAAAATATAGATTTAGTAAGAACAGTGAGATGCCTTAAATATTTTCATTCAAAAACTATGATTAAACTGAAATTTCTTTCCTTCACCTGCTATCCATCCTCACGTTCGTTTCTTTTTTTTTTTTTTTTCAAAACCAGGATATGTTCGGCGCTGGAACAGACGCAACAATCATAGTTCTAGAATGGACCATGGCAGAGCTCTTGCGAAATCCAGAAGTGATGAAGAAATTACAAACTGAAGTAAGAAGCAAAGTCAGCACAAACACAACAATAAACGAGGAGCAGTTGCTCGACATGAAATACTTAAGAGCGGTGATAAAGGAGATCATGCGGCTTCACCCGCCAGGCCCATTGTTGATTCCCCGCGAGTCGATGGAGAGAACTCATGTTCTGGGATACGAAATCCCGAAACAGGCAAGAGTTGTGATCAATGCTTGGGCAATAGGAAGAGACAGTGAGCATTGGGAAGCTCCGAATGAGTTCCGGCCAGAGAGATTCTTGAGTAGCAATGTGGATTTCAGAGGGCGAGATTTTCAGCTTATCCCGTTTGGCTCAGGCCGAAGGATTTGCCCTGGTATTCAGTTTGCGATGTCGATTATTGAACTTGCGCTGGCGAACCTTGTGCAAGGTTTTGAATGGAGCTTACCTGATGAAATGATAAGAGAGGAAATGGACATGGAGGAAGCACCGGGGATTACTTGTCGGAAGAAAACTAGTCTTTACTTCGTTGCAAAACCTTATTCATTATACAGGCAAAAATGTAATGGGTTAATTTGAAATATAGTATACTCGATCTATTAGATCATCAAAAGATCATTTCATTAGAATAAGCTGTTGGGAAAGGGGGAAAAAACAGAATCTAGGCAAGAAGAAGAAAGCATCATAGCACAACACTTGTGCCTGTTGGCTGTGTGACCTAATATTTTCAAGGAACTTCCGATTTTCTTTTCTGTAGCTAGGTTTATGTTCACATGTATTTTATACTTTTTACCCTTTAGCACCGGCGTGTGCACAGAAATTTTATATCCTCGTAGAATTTTCGGTTCTATATCATGTACTTTCTGAGATGTTTTCATTAAAAGCTTATTAATGAAATGCAGGGGACCATACCGGTTCACGTTTACTCTAAAAAAAATGTCCATAATAAAATTAAATGTGATGCATTTTTATTTTTTTAGTGGTCATCAAGAAAAATTTGTTATTATTTATATGAATAAGAATAAATTTTATTTTTTTTAAATTAGTTATGTGATAATTAATTTGATATAAGATACCAAGATTCATGGGATGGATGGTATAAGCATCTGGCCATCAATATTAACATTTATGTGAAAGATCAGAACTTTAATATCATTGCATCTTAAATAAAGTCATGGCTAGAAAATTATACTTTGAAGAGATTTATCAAAACTATTGATTAATTCCAAATAAAAAATGAGATTCTATTCAAATGCATATGTTTCATTTAGAATGCCTTTATAGGCTGATCATATCTGCTTATTACATGATAGTAGTAATGACAAGAAAATACAAGATTTTTCTAATAATGATGTGATGCATTTTTATTCACACAAAAATTAATTTGGTTACACTTAATTAGCCAGAAAAGGTTATTATGATAATTGTCAGGGTCGACCGGGCCTAGGACAGGCCCGACACAAAATATTTGGGCCTGTAATCCAAATTCAAATGGCCCTAGCCCAAGCCCTAGAGTTTGGGATGATAGTGGGTCGGGGCAGACCGGGCCTAGGTTAGAATCCGATCTCGACCCTAAAATAATTGACAACTAAAATCTAGCCCCAACCATAGCCGTGGGCCTCAACCCTGGCATAGGCCATTGGGGCCAGTCCTAGGGCCTCCATTCGAGCCTTAAGATTATTTAAAAATTAAAGAAAAAAGAAAACACTTCTTTTTTCGCTTACTTTCCTCAAGTCCAATGTTTTCTCAGATTAAGAGTCTTTACTTTGACTACTAAAATTTTAAACATTATAAGATAATGCTAAGTTATAGTGTAATAGTGTGTATTAATTGAGAATGTGTACATTTGATATTAACTTAGACCCATAAGTATAACTTGAAACGAGCCTCCTTAAGAGCGAGGGCTGGTATCGGTGTTGGGTTCGGGGTCGGGCCTAGTATAAGCCTTGCCCCCGAACCTGAAATAAAATGGGCCTAAAATAAAGCCCCCAACCCCTATCAATTTTGACTGGGCCTGGACCAGGCCCGAGCTTGTTTCAAGCTGGGTTTAGGGCCCCGGCCTCTTATCATAGGTATTTGGGCTTGATCCTTGGGTCTTCAACTCGGTCGTAAGACTATTTAGGAATTAAAAAAAGGAAATTAAAAAGCTTTTTTTTTTTTGAAGCTTTTCTATCTCTAGCATAACACATACTTTTTCTAAGATTAATCGTTCTTATTTTAACTTTTAGAAATTTGAAATTTATAATATACTACTAAATTGTAGTGTAATAACAACATTTATTTGAGAATTAGTATGTTTGATATTGAATTTGAGTTCATAAGTGAAGCCTAAAAAGATCTTTCTTAACGCCTGAGTTAGAATCGGTCCTGGCCTAATATAAGCCTCGGTTTCAGTTTTAAAACAAATTAGATCTAAAGTAAGACTAGCACCCTTGCCCAATTTTTTGACGGAATTGAGACATCACCATGCTTTTTTAGAGTTGAGTTGGGTTCAGCGGGCTGGCCCCGACCTATTATCATCCTTATCCATACGTAGAGCTGGGAAATTTACCTAATTACCTAGTATCAGTCTGTTCCCAAACTGGGCCGAACTGATCTATAACTGATCCTGAATATTTATGGGTAGGATATAGATTGAAAGTTTTTCCTAATAGAATTTTCAAATCGGGTACGGATCAAATAAAACTAATCCCAACCCCTACCCGTGCATAACCTGAACCTATAATCGGTTAGGTATGTATTTAAAAGAACTGACCTCAACCTGGAGCCGATCCAGCCCTGAACTTAACTAAGACCCATTTATACGTGTTTGCATATAAAATCTAGGGGGAATTCGCTACAGCCCCTATATCAAATCTTAATTAGAAAAAAAAACTCAGCTTTATAATTTTATTCGCTTCAACCACCTTCATTTCTAAATCAACCAGGTTCGCCCAAGTGCCAAGCACAAAAATGCTTCTCAGTGGCAAAAGATGCTAATGCCCCATACTAATCGCTTTTAAAAAAAAGGAACGCTTCGAAAATGCGAACTGTCTGTACCCTATACTGAGGACTACAACCATGATCGCAATCATCATAAAAATGCTCTATTTCTAAGAACTGGACCATAATCGCAATCCTCACGAATATGCCACGTTTCTGAGTCTTTATAGGACTGCGACTATGATCGCAGTCCTCACAAAAATACCTTGTTTTTAGTCTCTATGGGTCGATGACGATGATCAAAATCATCATTATTAGGACATGTTTCGCAGTCTTTATAAGACTGCAATCATGACCGCAATCCTCACAAAAATGAATAATTTTTTAGTCTTTAGTAGGACTTCAACCATGAGCGCAGTCCTCACAAAAACAAAATTCTTTAACCTATATTAGGACTTCGACAATGATCACGGTCCTTACAAAATGACCTAATTTTCAATTAATAAAAAGACTGTAATCATAGTCGCAATCTCTTAATAAAGGACTGCGATCATAGTCGCAGTCCTCACATAGGACTGCTGTCACGCTTCGCTTCTCAAAACACGGGAAAACGGAGTCGCGATGAGAGTCGGTGACGTATATGCGTAGGAAAATATCTCACGCATATAACGCTAAGCCTAAAGTAACCTGAATAACTATAAAATCTACCACGTTAAATCAGTATCACTGCAATATGACATATAAATATCTAACACAATGATAGCAGATGAATGAAGGAAAGAAATGGCAACTGGATATGATAGATAGAATCAAGAAATAATATGAATAAAAGAGCAGGAATACCTATAATCAAAAGAGAGAGACTCCAGCTCCTTGCAATATGACCAGTCTCAACGAAACCTGATCAAAGAATAAAATGTCTGAAATCTGGACGTACAAGTCCAGGGTCGTCAGGAAGCGACCTAATGAGTGCATAAGAAAAGAAAAAGTGCTCGAACATATAAGCAGTGTGTATAAAATAACAATAGGTTTAAAGCTAAAAATAAAAGATAGCTGAATAATAATAACATGAATAAGTCTGCAGACAAAAGGCAACTAATACAACTGTAAACAAACAAATGATGTCAAGATGTGTAACCTAGCATATGTCACTAGTCAGGTATACAATCTGGTCATGTGTACAGTCATATTTCTATCACAACTTATATTAGTTCAGTCAGGTGAGTACAGTCAATTACAGTACATAATAACAGTTTATCATTATTAATTATATCAGCGAACACCAACTGTCACCTATAATAAACGCATCCCATATTACGCCTATCACACGTGTCAATCAAAGTCCTAAGTTATTGAAACTGATTGGTTGGAGACATTATCTATGTTTTAAGTAGGTTCCATACATACCCGACACCACGGCCTAATCACCTGGCGCTGAACCAGCTCCTACCGCTAGGTAGTTAATAACAATAACAATATGAACAATACGAGATGTTAGTCATCCTCCCGAATTCTACAATGGAACCGTTTCTCGGCTACGCAACCTGTATCCTAGGTCCACTCAAAATACAGCTCCTCCATAAATTTTTCCAATCCTGGTGTAAGTTGTCTATTATTTTATTATTTAGAACAATCAATATCCATGTTATTTTGATTACTGGGGTGATATAGTGACAGTAAAAATATCAATGATGTAGCGATAACAATGTAGACAATATTACTGTGCAAATGGTAGAACAATAGAACAATGCATGTGTTACGATCTGACAATATTTTCCCAGTAACTTTCAATAACATGAATCAAATACAAAATGAATTCAGATACTGCTCAATAGACAATCTCATCTAGAACTGATCAATATCTCATCCACCTGTACTAAGATACAGTAGTAACTGATCCATCAACCAATAGTCCCAATACAATCATCATGAACATTAAGTATCAATCCATGTCAAAGTATCTGATATGGTAAACCATCATCTCAATAAATCAATAATCAGTTATCTCATTCCTGTCAGTTTACTCTAATCTTTTATATTATCAGTATATTCATCTTCTAGTCACCAGTATATCAGAGTCTCGCCTAAACAGTCAGCTATGTTTAGTCATATCCTCACCCGAATAACAGTAAGATCATCACACGTTCTCACTTCTATTCAAGCTCAATCACAATACCAACATAAAGAATATACATCTCAGGTCAATTCCACATCTAACTAAGTCTATACATAGTTCCAAGCATCAAGGTAGATTCAGTCTTCTAGTAAAGTAGCATCATATTTTATCAGTCCTCAATATTTAAAAAGATTTCTATCCAAATAATCACCAAACAATTGCCTCATAATACTTTACATGAAATGTATCACTCATCCACAAACATGAAGTAGGCTAAGCACTAGGTCCAATCAAGTCACAGTCAAATATATACCACAAATAATCCTGAATCCTAAATGGTAAACAATCTATAATGAAATGATAGATAAGAATATCTCAGTAACAGGTTATTAAATCCACTATATATCCATCTGCTCTATTAATTCATATTAATTCAGTTTACACTCCTTCTTAACTCTAAGTCAATCTCCACTCTAATAAGAGTGCAATAATAAATCCAAGTATCAATAGATCAAATAATGTTACCCATGATAAAGTGAGTCACCACATCTCAGTATTGAGATACTAACTCTGCATATATATACACACACATCAACAATATATCAATTTCGTTCTCCATCACTAGATCCAGTCTCACCCTAATATAGTCCACTGATCCAATCTATCAATGAAGCAATCTCATTAATTATTCCTCAACTTTACAATTAAATTTTCATCTAGTTATTACTAATAAGGAGGATCAAGACTAATACTAATCTGCCTAGAATAATGGAACGAATCGACAATGCTGTTGATAACATAGTAATGATATATCAATAAAATAATGTCAGAGCATCACAATGTAACAATAGTGACCGGCATGAACAAAATAATGCAAAATAATATATACTACGCATGAAACATTAAGATAAAACGTTGAAATTAAAATAGACCAATAAATAAACACTCATACGAAATGACACAGTTTTGGAACTGAATCACCGTCCGGTCTTCACTGCACGAACCGATACGAATATTCGGATCATCCCATGGGTCGGTCTTAGAATTGCCAGTGTATCGGGTTCATAATGAACATAAATCCAGATCAGGTCTGGGTCTTCTGTTATCAGGTTCAAAGCGCACGAACAGGTCTGCATCGCTGTAACATATAACCAAACACATATAGCTACACATACACATAAATGCACATGTACACACCCCTATACATATATATACGAGTATATTCATAAATACACATAATCATGCATACACCTAGGCATACACAATACTCACACTTATAATCACGCATACATTTACACATACATACCTACACAGTCTTATATAAACATATACAACAAACATGCACACTTCCATGCACACATAACACATATCCACAAATGTACCATCGCATAATAATTTATGTACACCCAATCACAAATGACACATACATAAGTACATACATAATAACATAGAAATAGAGAGGAAGAGAGGGCACACTCATAGTGCAGGAGTTGGGAGAAGACCGCGGCAGAGCTCGCTGGAGGAGGCAGAAGCCGCGGAGGGGGAGGAACTCACAGCTGGCCATGGAGAGTTAGACAACAGAGAAGGCGGAGGCTGCGAGGATGTTGGGGTATCGCGATCTGCCTTCGGGGACTCGCTGGAAAAGAAATAGGAGGTCGCATGGTGCGCTGGGGCTGCCAACAAAGGAAAGAGGAGGAAATTAGGTTAGGGTTTTGGTCTAGGATTAGATGTTTATATAGGAGATGTTAATTGGTTATGATTATATAGTTAGGATTAGAATAATTTAAGATTAGATGGTTAGGATTAGGAGATAATGAGAGAGTAGGTTACTTAGGATTTTTTTAATTAATTAAGATAACTATAAGTTTAGTAGATAAGATTACGAGGATTGGGTTGGTTAAGATTTAGATTTGATAGATAGGATCAGATAGAATTAAATATAGAAAGAGAGAGAGATATATAGGGTTAGTGATTAGGTAGTTAAAATATAGGATTACATAGTTAGGATTTAGGATTTAGTTGATAGGATAAGGATTAAAATAGATTTAAGATTAGTTTGGATTTTATTTTGAAACAGAATCAGTTGAGATTATGATTTTGAAAATATGAACTAGATTTGGGGTAAGTTAGGATTAGATATAATTTTTGTTAGAATTTGGATTTAAGATAAGATTAAAATTAGATATTAGATAATAGTTTTTGGTTTGATTTGGCTCAAATAAAAAAAATTAAAAGGAATGGCAATGGGTTCATGTCTTGGTCAACAAAAAATAAAAGAAAGATATGAAATGGATATGGGCTAATGGTAAAAGGTAAAGCATATGAAAATGGGTACTTGGCTTTAGATTGGACTTATAATAAAGAACAAGAAAATAAACGAAAAAGGAAGAGAAAAATAAATGGGGCAAGAAGTGACTTGTCTAAGAATAATACACAAAATAAATATTAATAATATTAATAGAATAATAATAATAATAATACACAAAGATATTTAAAAATAACAATAATAATAATTACTAATAGTAATAACCATAATAATTAACACAAAATACATGCAATAAAAAATATTATTATTCATTATTAAATCTTGTATATCAAAAATAGAGGCATCACAACTGCGATCAATAGTCACAGTCCTCATATCAGCATCGCTATCATCATCATACCCCCATTCACCGGCATCGAATGATTCCTAATTTTTTCTAGATTTAAATACCACATCGATCACAAACTCAAACAAAACTCATCGCGAGTACAAGAAAACGAGATCTACAAAAGGTTGATCCTAAAAAAAATTTAGTTCGGGGGCTCCATGATTGAGTCTGAACATGTGCACAAAAAATAAAAGTTTAGGGATTGAAACTAGATAGTGCTAGGTTGTTTAATGTGATCAGGGTAAAATCGCGCACAAAAGTGTATGTTTTGAAATCGATATTTAAAGTGTGTGTGCTTTGGCTTCCTCGATACTTCCGTTATAGCATAGAGGCTAAAACGAGTCGAATCCATAAGGACGGGAGGCGATAGAAACTTTACGGGTTGATTCACATGTGTGTTAAAGATTCTTCAGAGTTTTAAAGAATGAAAAGAAAAGAGAAGAAAGAATGAAAAGAGAAGTGTACGGCGAAAACAAGGAAGTGGGAAACATAGAAAAGAATGATTTTTGTTGTTTTGTTTGTATGTCTAAAATAAGTGAAAAAGAAAGAAGACTCACGGCTACTAACTACTAATGACTCCACCAACACGCTAACCTCTTAGTGATAGTTGCCTCACATGTATCATTGGCCATCACTAGTCCTTGGTTCAAGAGCGATTCAAAGCATGACCCATATGTAACTCACCACAACCCAACTCAACAAACAAGTGCAAGCTACACTTAAATCATCAAAACCCAATAAGAGCAAGCATGAAGTAAAGTAATGTTAGCTTGTTAGTGGTTAGGAAGTTAGAGTGTTAGATCCATCATCATGAGCCATCAATGGCTCTTGCAAGAGCAAGGCCAAAACGAGGCTATTAGATTCATGTGGATTATCATAAAAGAAGTTAGCAAGTTGGTGGTTAGTAGTTAGTTGCCATGAGAGAAAAGACTAGCTACACATGTAAAAGAGATTAGAGAGAAGAAAACAAAGATATGGTAAGAGAGCACCTTTCATAAATTGTCACCTTTATTACAAGCACTCTTGCTTCCCAACATGTACCACTCTCTCTCCCTAATACAAGATCTACAAGAAATGGAAATACAAGGGAGGAAGAAGAAGAAAAACTACACTACACTACCCTAAATTACAAAATGAAACGAAACTACTCCTAAAACTCTGCATATCTCCAACTCTGGAACCCCAAGGGGGTATTTATAGGCACCAGGGGAACAGGGGGCCAGGGGACAAACCCTGGCCCGAAGCGGCGCGCGCCCCGCGGCCGTATGGCCGCAGAAACGCGGCCTAGGCCACGTTTCCGCCGTCAGTCAATGGCCGCGCGCGGCGCTTCGAGCCGCGTGCGGTCCTTTCTGTCCCCTATCAGGCCCTGTGCCCGGTTTCTGGTTTGCAGCCCCTGGTTTTGACACAATCAGCTCTCTAGGTCAATGGCTATCTTTAATAGGCCTTTAATCACTAATTAAATGGTGATTTAGGATCTTCTTTTTCATTGCACACCATGGATCTAGAATCAAGTAAGCAAAGCTTTATTAGCAGAATTTAATATGAAATCAATGTGAATATGTGATACAAATTATGCAAAATTAGAGACTAATCACAATGCTACTGCTATAGCAAGTGGCTATACGGGTCGTGATTCACAAGGAGAGACTGCGATAGAAGCAGTTCTTTTCTAAGTTACTAGATCTGGTTAAAATAGTTCTTCTTTGTTTCTAAAAAGAAAAGAAAAGTGTTAGTAATAGAAAAGGAGAAGAAAGAAGGTGATGTTGTTGGTGTTTTTGGTGTGTATCTAAATTAAGCTAAAAAGAAAGAAGAATAAAGAAAGAAGAAGTGTGTTTCTAACCTAATATATAAAAAAAAGAACAAAAAGAATATCTACTTACCTCTTCGGCGTTTGCTTTCCTTGGATCCGTTGCAAAGATTTACGTTGACTTGAAGGTGATCAAAGCATGGCATATAGGTTCTTCCCCATTCCAAAATTAAACTATCAAATAAAAGTGCAAACAAAAAATAATACAGAAATGGTTATCCATCACCATAAGCCATCAGTGACACTTGCAAGAGTAAGACAGATTCGAGGCCATAGGATTCATTTGGATTTACAAGTTGTCGCAGAGGCAAGTCAAGTAAAAACAAGAAGAAAAGTAAGCTTTTGATTTAAATCGAGAAACGATGAAAGAAAAAAAAGAAGGTTACAATGATATCACTCTCAATACAACTCTCTTCCTGCATGAATCTCTCTCTAACCAAACTTATAAAAAAACAAAAAATTACATTAAAAAAATAAATACCTAATTTAAAACCTAGAACGAAAAACCTATTCTAAACTCTCTGCTCAGTGGTGCCCTTTTGTCTTCGAAAATCCTAGTATTTATAGGCAAAATGGATATAGGGAAGAAGGTAGGGGAGAAAACACTCCCCCAGCTGTGACAACAAAACAGCCACGGATCCGCGGCCAAGATCTGGCCAAATGGCCAGACCCATGGGGCCATGGTCTTGATTCCTCTGATATCTCCTTTTATCTAAATGGTTTTTCAGTTTGTTCTCTGGATTTGGTGATATCTTGTTGATCTTCAAGTTAACCAAATAGATTTATAGAAATTTCAATTTAAGTAAATTTCATTTGGTGTTATCTCTCTGATTTGCTTTGATCTTCAGCTTATCTTTTGAATATTTGCTCCAATCCTTGATTTGATTAAATTCTGAATTTAATTGGCTATTGGGCTTATTTTCTCTCCTTCTTCATTAGTAAAGGCCTGCACAAATTTAAACAATAAATATGATTAAATAGCAAAGTTTATTAAAATAAAATATAAGAATGTCATAATGAATATGCAATATCAATGACTGATCACACCCCACACCTATTCTTTACTCGTCCTCGAGCAAAATAAATAAAAAACAAAATAGAGCTAACCTAATCAAACTCACTTTCAAAGGAATCACGGTTGCACTAGCACGTGCAACAAGTTGTTAAACCTCAAAGTTACCCCTAGAGGATGAGTTTTGTCTCGTGAGGGTTTCAATGAATTGCACCCACAAAATCCAAAAAGAAAGAAAAATAAAGTGTTAGTATTTTAAAAACGCATTTTGATAAAGGAAAAACATATTTGAAGTATTCTTCGCAAAAATTCAAGTAATTTATTGGAAAACCAAACTTTTCATTTCTAAACTTAGTCTCTATTAAAAAACTTGTTATCAATCAAAATAAGGAGTCAAAATTGTAATTCTCATCTAGTTTATTATTTTACCTTAAGTCATATGATCTTCGTGACCGTGAATGTTTGACTCAGGGTTCTTCAACTCTAACTCTTATGTCTTATTTTTACATATTTTTGGTAAAAGCAAAAGAAAACAAGAGGTCAAGCTCGCTCATGATCCCTTTTCAATTCCTCATTTTATCTCTCTCATTTCAGTATTTCATTATACATTTGTCGTGTAGATCTTTATCGTCATTGCTAGCTTCCCTCACTGTTTCAAAGCAGCTCCAATTGCTCCCACAATTGATGGTGGTTGCCCACAATGGACGTACCAGCCTTTTGAGGTAATGGGTCTGTTTGTTTTTTTGTTGTGTAAGATAAAGATTTGCTGAAATTTTATAAGTCTACTATTTTCTGATCGGATTAGGTCAATGGCGAACAATGCTAGTCCAGAAGAAGTTGTGCCGAATGTTGATGATCTAACACCGATCAAATAATAAAGAAACGCTGAGTTGAAGACTAGGCAGTGGAAGCGAAAGCGTAGAAGATCTACCACTAACAAGTAATTAAAATTAAATTATCACACAACCAAGAACACCAGATTTAAAGTGGTTCGGCAATGTGCCTACGTCCATAGGGAGCAGGAGAGAAATCTTTATTGAAAATAGAGAAGAAAATACAAGAGTTATAAGAACATCTCTCTCACAACTCTCAATAGTGAAAATCTAAAATTCTCTTCAATTCTTGACACTGCTTCAAAAGGCCACCTTCAAGGGGTTTATATAGGCACCTAAGATGATTCCGTTCAATACAAACGCCAACAACCAAAACAACACCGCCTCAGAGAAAAAGAAAACTCGGATCCAAACTAAAATAGGAAACTGAACCGTATTAGGAAACTGCTAGAACTCGTTATTAGTCGGCTAGGGCAAATCAATAGTCGACTAATACCAAGAGTCTAGTCGACTACTGTAATGCAATCTGAGAATCCAATTTTCTGTTGCAGGGCCTAGTCGACTATACCAAAGTATCAGTCGACTAGCCCATGACTAGTCGACTAATCAGACCTATTAGTCGACTAATCAGACCTATTAGTCGACTAATAACATGTACAATGCCTGTAGATGTCCGTGATTGTTTTGTGAAGCTTGTAACACCTCCACATGAACCTAAATTCTTCTCTAATGAATATGAGGCACTCCAAATACTAACAATCTCCACCTTACTCGTGTTCATTGAGTCCCTTCGTAGAAATTGAACTCCACTTCATTCACCTTGCTTTCTCTCCCCTTTTGTGACTTCACACGGCTCCCTCCCAAGAGCCTATTCGGCACTTTATCTTTAGAGAACCTTGCTGAAGTTCAGAGATGCTCTGAATTTCTCTACTGGGATGGTCTTCGTCATCATATCCACTGGATTCTTCTTCGTGCTGATCTTTACCAAATCGATCACCTTATCATCCACGACCCACTGACGTATCTTGTGATACCTCACATTAATATGCTTTATTCGCTTGTGATACTTGTGATCCTTAGCGAGATGAATCGCACTCTGACTGTCACAATAAAATCGAAATGAATCCTGTATGATACTAAACGTCTCAACCAATCCTCTCAACTACAAAGCTTCCATCGATGCCTCAACTACAGCCATATACTCTGCCTTTGTCATTGAAAGAGCAACCGTATCTTGCAACTCTTTCTTCCAACTAATGACGCACTCAGGTATTGTGAACACATAACTCGTCGTTGATTTTTAATGATCAAGATCTCCAGCATAATCTACATCAATATAGCCTTGTAGTATCCTAGGCTTCCCCGTTTCTAGTTTTTGAAACACAAGCCTAGTCTTGCAATCCCTTGTAGATATCGTAGTTCCCACTTTATTGCTTCCTAATGTTGATTTTCTGGATTTGACATGAATGGACTTAATGTACTAACTGCATAGGCTAAGTCAGACCTAGTGCAGACCATAGCATACATGAGTGATCCCATCACACTAGCATATATTACTTGAGATATCTCTTCCTCCTCTTCCAGTGATTGTAGATACTGTTTGGAGGATAATTTGAAGTGACCTGTCAAAAAAGTGGTGACTGATCTTACTTCTGCCATGTTGAATCTCTCTAATACTTTGAGAACATAGTTCTCCTCGGATAACCAAAGTTTGCCGAGCCTCCATCTGGAGTGATTTCCATACCTAAGATCTTCTTGGCTTCTCCCAAATCCTTCATGTCAAATTCCTTCTTCAGCTGAGCTTTAAGCTTCTGAATATGTGTCATGTTTGTCGCAGCAATCAGCATATCATCAACATGTAACAGTAAATATGTCGGATCATCACTCTGTTTAAAATAGACACAACTATCATACTCACATCGATTGCCTCTGACCTTGATCATGAAAGTGTCAAACCGCTTGTACCACTGCCTGAAAGACTGCTTAAGTCCATAGAGGGACCTATTTAGAAAACACACCTTACTTTTTTTACCTTTCTGAATATAACCTTCAAGTTGTTTCATATATATCTTCTCCTTCAGCTCACTGTGCAGAACGTTGTTTTAACATCCATCTGCTCTAACTCTAAATCAAACTAAACAACTATCGCTAATAATATCCGAATAGATGTATGCTTGACTACAGGGGGAAAAACCTCATTATAGTCAATACCCTCCTTCTGAGCATATCCTTTGGCAACTAAACTTGCCTTGTACTGCTCATTGTCATTTTGCGAAAGATCCATCCACAACCTATTGCCTTGGAGACTTTTGGAAGATCGACTAATGTCCATGTTTGGTTTATATTCAAAGACTCCATCTCTTACTCCATGGCTGTAATCCACTTGTCATTGTCATCTGGCCCGGTCGCTTCCCTGTAACTGTCAGGCTCTCCTGTTTCTGTTACTAATACGAAGGAGACATGATCATCTTCCCAGCTATAGCTTATTGGTGGCACTGTGACTCTGACTGGCCGTCTCAGTAGTCAAGGTTACTTTTGAGTAGCCTACTATTCATCTCCATCTGAATCTGAGGGGTTCTCTTCTGACCCTTCAGGCCTTTTAGGGCTTTCTGAGAACTCAATTTCTTTTTTCGGAGTGTTTGTCGAAATGTTTGAAGCTCCACCTTGCACTTTATCCAACCATCTCTAACTTTTCTTGCAACATTGATTCTTCGTCAAAGATCACATCTCTGTTGGTTAAAGCGCTCCATTTCTCAGGATCTCAAAGTCTGAAACCCTTGACTCCTTTGATAAACTCGATGAAGATCACTTCTTAGACTTGGACTCTAGTTTGTTCCTTTTCTGACTATTAACTAAATTATAAGCCAGACAACTAAAAATCCGTAAGGTTGAATAGTCCACAGACTCTCCACGCCACATCTCATCTGGGATCTAAAGATCAATAGTTGTTGATGGTGACATGTTTACCAGATAACTCACGTGATTCACCGCCTCTACCCAAAATCCTTTTGACATGTCAACCTGTAATCTGATACAGTGGGCACGCTCTGTAAGTGTCCGATTCATGCGCTCTGCTACTCCGTTTTGTTCTAGTCTTCCTAGAATACTTAGCTGGTATTTGACGCTCTTGCTTGCTAAGTAGTCTTTAAATTCTTTGGAGGTGTACTCGCCTCCATTATCGGACTCAAGACTTTCACCTTCCGCCCGTCTGATTTTTCACCATAATTTTCAATTCCTTGAACTTCTGAAATATTTTCAATTTCTGTTTCAAGAAGTATACCCAAACTTACTTTGAAAAATTATTTATGAAAGTAACATAGTACCTAACACCCCCAATGGATGCTATTGGTGAAGGCCCCCACACGTCGCGTGTATTAGATCTAGCAAGCCCTTCGTCTTATGTTGAGATGTAGAGAAAGCTACTCTACTTGCCTACCCATAATGCAAACTTTACAAAGATCAAGTTTGCAATATTTGATACCTGATAGAGTACTCCTTTTGTGTAGGGCTTGAAGACCTTACTCGCTCATGTGTCCAAGACGCTTGTGCCAAAATCTTGTAGTATTCTCCTCTATTGCTATTGAAGCATCACTAACAATAATGCTTCCTATCAACTTGTATAAGTTTGCTATCCATTCTTCTTTGAGAATCATCATGGAGCCTTAAGTAACTTTGGTTCCTTCATCTGCACCAGAAGACTTGTACCCTCGAACTTCCAAAGCTCCCAATGAGAGAAGATTTTCTTTAAATCTGGAATGTGCCGCACGTTCGTAAGGGTTTGATCCTGTCCATCAAACATCCTCACATAGATGTTGCTGATGCCAACAGTCTTACACACAGCGTTTTTTTCATCAGGATAAAGCCTCCATCATAAGGCTTGTAAGTACTGAACCACTCTCTTTTTGGGCACATGTAGTATGTGCACCCTGAGTCAAATAACCAAGCATCTGAGTATTTATCTTTTCCTGACTCAACCATTCAAGACATCACATGAATCCTCATCTGCTTCTTCAACAACACCGACTTGATCTGACTTTCTACTGGTACTAGCCCCATCAGAATCTTTGTCGCCTTTCCTCTTCAGCATCTCCTTATATTTCATTATATTTCATACAATTTTTCTTTATGTGTCCTGGTTTCTTGCAAAAGTAGCAAAAGAAACTGCTAGAAACCTCTAGATCTCTTTGGGTCCCCTACTCTTGATCTTCCACCTAGCCCTTGACAAATAATCTTGAAGTCTTCTCCGTAAAATCTGTCTTCTTCATCAGCTCGTTGTTCTAGAGCATCTGCCTGAGATCTTTTAACTCTAAGGTCTTCTTATTATACATGATGGTGATTGCCAAGTAGTCATAACTTGATGGAAGAGAAGAAGGTAATAGAAGAGCTTTGACTTTTTCTTCAAGCTTAACCTTTAGAGATAACAAGTCGCTTAAAATTCTACTAAAAGCATTGAAATATTATAGAATAGGCATACCTTCTTTCATCTAAAGACTGTATAACTTCTTTTTCATGAAGAACTTGTTCGACAAACTCTTCGTCATGTAAAGGCTCTCCAGTCTACACCAAAGATCAGCAGTTAGCTCCTTGTTCATCACGTTGTAGAGGATCTCATCTGATAGGAACAGTATGATTGTCGCCTTTGCATGAAAGTTCGATGTCGTTTCACTCATCATCCTCCATCTTTTATGACTTCTTCTCAATACCAAATAGGGCTTGTGTGTGCCCTCCTTCATGAGTAATGATGTTACTCGTATTTTTCACAACAAGAAGTTAGACTTTTCGTCAAATTTGTCCACCTCGAACTTGGTTGTTGTGGTCATCTTGCTAGCCATGGATCTGATACCAATTGTTGATGATCTATCACCGATCAAACAAAAGAGAAACACCGTGTTGAAGACTCGACAGCGAAAGCGGAAGCATAGAAGATTTACCACTAGTAAGCAATTGAAAGTAAATCACCATGCAACCAAAGAACACCAGATTTAACATGGTTCGGCAATGTGCCTAGTCCACAAGGAGGAGGGGAGAAATCTTTATTGAAAATAGAGAAAAAAACAAGAGTTACTCTCTCTACAACTCTCAATGGTGGAAATATGAAATTCTCTTCAATTCTTGACATTGCTTCAAAAGGCCACCTCCAAGGGGTTTATATAAGCACCTAGATGATCCTAATTCAATACAAACTCCAACAACCAAATCATCACCGCCTCAAAGAAATAGTAAACATCGATCCAAACCAAAAAAGGAAACAGAGCCGTATTAGAAAACTGTTAGAACCTGTTATTAGTCGACAATGGCAAATCATTAGTCGACTAATACCAAGTATTATTCTACTATACCTAGAAGATCTAGTCAACTACTGTAATGTAATCTGAGAATCTAACTTTCTGTTGCAGGGCCAATTCGACTATACAAAAGTATCAGTCGACTAGCCCATAACCTAGTTGACTAATACGACCTATTAGTCTACTAATAACATGCGCAATGATTGTACATGTCCGTGCTTGATTTGTGAAGCTTGTAACACCTCCACCTGAAGCTGAATTCTTCTCTAATGAATATGAGGCACTCCAAATACTAACAACGAGATCGGTGTCTGTTCGAGTTGCCCATGTGTTGCTTCAAGCTGGGCATAGGTATCTTGATGTCAGGTACCAATATGAAAAGTTTTTCGGCTCTTTGTCTTACAAATTTGTTCTATTTTAGGATTTAGTTGAAATTAAGCTTACTGAGATGATTTTGTAGGATGGCTGAGGAGTTCAATGCGGGTCACCGAATGAGAGCTACAAACATTCCTTACATGTTCAAGGGTTGCGTCTAGTCTAGGTCGCAAATAATTTTCCTAATTTCAATCAAAAAGAATTTCTCTGAAGAGTTTATTCCCACAATTGTTTCAACTTCTTTTTTTCTGTCTGTGTTCTGAATTTTAGTTTAATGATAGTTCTGACCAATTTGAAATAGTTTGAACACAAGTTTGAAGCCTGTGCATGTCTTTGATATTTTCACTTTATATGCATCATTTGACTATTAAACTCTTCTACTAGTTAGATGAACTTGTAGACTAATGAACATCGAGTGGAGAGATTCCATCTGTAATTTGACACGTTTGGTTGGCACAATTTTGGCTAACATGATGCATGCTGTTAAATATGAAATGCCATCTATGGCACCAACTTCTTCGAAGATCTGCTCATAATCATTGTCTTTGGCGTAGCATGTAAGTATTGACTATTTAGTGCTATATGTGGATCTATGAGTAATTGGTATGCAAGAGGATTAGCTGGTTATAATGTCCTCTGTTGGCATATGAGATGCGCAAGTTTTAGTGGGAAGGGTCTCTATTTTCTTTTTTTCAATAAAGCAGATATGTCAACCAATGTTCTTATCATGCATGGAGCTCTGATTTTGTTGTTGGCTAATAGTTGGAAACTTGGAATTATGAAGAAAGGCAAATAAACATCTATTGGGTTTATGTTCTGGCATTCAAGGGCTCTTGTTTTACGAAGTCAGAAAGATCAATGAAGCAAAGCAATTTGAGAGGTGAAAGGAGGACTAGAAACGAAAGGGATTTAGCTTAAGCTGCAAGAAACCACCCACCTAGTCAAAAGACAGCTCAATGAATTTGAGGCTGCCAATGTTTTGAGATTGTTCAGATTTCGGCTGGCCGGCCTATCTTATGAGCCACCTAGTCTGCTGGCTGATACCCAATGGTTGTGAATCAGCGGTACAGTTGGTTTTTTCTAGGATATGTGGGATGTGTAGCATCCTGTGTA
Organism: Agave tequilana; assembly: GCA_038442645.1. NCBI lineage: Eukaryota > Viridiplantae > Streptophyta > Magnoliopsida > Asparagales > Asparagaceae > Agave > Agave tequilana. The sequence continues at coordinate 70,976 of JAVJIF010032905.1, forward strand.
TGGCAATTATAATAGAGTGGGGAATATTGTATATAAAAACTATAACAAGAAAGGTTAATTACTTAAAAAAGTAAATATCAATCACAAAAAAAAAAAAAAAATCAAAATGCAAACGCAAACACGATGATTTTATCCTGGTTCGACCCTCCTGACCTACATCCAATCCCGAAGCGACCCACTTGAGATTTTTCTTATTCTGATTTTGAAGCCTACAAGATCAATACAGGTACACCAATTGACAAACAACCTTGCTAATTTTGCACGTTTTTTCTCCACAACGAGAAGATCTTATTTTTCAACAAGTACAAAAATTCCTATAAGCCTTGAAGTAATTGTGAAAGTGTATCTACTTATGGTTTATATTATATCTCTCAAAATTTCTTCATTATAATAAGAATTGGATGATAAAATAGACAATAGAAAAGAGAGTTCAGGTTCCTTGACAGAATTTTGAATTTTGAAGTCAAGAAAAAGATTTTGAAATTGTGTATTCAAGTGACAGCTTTGATGCGGGGGGAGCAATAACTAATTTTAACATCTTATATTGCTTAACTCCTTATTTGCTTGTCAACATCAAAAAGGGAAAGAATGTTGGATCATGATGAATGATCATGTATCACTCCTTGTTTTGATGAAAACAATATATTGTGTTTGCTAATATCTTTATGTAGTATTCTTAGCTACTTTAGGAGAATCAAGCTTAAACTAACATCTGAGGCTTCTATCAACTTCATTCAGAAGATACAAGATAGAAGGAGTCAAGAAGAATTTGATTGAAACTTGTAATTTGTCTTTCTTCTAGTAGATATCTTATAAAAGCCTTGTATACATATAACTCACCATAGTAGATGCTCAACATCCTCTACTAGATACCTTATACTTGCTAGAATAACCTTCTCTTCAGAAAATCAAGTTTAGCTAAATTTGTGCACAAAACATACACGAGTTATTCGATTAAAAGCCTTGCCTAGTCGACCAATTTCCAGGGTAGTCGACCAGATGCTTTGGCCAGTCGACTAATGAGCTCTTACAGAAACTTGACTAAACTTGACCAACTCATCCTCCTAGTCAACTACTGAGCTCATACAGAATATATACTAAACTTGTGTATTCTTGACTAGTCGACTAACTCATTTCCTTAATCGACAACTGGGATCAAACAGAAATTTGTTACTCTCTGTCAATCTTGATTAGTCGACTAATAAAATTGACTACTCGACTAATAGTTCAAATTGTCACTCAGTCGACAAATAATTTTGACCAGTCGACTAATATGTCTGAACAGACACTTGTCTAGTCGACTAATGGTCTTACTAGTCGACTAATCTGGTAGTTTTATAGATATTGACATTCTGATCATTTAATACTTATTCCCTCCAATCTAACAGCTAAAAAATTTTGAATTGTCCAGCAACTATTTTACAGTTATCAAAAATACCCATAAATAGAGAGTATCTCCTCTCACTTGAATACACAATTTCAAAATCTTTTTCTTGACTTCAAAATTCAGAATTCTATCAAGAAATCTTGACTTTCTCTTCCATTGTCTATTTCTTTGCCTAATTCATATTATATTGAAGAAATTCTTAGAGATATAGTTAAGCCATAAGTAGATATACTTCCACAATCACGTCATGGCTTATAAGAACTTTTGTACATGTTATCAAGAAAGATCTTCTCGATGTGGAGAAGAGGTTGTACAGAATTGACAATATTATTTGTCAATTGGTGTACATGTATTGATTTTATAGGTTTCAAAATTAGGATAAAGAAAATCTCAAGTGGGTTGCCTGGAGACTGGATGTAGGTCAGGATGACCGAACCAGGATAAAATCATCATTTTTTGTGTTTGTATTTTGATTTTTATTTCTGTGATTGATATTTACTTTTTCAAGTTACTAACATTTCTTTTTTAAAACTTTTATATACGCTATTCACCCCCTCTAATATTATAGTTGTCATATATAGGATCCTACATTTGGTATCAGAGCAAGGTAGAAGAAATGACAACAGGCTTTTCATCATCACATTTCAAAAAGGGACACTCCACGCAAAGGCCACCACTGTTCAACGATTCCAACTATAACTATTGAAAGTGCAGAATGAAGCTCTAGTACAATTCATCAACTATGAACTTTGGAACATCCTTGAAGCGGAGTTCAGTTTTCTCCCACCCAAGAGAATGATGCCGACATTCAGCCACAATCTTGGTGCGTCTATCATCATTGAAGAAGATGAGCGTCAAGTTTGTTCGAGTAATATTTTATGTATTTTCTTTTTATTGTATTTTTGTTTCTTTTAGTTTTCTTGTTATTTTAATACCAGATTGGTTGTAATGTGGAACTCATGTTGTGTAAAGCCTAGGCTCTTCTAGTATAAATAAAATTAATGCTGAATTTTGATTAAAATTATTGTGTGTGAGTGATTTTCTCAAATTTTAGGATTAAATCCTAATTATCTCTAATTACCTCCTTAATTAACCATAGACCTTCTCTTTTCTCTCTCCCCCCCTCTCTTCCCTTTTCTCCTTCCCTCACCCTGTGTCTGCACTTTCGCCGTTGTTCTCCCCTCGATAATACCTCTCTCCATCTTTCTCTTCCTCTCTAACACCCACACATGTCTGATGTCGTCCCCTTCACCAACCTACACCCCACCTCATCATCGACCTCATGACCTTACAGATTTAATCACACCGCCCTCATCTTCAACCGCCCGACCAAAATCAGTAATTGATTGCTTTGACAATAGCACCTATCTCATCCCCGATCCATCTTGTCAAATCTCCGGCCTCCTCTTCACGTCGGATCACAGCCAGCGGCCCTCTGACTACGAGCACTGATCAAGACCGCGAGCGGTGATCTAAGAATTGTTATCGATCTGACGAATTACCCTTCGACCGACCTCCTTACCAAGCACTATCATCGCCCCGTCGCCACTCTCCCACCTTTGTGCCACTGCCGACCTCTCCCATCAACGAGATCACCACGAGCTGCGACTGAACCTAACTCGGGGTGATCTGATTTCATCTTCTCTCTTAGACCCAGATCTGTTTCTTGAGACAACCTGACCCGGATCCAGGTTGGATTGTTCCAAGTTGCTACAATCCAATCTGGATCAACTTGTTTCAGACTCAGATCCTCTTCAAACCAATTTCTGCAAATCTAGCCCGCTACTCTTCTAGTCGACCCGCTTCGTCTGCAGAATCTCGAATCCAATAGCTACAGTGCAAGCCCGTTAAGCAAAACAGACTCACTAGCAGACCATGTTTGATTTTCGGGTTGTTTCTCGGTCATCTGGAGTTCGATTCGCTGATTCTCGAGGTATTGGACTCGTAGAAGACAGAGCTATGTATTAGCAGGACAATGAGGTCGACATGATCCTCAATATGTACGTTTCTAATTTAGATCGATTATTTTCGTGTCTAATATTTGATATCTGAGTTTTTATTGATTTTACTGTTGTCTATTGGTATTAGTGAGCTTGTGTGTATCTGATTACCCTTAATGTGCCAATCTAAATATTGATCGTAAAATCATTGCCTGCATAACATATTCATTGTTTTTAGTTTATTCATGATTAATTGAATTAGTCTATGCATGTTATTGGATTAAACAATTTGCTAATATTATTTTAATCCTTCCTACCTACGACCGTAACTTGTTGGCGAAGCGTGAGTTTTGCGATTTTGTGACGCCCCGATCCTGCGGGTACAGAGAACTCACTGCGACGTAGATACGTAGGTCGGAAATACCCCACGTGTATACGCTAAGCATCAGTACAGGCAAGAATCAGAATGCGGAGTACAGTGGTAATATACATTCCAATAGAAAAGTACAAGAACATGGTTATCACAGAGAGTGTACAATATTAAAGGAATATTACATCACCAGAAAATATAAAAGTACAATACATGAAGAGATACACAAAAGCTGAGAGGTGCTCACGAGTAGCAAGAGCGCCTCGGGAGCCAAACAGGAGAGGAACTGGGAGGAAGAACCACGGCGAGATCCAAGCTTCTGCTGCACTCCAATTATCACGGAAGGATCCGCTGCGCACTCTGATCAGCTACAGTAAGGTCACCAAGGTCCAAACTCTAGGATCTGGACATGAGAATCCAGGGTTGTCAGATGCAACCCGTGAGTACATATGATAAAGTCAAATGGCGTGTATAATAGACACACGTGTACATGATCAAGTGATGTGGTACAGGCATGCAGGTACAAGAAATAACAAGTAACATAAGGGAAATTAAAGGAACGACAGTAAATCATGTATATTAATGAATATGAAACTGAAAACGTGCATAGAAGATAGTATGAAGAGCATAGGTACATATAAACATGCAGTAAATAAGTTAAACATGCGATAAATACAAGTATAGACAAAACTAGTTGTACAAGCTCAGATTATTGATTCACGAGACTGATACGTCAAAGGGATAATTCAAATAAAAAAACCCTCATCTATATACCACATATCTCATGTTACCATCGTGTGAGTTTATACAACATGAGTTATCCTAAGAATAACAGAACTATAGTGTGTCTGGAGTAATCATCATGTCATAAAGTAAGGTGTCAACTTAGGGCATAACACTATAACTGGAATATAAAGGTGTTGCATTTTAATTTATCCAGTAATAATATCAGCACCGTTTGATATTTCAATCGCCTCCCTACTAGCGTCTCACATCACTGATAGTCCATACTAGAGTTTGCACTCTGTAGAACTTAGCCGGATCTAATATGTGAGTACCAGGACCCGAACAAAGGAGAGATCAAATATCACACGTTCCTAATATTATTACTGTTTGGTTGTTTTATGTTATTCATCCGATCCATATGCTTAGATATGTGCTACCGGTACACATACATCCACTTATGAATAAGACGAGTTATTATTTGGAAACTGTTAAATCTGATGGCTCATATTTATAGTGGGTCCCGTCTCTACCTGGGACTAGCTCAGGAGTACAGGCTACTACTTCCGGGGACTTATCATTACGCGCCCCATACGATACTTCAGATTCAGGCTACTGCTTCTGGGGACGTATCATTACGCGCCCACACGACACTTCAGATTCAGGCTACTGCTTCTGGGGACTTATCATTACGCGCCCCATACGACACTTCAGAAATATCACCATTATAAATACGACATCATACCGGTTTCCATCAGTTTCTCCCACCACAATGTAAGTTGAGTAATTTATTATATATGTTACAAGGGTTCAGGAATACAGGAGTTCAGGAGTATAGGAGTACCAGAAGTCTGGTAATAGTATAATAATCAAATCAGGTCTCCGTAAAAGTGAAAGTCATGAATATGTAATATAATACAGGTGCCAAGTATAACAGTAACCAGTCAAGTGTCACAATATCAGGTCAAGTGTACTAGTACTAGGTGATAGCATGTCAAGTGAGTGATAGCATGTCAAATACCGGTGTCGGATGTTAAGGGTCAAGTATAACACGACAAGTACCGGTGTCACATATCAAGTGTCTAATATAACATGACAAGTACTGGTGTCAGATATCAAGTGTCAAGTAGAGCATGACAAGTATCAGGTGTATACATGTCAGGATCAGATAACTAATATGTCGGTGAAAGTCACAACATCAAATATCAGGTATCAACCGGTCACGTAACATGGTACAGGAGAATGGTATAAACATTTCAAACTCTTCACAACCATATTTATAACAATAATAAATTTATCTTTTAATTAGCTATGCGAAGCCGAGTAAAGCGAGAGCAAATCTTGGCATACCCGGTATAATACCGGTTCGACAAAGTATAATAACGACCGGCAGCTATTTATAAAACATGATAATTTTAGAAATCACATATAAACTTATACCAACTTGCAAAATGAGACATCATATATTAAAAGCAAAATAATAATTATTTGACGTGGAATTATGGTAATAAAGAATGAAATATCAAAAGAAATGTACTCACTTAATACCGGAACAAAATACTAAGTAAAACCCGGGAAAATCCGCGAAGACGTGCGAGCAAGCTGTTAGCCCATACTATATATATATATATATATATATATATATATATATATAATATATATAATATATATATATATATATATATATATATTAGAGAGGGAATAAGAGAGGGAAGAGAGGGGGGAGAGAGTATAGGGTATTTTAAAAGAGGAAAATAAGAATTAATGGGGAGGGATATAATTGAAATTATGGGAAAGTAATTTGGGGTGAGGTGGAGGGTATTTTAGGAATGTGAGAAAATGGTATATTTGGAAAGAATAAAAGAAGGAAAGAAGGAAAGAAAAGAAAGAAAGAAAGAAGAAAGAAGAGAAAAGAAAGAAAATGGAGGAAGGGGTTTTCGGTGGACGGCCCCCGGCCCACCGCCGGCGGCCTGGCAGTGGCGGCGGCAAGGGCGTGCCACGGCCTAGCCTGGGGGAGAGGGGTGGTTGGTGTTTTGTGGTTTGGTGTTGTTTGTTAGAGGTGTAGTGGTGGTAGTTGATGGTAGTGGTGGTAGTTATGGTGGCTGTGGTGGTTGTTGGAGATGGTGGCGAGTTAGAGGAGGAGGTGATGATGGGGTGGTGGCAGTGGTGGATTTGATAGAGATAGTGGTAAATTTTGGAGGAGGAAGAGAGGTGGTGGTGATGAGTTTGGTCAAAATTGGAAGTGGTGGGTGGTTGGTGGAGGTTGAAGGAGGTGGAGTTAAGAGGGGGTGTGGGGGAGGTGGTGGTTGGCGGCTATGGGGGGCGACAGTGGTGATGATGGTGGAGGCGGCGGTGGAGATGAGGTGTGGTTTTTGGTTGAAGTGGTTGGGGTTGAAATGGAGATGGAAAGAAGGAAGAAGAAGAAAGAAGGGTTTTTTAATGGAGAAGGAGGAGGAAGTGTGATGATGAAATGAGATGAGAGAAGAGAGGTTGTAGCAGCAACCCATCATGGCCTGGCAGCTGCTGCAGGCAGCGGTGGAGGGGGGGAGCAGGGTAGGGGGTGGAGTGAAGGAAAAGAAAAGAAAAGAAGAAAAGAAAGAAAATTAAAGAAAAAGGGAAAAAATTAAGGAAAAAGAAAAGAAAATAGTAAAAAAATTTATTATTAAATAATTATTTATTATAATATCTGGGAGTACAAAGTAGGGAACAGAGAAAGAAAAAGTAAGAAAAGAAAATGTCGGTAATAATATTATTATTTAATAGTAAATTTGACTGTTTCAGAAATATTCTGAAAAATTATCAAAAATAGTAAATATTATTTTAAGATGCCCAGTGAAATCAGATTTGAGAAATTCAATATAGTTTTCAAATTAAAAATTCTGAAATCTTCCAGCGATACCGACCCCGGCCGACACCAGAATCGGTCAAATTTCGATAAATTTAGAAAAAAATCCCAAAAAATATATTTAGGTAGAAAATGAAATTATAAGAAGTAATTAAAAGCCGTTTTTTAAAATTAAATCCCATTTGAAAACTAAAAATCCCGGAATCGGTCAGCGATGCCGACCTACACCGGTTTTGGAAATTTTTGTAGAAAAATTCTAAAAATTCCAAAAAATCATCGAAAGTCTAAAATATTAGAATACAGTGTCTAAACTGAAATCGATCAAATCAGACTACCAGAAGGTCAATCAGGCTACAGGCTGGTATCGGGTTCCCGATCCGGGTCAGGGCTGACTCTAGGTCTGAGAATCCAGATCCGATACCAGATAACATAAGCAATCACAACTTAAAAACAAATACTTGAAGAAAATTGAAACAATACGGTCAAAAAAAATCAGGACACGTATCTGGGTACGTATCCCAGAAATGGGGTGTTACAATCTACCCACCTAGCAAAAATTTTGTCCTCGAAATTTCTATAAGGAGGGAGATGAACATGGAAGAGATTAGGATCAACGATGAGCCTTCCATTGATATATCCATCCTATAGGAGATGTTGTGAGATTATTTTTAGGTGATCAAAGTGTTGTGATCACCAAAGACTTCATCTTTACTTTGAGGAGGCGAACTTGTGTGTTCGCGGTTATTTCGAGTTCTAGTGAGAACTCTTTATAGAGGTGCAGCCTCGGCAAGCTTACGTGCTTGTCGTATGTTATTCTTGCGGGAACAAGAGAGCGACTAGAAAGTCCAAGAGTTCTAGTGGGAACTCCTTGTAGGTGTTGCGGCACCGAGTGATCCGGTGAGATCGATTATAGTGAAAATTGTAGACTGTCTAAAAATCATTTAAGACAAAGTCGTCAAAAGCAGAGTCCCAAACTCCAGACGCAGGGCTAGTCTCAGCCAACACTGCCGCACCAAGGCGCGAGGGTCGAAACCCGCGTCTCAGGCGCGAGGGTCGAAACCCGCGTCTCAGGCCGCACCAAGGCGCGAGGGTCGAAACCCGCGTCTCAGGACGCACCAAGGCGCGAGGGTCAAAAACCCGCGTCTCAGGCCGCACCAAGGCGCGAGGGTCGAAACCCGCGTCTCAGCCAACACTGCAGCACCAAGGCGCGAGGGTCGAAACCCGCGTCTCAGTCAACACTGCAGCACCAAGGCGCGAGGGTCGAAACCCGCGTCTCAGTTGTAACCGTCCCGATTATGGGGCTAATCACGGCCCACATAACGGGGAAAGTTAGCCCCCATTGTGGACTATTTTAGGGGGCACGTTCACCCCTGAAACCTCTATAAATAGCCCCGTCGCTATGAAGAAGGGGTCGGATTTTTTTTGAAAAAAAGAGCTCTGAGAGAAAGGAGAGAGAGTTCAACCCTTCAGAGAACTTGCTGTGTTCAAGTTAGCCTTTGCCGACAATCTCTTTGAGAGTTTGGTCGACAGAGCTGTGTTACTCCGTCAACCACCCGAAGAGAAGAGTCCCGGAAGATCTCAATGTTCACCCGGTCAACGGAGAACAAGATTCCCTCTCCACCGCCACTTGAAGAACCCAGCCTTAAACAAAGGGAGGATTCAAGACTCAACATCCTCCCTCCCTTGTAATCGGAATATTGATCTGTTGTAATCTTCTATCCAATCAAAAGAATTTTGCAATCGAATCCTCCTTTTCGACGCGTACAAGAGATGGCGACTCCGCTGGGGACTACATTTGTTACTGATGAACAAATCGTGGCGCAAGGTAGGGGGGCAATTCAGACCCGACCCGCCAGACCCGACCCGACCCGACCCAGAGTAAGTGGGTATGGGTTTGAGCTATACGGGTTTGGGTCGTAATCGGGTCGACCCACCAGACCCGATTAATAAATGGGTCGGGTCGACCCAAACCCACCAAACCCACTAAGACCCGCTAAGACCCATTTACCTTTTTATATTTTTGATCCAGAGATTTTTTTTTGGGGAATCATTTATCATTTCCGCTCAGGGACTTCATAATTTAGCTCTCCATCCTTTCTTCATCAAAATCCAATACACCATACACATTGCACAATCTTCTATGAAAAACTAAAACCCCTTAATTTTAACTACATTCTCATAAATAAACACAATTATATTGCATAAACAATCCCTGAGTTTGTCTCAATCCCACTAATACTTTCACCTTTATTTCAGAGAATAAGAAGCACTGCATTTGATATACATGATTTTATGATTTTTAACTTATTGAAACCAACATTATGCCACTGTCATCTACTTATAGAATGCAAGAATAAGGTTCCTACAAAATATTTACCGCTAACGGGTCGACCCGACCCGGCCGACCCATTTAGTTAAATGGGTCAAATGGGTCGGGTCGGGTCGACCCACATAATACTGGGTCGGGTTTGGGTTTGGATTTTGACCCATATAAATAAATGGGTCGGGTCGACCCGACCCGATTATGGGTTGACCCATTTAAGACCCGACCCAATTAGACCCGACCCGACCCAATTGCCACCCTAGCGCAAGGTGACGTCCTCTATAAGGGGAAGATGATCGAATCGCTTGTCGTCGAGTTCGACCAGGCAAAGTATGAAGAATTTCTCTCTTCCGGCTCCAAGAGCCCAAAGACCCGCGTCTGTCGCAGGGTCTCTACGGGGACTTGCCCCGAAACCCGCTCTGAGACTCTCTCAGGCGCGGCTGCTGTGAAGCGTGTCGCGGCCAACCGCGCCAAGCGTGACACACGCGCCAACGTCTCTCAGGAGACCCGCGTGACCTCAGGCCCAGCTACTGAAAAGGGTGTCGCGGCCAACCGCGCCATACGAGATACACGCGCCAACGTCTCTCAGGAGACCCGCGTGGTCAAGCCCTTTGGTATCCAGCCAATTCATCCTCTCCCTCAGCACCAAGCCGTCGTAGGTTTCTCTCCACCTCCGCGACGCAACCGAAACGCTGAGCGCCGACAGAGGACGCGTGCGCGTCAGCTGCAAGCTGGAACTTCTGATCGTCCAATTGAGGCAGGTCGCAAGGTTCAAACTAGCGTCTCAGTTACGCTGTATCCAGCACGCGAAGTCCGCGTTTGGCGGCCCAAACGCGAGACTCTCCAAGTTAGCCCCCCTGAAGCCCCACTACACAGACGCCTAGGCGAAGCCTGCGCGCCTTGTCGATCACAAGAAGCGCGCGCCCTTAGGCGTAGGGCCCAGCAGCCCACTCTCTCTCAAGCGTCCCTGCCCCGACGCACCAAGCAGCAACGCGACAGCCGCGTCTCTTCTCAGCAGAGACGCCAGACACGCGTCCTAAAGCTGCGACGCGAGAACCGCGTCTCTGAATCCTGCGTCCAAGCTGTACAGCACAAGGATGCTTCCCGCCCTCGAAGTTGCGAGGCTAATCTCTTCGATCCTCTTCCCATGGATCTAAGGGATTACTTGACGAAGAAAAGAAGTGTTAATCAAATCACTTCATCATGTTGCTTCCAACGGCTCATCTCTATGCTCTCGGAGTGCCGTTGTGATTCAGGCGTGAACCAGCAGTCTTTAGTTAGACAGCTGACCCTGATTCTCCCATCAGCCAAAAGAAGACGCTCTCACAGGCAGAGGATCTTCTCTGACACTGAATATCCCGAGCTCACTGCTAACATGGCGAGCAGGAGCAGGGGAAAACAACCTGCAGTCAGTTTCGAGGATGAATCTGACTCTGAACCGGAAGGAGTGTACCGACACACTCGCACCCGGACCGGGGCCATTCCCCCGATCAACTACAATGCCCTAGCCCGAGGCATTGAGATTAATGACTCGCACTCTGCCATTGCAGAGTCGCAGGCTTCAAACTCTTCTATAGAGAAAGAGGCCTTCACATACATGACGAGCACTCCTGAGGAGACCACCAGGCGCTTGGAGCAGCAAGCCCAGGCCCAGAAGGAACAACTCGAGATGATTCGTGCTCAGCAAGAATCTATCGACTCCCTCAAGCAGATGCTCGCACAGTTGCTCGAAGACAAGAGGAAGTCAACCAACAGAGCCTCCTCTAAGACGTCTAAGGGCAAACAAAAAGAGGGAGAAAGCTCATCTTCCGAACATTCCAAGAAGAAAGAGCAATCTACTTCTGCCTCGTCTAAATCCTCGTCGCAGGAAAAGGACGACCGAGAACAAGGAAAAGTTCATTTTAAGAGAATGAACCAGTTGGAGCAACGTCTTGAGGCCCTTACCAACCGGAAAGGCCTCCTGGAGGCAGGAGTGGTCCGGCCATATCCGCCCGAGTGGGACTTGGTTCCATACCCGCCCAGGTTCAAGGCTCCAACCCTCCAAGCATTCGATGGGAAGGGGTCACCCAACCAACATATCTACTACTTTAAATCCCAAACAGGGAATGTGGTAGAAAACGATGCTATCTTGGCACGCTTATTCATTGGCACCCTGAAAGGGCTCGCCTTTGAATGGTTCATGAAGCTTCCAGAAGGCTCCATCAAGAACTGGGGTGATTTGGAGAAGCTTTCTTAACACGCTTCTTCGAAGATGACTTGGAAGTCAAAATGCCCACCCTTTTGGCTACTAAACAGCGAAAGGGAGAGTCCGTCAAATCTTTCGTAGAAAGATTTCGGAACGTGGCACTCCGATGTCCGAGCGGTATGACCTAGGTTACCCTGGTGGAAACATGCCGCCACAATCTCCAAACCTCACTCCTTGCTCAAATAGGAGTTACTGAAAGCCGCACCTGGAAGCAATTAGTCCAACAAGGTGAACAGGTTGAGGAGATTGTCGCCCGCGTCAGAGCGGAAGAAGGTAAGCCCAGACCAGAGAGGTCAACGAGGCGTGCGCCAGACACATCCCTCCAAGCCAAAAGAAAGGATAACTTGGCAGCAGAGACCAAATCCCCTGTCAAACCTCAACCGGTCAAGGGAAGTGGCTCTTCAAGCCAACCACGGGCCAACAAGCAGTATTCCTTCAAGGATGAACATGTCAACTCGCTCTTCAAATTACTCAACAAGAGCAATCGACTGAAGCTTCCTGAAGCTAGACGCCCCGAGGAAGTCGGTAAAACCGATAATCCCAGCTACTGCATGTATCACAGGATGTTGGGACACCCCACCAAGAGCTGTTATGTCTTCAAGGACATCCTTTAGGCTCTGATTGACGCGGAGGTATTAAAGCTCCGCCCAGAGCAAAAGAAGGTGGCGGCTAACATGACGTCGTTCCTCCAGTTTGGAAGGCAACCTCCAACACCCTCTGGAGTAGTCCCTATCCCAAGAGAAGAGCTGAGAATGGTCAACACAGACCCTCACCAACAGCAGGAGAAGGGTCTGGTACCCGTTTCCACACCTCAGGGAGAGATCATGTGGGTCCATCCTGACCTTGTGGATGGCCAGCAATGGACCACTGTGACCAGCAGGAAGTCCAAAGGCAAAGCAAAGGCTTCATCCTGCAACGTGGTGTGTGCCTCTCCTCGAGAAGCGGAAACTGATATTCCCTCGCTAACCGACTCAGAAGAGGAGACAATAGTTCTGGCCACAGAACCCAGTCGGCTGGTGGCAGAAACCCGTTCGGGGCAGCTATATTTGAAAAAGTATGGCGAAACGGCGGTAACTCCCCCAAGACCCGCTGCAGAGCCAGCCAAGCCCTCCACGAAGCAACCCAGGGAGAAACAGAAAGAACTTCGGTTTTCTCGAGGTCTTTCAAAAGACATAGTGGAAGGATCCACAGCACCTTACAGCTTTGATGTCCTGGCTCAATTAGCCAACATCCCGGCGCGGATTACGCTTTATGAGCTTCTCAGATTATCAAAATCAACCAGAGAAGCTCTACAAGAAGCTCTGGCTAATGCTGAGGTCTTCATGACCCAACTACCAAAGGAGGAAGATGTAGAGGATTGCCTCCACGCCTCCCAAAATATTCCCTGCATCACCTTCACGGCAGATGATATGCAAGTCAAAGGGAAGCATGATCGACCCTTTTACTTCGCAGGGTATATTGGATCATCTGAGGTGAAACGCATTCAGGTAGATCCCGGGTCTGCGTTGAGCATCATGCCTCGCCGGGTCATGCAACATCTCGGGATTCCTACTCACCGTTTGAGCGCCACCCAGACTACTATTTACGGGTTCATTGACAATAGTACCCGTCCAATAGGGAAGGTCAAGCTCAAATGGCAGATTGGGGACCTAAGGTCGGAGGTGACATGCTACGTCATAGATGCTGACACCTCCTACAACTTGCTGTTGGGACGACCGTGGATTCATCGCAATTCTATTGTTCCCTCTACCCTCCACCAAGTCATGAAATACATTGACGGGAGTGGAAAGGTGCGAACGTTGATTGCCGAAAGGCATCCGTTCAAGGGAGTCGAGAATTATTTCACAGATTCCCTCCTGTACCAGGAATCTGTAGAAACAGATGAAATCCCGCAACCAGAGGAGCCCGACTCTGGTAACGAAGCCGACACCGAGCTCGAAGAAGATGAGTGTGTGTGGGAGCTAGATCCACCTGTAACGGGCATTAATAAGCCCGATGTTGATAATACCTTCGCCGATGATGTAGGCGGATGGTATATTAATGAAGATTTAGATCTGGCGTATTTTTCTGTGTTTGCTTCTGATTCAGTGCCGTCAGACACTAGTACCGACGTGGATGACGATCTCTGGTCGGCAATAGATGCTTTGACATCATTGCATGTACGGTGAAATCGTCCTTCGGAACATGTCGAAATGTCGGCGATGCGCAAGAATCAATATTCATGGTTCCAGCGAGAAAGAAAGGCCAAAGACCAATTCTTTTCGGAGGAATTGAATCCGAACCAATGATTCATGAAGAATCAGAAGGCGAGCAGGAATCCCCTCAGTTCGGTCATTATGAGCCAAAGGCACTCAGAATGATGAAAAACATGGGGTATGACCTAACCAGCAGACTCGGGTTGAACTTCGGCAAAGGAAGGAGAACGCTACTTCGATCCTTTATGCCGAAAGGGAAAGCACCTGATTATTATCATCAAACTCGCAGGGGGTTGGGCTATGTGTCAACTCCGATCCCATCAGCCTCTGACTCTGAAGAGACATTGGGCCATGATTACTCATCGGGCACGTCCTCGTGGGAGTCAGATGCTAGTGTCGGCAACATCTTCAGAGAACTTTCAGTGAACATGGTTTCAACAAGCCACCCGGAAGACGGAGATGAAGAAATGATCCAGTCCGATACGGATCCTTGGATCAAACATTTAAATACTCTTTGGGATATCCGCTTTGAACAGCGAGAGCCACCCACAGAAGACAAGATTGTTCAGATCAATCTGGGGGATGAGGCAAATCCTAAGCCCATCTTCATAAGTGACGGCCTGTCACCTTCGGAGAAAAGGGATCTAATATCTCTTGTACAAGAGTATATAGACGTCTTCGCCTGGAATTACGAAGACATGCCCGGACTTGATCCTCAAGTGGCTATGCACCGCCTCAACATCAATTCGGACGCAAAGCCTGTCAAACAACAACGACGACGATTCCGCCCAGAGATAATGGAAGCGATTCAATCAGAAGTCAGAAAGCTTATAGATTCTGGCTTCATCAGGGAAGAACAACATCCCGACTGGGTAGCCAACATCGTCCCTGTTGCCAAGAAGAACGGAAAGATCGAATCTGCATCGATTTTCGTGATCTGAACGAGGCCTGTCCCAAGGACGAATTCTCACTGCCAATCACAGATGTCATGATTGACAATACATGTGGATTCGAACGAATGTCCTTCATAGACGGATTCTCAGGATATAATCAAATCAAAATGTATCCTGATGACGAAAAGCACACCTCCTTCAGAACACCACTAGGGGTCTACTACTACACCGTCATGCCCTTCGGACTGAAGAACGCAGCGGCGACATATCAAAGGGCCATGAATGCCATTTTCCACGAACACATGCGCAAAACGGTGGAATGCTATGTTGACGACATCGCAGTAAAAAGCCGCGCTAAGGATGATCATATAACTGATCTAACAGTTGTCTTCGACATCATGCGGGCCCATCAATTGAAGATGAACCCCGCCAAATCCTTCCTGGGGGTGGCCAGTGGAAAATTCCTCGGGTTCGTCGTAACCTCCACAGGAATTTATTTGGACCCAGAAAGGTTCGCGCTATCCAGGAGATGAGACCTCCGAGAAACCTTAAGGAGCTCAGGGGATTGCAAGGACGATTGGCGTATATCTGAAGGTTTATCTCGAATCTATCCGGAAGATGTCAACCTTTTCCAAATTAATGAAGAATGGTGTTTCGTTCATTTGGGACGACGCTTGCCAACAAGCATTTGAGGAAATCAAGCAGTACCTCACACAACCACCAGTCCTTGCAGCCCCGATATCCGAAAAGCCTTTCCTGGTATACGTCTGAGCAATGGATCATTCTTTGGGAGCTCTACTAGCTCAGAATGATGATCAAGGACGAGAGCAAGCGATCTACTATCTGAGTAGAACAATGATCGGAGCCGAACATCGGTACAACCCGATCGAGAAGGAATGTTTGGCACTAGTGTTCGCCATTCAGAAAATGCGACACTATCTGGCAGGCCAAACCATAAATGTCATATCAAAAGTCAACCCCTTGAGGTTACTCATGACAAAGCCTTCATCGCTAAATGGCCGACTGGCAAAATGGGCCATATTGTTTTCTCAGTATGAGATGCACTTTTTACCACAGAAGGCCATTAAAGGACAAGCGGTGGCAGATTTCCTGGCTGAGCATCCAGATCCGAGGGCAACCAAACTTTATGACGATCTCCCAGATGAGGTTGCTGAAGCCTGCCAGACCCAGACATCTTTTGAAAGGCAGGTGTGGCAACTTTTCTTTGATGGTGCATCAAGAACAAGCCCAAAAGGACACATAGTGGCAGGAGCAGGAGTAGTACTCGTCTCCCCACAGAACTATGTGATTCCTCGAGCTGTCTCATTAACTGAGCCGTGTTCCAACAATGTGGCGGAGTACAATGCTCTTTTGATTGGGATGCAACTCGCCGATGAGATTGACGTTAAAAATCTCGAGGCATATGGTGACTCCAAACTCATCGTTAGCCAGGTTCGCGGGGAGTACGAAGTCAGACATGAAGACCTAGTACCCTATTACAACGCAATTGTCCACATGGCTGGGAAGTTTACAAACTTCTACATCGACCATGTACCGCGCAGGCAAAATGCGCATGCAGATGCACTGCATCCCTCGCTGCCTCTTTAGCTCTTCCAGCTGGAGCAGTAGAGAAGGTATTTGTCTACAGCCACGACATGTATTGCCCGAGAATTGCTCCTGAGGATTATCAGGAGCCAACAGGAGATTCTCAAAACAAAGAAGCGCTGGAATCGTCGGCGGCCTAAAGCCCAGAGACTGGCGATTCCCTTACATCGATTATGTCCTGTATGGCATCTTGCCTGAGGACACCAAGGAAGCGGCTGCCATTCGAAGGAAAGCCCCTAAATTCTACTATAATGCGATTACATGAACACTGTATCGTCGATCGCATGACGGGATCTTGCTTCGCTGCCTTTCACAAAAGGAGGCACAGGAGGTATTGAAAGAAGCCCATGACGGCATGTGTGGAGCCCATCAACCTGGCCCAAAACTTGCATACCGACTCCAAAGGTTAGGATATTATTGGCCCAAGATGATTGTCGACGCCATCACTTATGCCAAAAGATGTCACGCCTGCCAAGTGCATGGCGATTTCATTCATCAAGCACCAGGCTACCTTCACTCCACGGCTTCTACTTGGCAATTTGAAATGTGGGGGATGGATGTGGTTGGCCCTATCAGCCCTCCATCATCAAAAGGACATCGGTTTATTTTAGCAATAACCGATTACTTCTCCAAATGGGCTGAGGCCGTTCCTTTGAAGGAGGTGAAGTCATCTGAAGTGATCAAATTCGTGAAACATCACGTCATTTACCGTTTTGGGGTACCCCGGCGAATTGTCCACGACAACGGACCCCAATTCATCAGCCAGGCTTTCCAGAGATTCTGCGCCAAGTTCAAAATCCAGAGTGTGTCCTCAACAGCATACTACCCGCCGCTAATGCTCTCGCAGAAGCTTTCAACAAGACGTTGGCAAGCTTCTCAAGAAATTCGTCTCGAAAAGTCAACGTGACTGGGACGACAAGCTGGGTGAATGCTTATGGGCTTATCGCATAACTGTCCGAACCCCAACCAAAGCTACACCATTTTCTTTGGTATACGGGTGTGAAGCCGTGCTTCCACTGGAAATCCAAATTCCATCTCTACACGTCGCCCTGACAGCAGAGATGACGAATGAGGAGAAGCATCGACAGCGACTCCAAGAATTGGAAGCCTTAGATGACAAACGTCTGCAGGCCCAACAACAAATCGAGCTTTACCAAGCTCGAATTACCAGAGCCTTCAACAAGAAAGTTAAAGTACGAACTTTCAAGAAAGGCGACCTTGTTTTAGCCGTCAGAAGACCATGGTGATGACGCACAAGACAAAAGGAAAATTCCAACCCAAATGGGAAGGACCATTCGTAGTAGAGTCAGTCTACTCAAATGGATCGTATCGCCTCATAACTTCAAATGGCGATACACTCATGATGCCGATCAATGGCAGATTCTTGAAGAGGTACTATCCTTAATAGTACTCCTCTACCGATCAAGTTAAAAGTATACCTCTGATCAAGACAAGAAAGAGCTTCTTCATTAACATCCGACGCCTCCGACGGCTAAGGATAGAGGAAAATGTTGGCTTCTAAGCCCAACATAAGTCTTCGACAACTCATCATGCTGAGGGGAATAGCATGGCTAGCCCAACTCAAACGGTAGTTGGTAAAGGCACCTCAAATCCGTTGATAACTGAGGGTTTGCTAAAAATCCTAAGTGGACTTGACTCCACTCTCCCTCCAAAATCCCTTACCAATTCTCATCCACAGAATGGTAGGTCTACGAAATACAGTCGTGCCAAGTTAACACTATACCTCTGGCACTTCAAACTTCACTTGCCAATTCTCATCAATAGAATGGCAAGTCTTCAAAATTGCTCATATCGCAAATCCAAATTGTCAAGTTAACACTATACCTCTGACATTTTTAAACTCCACTTGCCAATTCTCATCAATAGAATGACAGGTCCTCAAACTGCTCATATCGCAAATGAATTTCTATCAAGTTAATACCACACCTCAGACAAATTACTGTTAAGTTAACATTATACTTCTAAACAGTACATCGAGTTTCTGTCAAGTTAACATCACACCTCTGACAGTCATCTTTCTTCAGTCTTCCATATCGAAGCTGAAATGAACAATGCTAGGTTTAACACTACACCTCTAGCATCCAGGTCATCGCCAAGTTCAACAATACACCTATGGCCATGACTTTTCCTCGGACTTCCTCGTTGAAGTCGAGATGACTAATGCCAAGTTCAAAATTACACCTCTAACATTACCTTCATTGTCAAGTTAAACATTACACCTATGACAGTGACACTTTCAGTTTTCCTGGGCGAAAACTGAAATGCTTCTGAGTCAAGTTAATATCACACCTCTGACTTGCATCCTTGTCAAGTTAACATCACACTTCTGACAAGACTACGTTCAACCTGTTAAGTTAATATCACACCTCTAACGGTAAAGGCTTTCCTAGATCCCCCGCGAATCTAGTCTCACTTGTTATTCTCCCCAACAGAACAACAAGTCTACCTAAAAATATTGTTAGGTTAACATTACACCGTTAACAGTGTTTTCATCAATTCCCCAGCTATCTTAATCAAGTTAAGCCTAAACCTCTAATAAAGGTCATCTTCCCTGGGGGTACAAGTTCCACCTGTCGCTTTCTTTTATAGAGTGGCAGGTCCACAAAAATTATCCTATCCCTTGTCAAGTTAATATCACACCTCTGACAATATTGCTGAGTTCCTAAAATAGGATCTCTCTCTACAAAATTTGACTCGTTAAGATTATCATCATAATTTGACAGGTCAAAGGTTCTTTGCTTCTATTCATCTGACTTTCAATACAAAAAGGGAGTTCCAGACAACAGAAGAAGATAAAAAGAAATGTGTCGCTTTTATTTATATCCAACATATGAAAGTGATACAAAACGCTCTCTTATACAACAAGATTGAGTGTTACAGATAAAGGAGTACAAAGAAGTCCCTTTCTCTCTCAAAAGTTACACTCACTTTTTGAAGCTGGATTCATTACTCCAAATACAAGATGTTTGGAAGGGCCCCAAAGATGGGTAGAGCACTGTAACTGCGTTCGGATGTTGATTGCACCACGATGCATGATGTAATCATCGAAAGAGCCCATCATTGACCAAGAGTAATGGTGTTCTTGAAATCGAAAAGCGGCAGAATTTTCTGATTCCACCTGACCATCCGAAGCAGCGGGGTATGATCCTTCGTTGATGAACATCTCTACCACCAGAAAGTCATCCAATGAGCATGAAGCTTTTCTCGATGTCACTTCTGGGGTCAAAAGAGGTTTTGAGACCTCACAGAGGATGCCCTCTTTTCGACGCCCTCTTTTCGAGGACCTGCAGGAGGACCACACCCACCACTATATCCACCGCTACCCCCGCCGCCATCCTCACTCTGACCATGCCATGCCAAGAAGCATGACTGGTGCATTGAATCCAAAGAGATCTTGGCGAGGGTCCGGTCCCCATCTCCTGAAGACAGGAGTCATGACTTCTTCTCCTGTGGTCAACCATCGACCATGTTCGCTGGCCGATGTATTCTCCCAAGGGCCCAGCGAACATAAAAAAGGATGATCAAGTCTACCTGCATGAAGCAAACAAAATTAGAAGATCTAAAGCTTAGTATACTTCAATAGAAAAACTAAGTGACAGACGCAGTTATTGCTGAAATCTTCAAACGCAGGAATGACCCGCGCAGCGAACCAAACTTCTGCGGCGGTAGAAACAGACGCGATCAAAGCTGTGACAACATACAGAGTTCGACCACAGTTTTGTACCCGCGTCTAAAATATGAGACGCGAAGAGAATCAGACGCGAAAATTGCCGTCTCCCTGTCGGATGAACAGGAGTTGCAAGATTCAGCCCTGAGACCTCCAGTCTGAGTTGAAATTCTTCTAAGCCGACAGCCTCAATGCGCGAGCTCTATGTGCAAAACCTGCGGCCAGGCGTCTAAGTCTACTATACTCGCGTCCAGAGAAGTTTAAGTCAATAGCGCAACTTCCAACAGAGGAAGGCACCAACTGACTTCAGGAGAAAATCCAGATGATGAATCTCTTTAAGAGATATCAAAATTCAAACTTAGTCAGACTAAAAATATCATGGCAAACCGGGACGGCGTACCCGCAGAGCCTCTATTAAGAGTTGAACTCTCTGCATCGAAGCGCGGACATAAAAGGTGCTTAAGGAGACGCTTTTTGTTATTGAAACACTTGACAGTGGTAATCTTCTGAAGAGACCAAACAGAAGCATGAAAGCTCTGAGTCATCTTCGTCCATGGAGGCAAGCCCCTGGTAAAGTCCTTGAAGGGAGAAGATGGAGTCTCTCAGAGCACTCGCTTTTAAAAGAAAATAGTCCAAGTATGGGACTGCTAAAGGAAGGGGGTAAGCCCTATTTATAGGCAAGCTATAATGCCTATAATAATGGCTCACTAATCAGAGCCGTCAGCTTTAATTCCCGCGTGCTTGCCAAAGCCCAATAAAGGGGCGACACGTGGACTGTCGCTTCGGGAAGCATCGAAGACGCGAGTCTCCACCGCCAGCGCCGGTTTGGTATTAAAAGGCATTAACGCCCAGGTCCAATGAAGAGCCGACGCGTGGATGGTCGCTCTGAGAAACATCGAATGGTGCGAGTCCCCAATTGTCAACAACGATTGGACGTTTAAAGATCCGATAAAATCTTTATGACATGCTGCATGTAACGTCTGGGAAGTTGCACCAAAACGCAGGCATGAGAGCCGCGTTCAGGAACCCGCGTCCCTTTTTCAAAAAACGGCGTCCTCCTTAAGAAAATTCTCCGCGTCTCTCGGAGTGATTCAAAGCTACGTCCATCAACAAAAGGGACCCATTCTGGGAGTCTCAGTGGGAAAACGCATAATAAGAAGAAGCTGCGTCCTGAGGCTTGAGTCTTCAGCAAAGAGGCCTATCATGGCGAGATGATGATGGATTTGCACCGGGTCAAAGACCTAACATCGCGTCCTCTTATATGTCTGCGCCAATTTTAAGAAGCGTAAGGCCACATTTTTGATGCATCCTGATTCCTGCGCCTGGATAAAGCTAAAGACTGCAGCTAGTAAGTCACACTCAAAGCTGCGTCTTTCGCGTCAACTTGAACCTTGTCTTCACTGGCAGGTCAAAGTCGCGTTCCTCAGAACCACGTCTCTCTTTGGGACGACGTTGCGTTTCATCAAACGAACTTAGTTCTACCTAAGTCTGTTATTCACAGTCAGTAAGGGAGCAAAACTAAAATCTGTGATTGAGAGGTTGGATTCATCTACAGCGGGGCGATGAAGGTGGAACGAAAATTTCAATGACTTTTATTATTCAAATATGATAAAAGTAAATACAAACACTCTTGGTGAATAGAGTGTCCTTTCTTTACAAAAAGGAAAAGAAGAAGAAAGCTAAAAATCCTAGTTTACCAAAGAACGGATTTGTTCTCTGAGGCGATGCATCTCATGTTGACGCGCCTTCTCAGCTTCCATGAGAGCCTGAGCCCGCAGCTCCTCCTCAGACAAAAATCTCCTTGCAGCCAGCTGCGCTCGTAGGGATTCCAACCTGGAGGAGTGAGTGGAGAGGTTTTCTTCAACCTGCATCTTGGCAGCCTCCAACCTTTCCAGCTTCTTTCTAGTAGCGGCAAGCTTCTACTCATTGACTGCAATCAAGGCTTCTGCTTTGGCTATGGTAGCCCGAGCACTGATGATAACCTGCTCTGCGCTCTGCATGACGAGTTCAGATTCCCTTGAATCGCCAATCAGCTTTTGATGGTCTGCCTGGAAATGTTGAAGACGGTGAGTCTCTTCGGCTATTTGTGCCTCCATCTCCTTCCGCTCCTGTTCTTGAGCAGCGAGAAGCCAAGTCAAGGTTGCCCGGGCCCCGTGAACTGAGCCGACGTCCTCCAAAGACTTAAGCTCTTTCAGATCACTCCCCAACTGCTCCACCAGCAGCAGACACGCCCTAGCCTGTGAAGGACCTCCAGTATGACCGATGTTCTCGATCAAATTCTCAAGAAGCATTTGGGAAAATTCGAAAGAATTGCCCCCAGAGAGGATGAGATCAATACACGATCGCATGGAAGTAAAAAACTGCCGCACCATTTGACGTGTCAGTTCTTCCATGATATCTCCGGCCGAGGAGGATTCCGCTGATGTGCTCCCATATCCCCTTTCTATCATAGGGCGAGGGATGGGAATCAACTCATCTTGTGCAGGAGTAGGGTCAACAACAGGCGCGACAGAAGCTGAGATGGTCACCGGCACTTCCGGGACGGTTGCCGTCATAGCAGCCTCCACGGCGGCTGAAGTAGCAGCGAACCTGGCTTCTCCGGAACCCTCAGTCGAGGGTTGAATTGCACTACCTGCGGGCTCAGCACTGGCTACCTCTGCTGAGTCGACGCTGACTGCCAACCCTTCTGTCTGAGCTTCCTCAGCACTCTCTGCAGATCACCAAAACGTCAGTCATGACAATAAAAGGAAAATATTCAAAACATCAATATTTCCTTACCAAGCCGAGGGGACGAAGACGGTAGATCCTTGGGCAAATCTTGCAAGGTTGAGATCTCCCCGACCTCAATAATTGCCCTCTCTTGAGGCATCTCAGCAGCAACCTCAACTCTTCCCTGCTAAACCAGCTCCTGCATCATCTCCTCGATGTGGGAGGAAGTCGCAGCCTCACTGTCCGCGACCAACCCTGCAGCATAAAGAGAAAACGTCAGAACCTGTCCCTAGTTAAAAAGGAAAACCGGGTCAACAAGACGATAAGAGTACCTTCAGCAGGAGCAGTTGCCGCTTGTGATAACGCCGTCACCGGATCACACCCGTATATTTCTTCCTCCGTGATATGCGAGAATTTGCTCGGATCTGGAAGAGCGGGTTCATCACCAAAATCGACTTCATCGCCTGAATCGGATTCGTCCCCACCGGACGATGAAGACGATAATTCAACGCGAGAAGCCCCGGAATTGAGACCTTGCCGCCAAATATCCCAGTAGTAGGGCTGGGGTCAACTGCTCGCGAGCGGGAGATTAATACAGCAGGAGACCCAGACTGTGGTGCCTCATCTCTCCTCTCTTGCGCTGAAGAAGGCCCTAGCTGAGTTGAGACCCCTAGAATCTTAACATCATCCCTTCCGACCAGGTCAGCCTCAAGTTACTCAGCCTCATCAGTTGCAGCGGGATCATCAGCAAACTCCCCTTCCTCTAAAATTACGGGGCCCCTGCTGCGCAATCCACGAGAACGAACAAGGAGGGCGTCGTCTTCCTCCTCCTCTTCTTCCCTCCGCTCTTCGATGCTGGAGGGACGGTCTCTTCAGCCGCTAAGTCATTCCTGGCCTTCTTGGGATATAAAGAGAATGTGCGACGTAGACCTATTAGGCCAGCTTTGTTATATGGCACAGAATGTTGGGCTATAAAAAGATATCATGCCCAGAAGATGAGTATAGCAGAGATGTGCATACTTCGTTGGATGTGTGGTAACACGCGGAGAGATAATGTTAGAAATAAGGATATTCGTACTAAGATAGGTGTAGCCTCTATAGATGAGAAGATGAAAGAAAAACGCCTACAATGGTTTAGTCATGTGCGACGTAGACCTACAGATGCACCAGTTAGGCGAGTAGAGCGTATCAATTTAGGGCAAGTTAAAAGAGTGCAAGGGAGACCGAAAAAAATATGGATGGAGGTAATACGATAAGATATAGAAGCTAAAGGTCTTAGTGAAGGCATATTGCTCGATAGGAATGAGTGAAGAAAGCTGATCCATGTGCCCGAACCGGCGTAATTCTCTTTTGATTCATGTAGCCTACCCCAAATATTTGGGACAAATGGCTTTTTGTTGTTGTTGTTGAATTATAGGTGAATGAAAGTTTCCTTATTTTCTTTTATTTCATTTCAGTGATTAATTTGAGAAAGTGTCTATTGTGTTTGTAATGACTTCTTTCTCACTTGTTTAGGTGTGGGAAACAAAACTTATCCACTGGCTTTATACATGTATGGTCAAAGAATCATGCCTATTAAAGATCACATAAAAAATACTAAATTATATGATGCATGTTGATAAATTATGTAAGAAAGAAGAAAAACTTATAAAAAATTGTACAACACAATCAGAGATATAACCAACTACCAAATCATCTCTTCGTTTATTTCAGTACTAGACTCTTTCACTTTATTCTACTTTGGCAAGAGATGATTGTATGCATTTGCCCAGTATACTGATGATGCTGGCCTAAATTGTCTGCATATGACATAAGCTATTACAATATGGAGTTATTGAAGTTTGGAAATAATCCAGCTCCAAAATTAGATAAAACATTCTTTTTATCATTCAATAATCTTCCTTCTTGGAGCTCACTAATTTTTTTATTTCATCCTTGATTAGTTTTTTTCACTCCATCTTCTACCGTTTTAAAATATTCTTGTTTATCCACCATTTTGTGCTTGGTTAAACCTAACAACAACACTAAAACACTGAATTCTCAATATTAAAGCTACATCTTTTTCTGTAAAATGTATAAACTTACTCTCAACTTTGATACGACGTATTTTCGAATCCCATAATCCTAAACAAATCAAGTACCCGAGTTCAATCTTGATATTTAGAAAATGACCAAAGCATGTCGTGTGTAATTAATCCTTTTGTTTATTATCCAACTCCTCAATTAATTCATCAAAAAATCCTTTTATTGGAGAAATAAAAAAAATTCCTTGTAAGTTCTTTTTTGACTATCCTTATCAATTTTTTAATATGTTTGGATTGTTGTTTCAAAGATTTCCTGATATAAGAGGTTTGGTAGTCTTTTCCCTTGATGCTTACATGGGGCCTTTTGAGAGTCTATAAAAATGTGCAAAGGAACTTGTTATTCCAATATACCAAGCAACCCAAGC
The DNA here is from genome assembly GCA_038442645.1 of Agave tequilana. NCBI lineage: Eukaryota > Viridiplantae > Streptophyta > Magnoliopsida > Asparagales > Asparagaceae > Agave > Agave tequilana. The sequence continues at coordinate 96,348 of JAVJIF010032905.1, forward strand.
AATGTAAATTTCATTCATAGCTTTATAATAATAAATAGGCATCTTATAAATAATATCCTATCCTAAAAGAAGTTAGTTAAGTGCACTACTTACATGTTCTGTTTGCACTGGTTTGAAAGTTACGTGCATTACTAACATGTTGACATCGGTTTCAAGGTCATATAGATGTTTCATGTGTGGATGCACTGGTCTATATTTGGCTCCCACAAGGCTAACAAAGTTTTTTAGGATGCCAAAAAACTATTTACTTATTATAATAAAACTACAAAAGTGGCTTCATACTTGAATACTAGTTAAATGTCTTATATGCAGTAGTTTAATATGCTATATAGATTTGTACTTGCGGTAGTTTCAAGTTCTTATATGCAGTTTCTCTCTATTGCCATGTGACTGGCAAAGATAAAAATGACTTTTCAAATGGCAAATATCATTCATATTTTTTTGCTTTGTGTATCATGCTTACTAATATTTTTCCTCTTTTTGAGATACCATCTCCATCAAAATGCAAGAGTTTGTTTTTTGTTTCTTATTTAAGCTCTAAGCAACAAATGTGAATGATATTTGACATTCAAAAACCATTTTTATCTCTGCAATTCACATGACAATAGAGAGAAATTGCGTATGAGAACTTAAAACTACCGTATCTACAAATATATATATATATATATATATATATATATATATATATATATATATATATATAATATATATATATAATATATATATATATATATTATATATATATATATATATATATATATATATATATATAACATATTAAACTAGTGCATATAGGACATTTAACTAGTACACAAGTATGAGTTCACTTTTCATATATTAAGTAGACATTTCTTTGGCATCCTAAAAAACTTTGTTAACCTTATGAAAGCCTAAAACTAATGCATGTACACATGAAACATATATTTGGCCTTGAAACCAATGTCAATATAACATGTAAGTAATGCGCATAAGTTTCTAACTAGTGCAAAGAGAACATGTAAGTAAAGCACATAACTTTCTAACTAGTGCAAAGAGAACATGGAAGTAAAGCTGAATCCAATCAGAACTAGAACAGATCCACTAAAATCAGCTAAAAAGAAGGAAAATATGTTCGATTCACGAGGTTGATGAATCCAGATTTCTCGTTCTCACTGCCAAAAGAGAGAATAAAATCAAATCAGTAACTTAGATTCGATCTCAAATCAAGAAGCGTCTACTGTGTAGCATGGTTCAAAGACTCGGCCGAGTCGGAGACGAGTCGGCCGAGTCGTATCCATCTCGGCCCGCTCCGAGACGAGTCCGAGTCACGAGTCGGTCGACTCAACTCAGAGGAGACTGACTCGGCCGAGAATCGGAGTTGACTCGGTCGACTCGGCATTATGATGATGATTTTGTACCTCATCGCAATTCAATGTGAAAATAACTACATTAGCATGTATTTATGAATATAGTTTGTGCAATTTATTATATTGTGCATGTATTTTGATATGCTTCTACCGACGACGCGTGTATTTATACTTTCGCTTGATGTTTAGTGTGCTAGGTGATATATTTTGGACATGTAATACATGAATGTGGATATCTACATTTTTTTAAGATTTGTCGTGATTTTTTCAGAATTTTTTGAGCTTTCTATGTAGCGTTTTGCGCGTATCGTCCGATACCGATCTGAGTCGCCGAGACCGATCCGTCTCAGTGCCCGCCGAGTCGGCGGCCGAGACCGCGACTATGAACCATGCTGTGTAGTGAGTGCTCACTTGATCCGATTGAGCCCCGCGACAACAGAGTGGAGGTTGGCGATCTTCTCCATCTCAGTCGCCATAATAGTCACCATTGGAGATCAAGCTCAAGTTATCAGAGAGAGAGAGCGAGGGGTTGAGAGGCTCGGAATGAGCAAGAGGGGATTATAAGGGAGGAGACATGAGTATATGCGGGTCTTAGTAAGAAGACATAGAAGAGAGGATCAGCGGCGAGATTGAGTGAGGGGGAGGAGGAGGGCTTGGATTGGCGGCTAGCCGAGTGCGAAGGAGGCGGGCTTGGATCGAGAGAGGAGGCGGCGGAGATTGATGGAGAGGTGGAGAGAAATAGGAATGGGCCATATTTCAGAAAACACTTCTTCTATAAATAATTTTAAAAATAGATATCTCTCGAAAATAATTACAAGAATCGACATCTGATAGGTCACGACAGTATCACATCAGTATTGACAACCAGCATGACATTGGCACTGACGGGGGCTTTTCTTGTATTTTTTTTTTCTTTTTGTTCGGTCGATCAGGGTTACCAACCCCGGTCTACTATAATTTTTTTTGAGTTTTAGATTTGGCCGAGGTTGCAAACCCGGCCAAGTGAAATGTAATTTTTTTTTTTAAAAAATAATGAGCCGCTTACAAGTGAATGTGTAAATTTTTTTTAAAAATTGTGTTTTTTTTAATCAGGTTTCGCAATCCCGATCAAGCCATGCATGAGGTCAACAAGTGAACATTGTTCATTTGAAACTTGGAGGAAATTCGACAGGGGTTGGCAACCCTGACCGAGCCAAAAAAAATCAAAAAAAATATATCTTTCAATCGATGCCAACTCCAGTCATACCAAAAACGCTTCCGCCATCACCAAACTAATGTGGTGCTAACGTGCCCGATCAAAGTCGATTCTTGAAATTATTTTGTCAGAGAGGTCTATTTATGAAATTATTTTAATTAATAGTTTTTTTGGAAAAAAATGCCCTAAGGAATTTTGGGCAGGCTAGTTTGGATTTTGGGCGAGTGGACTTGGTGATTTAATATAGGAGTTAAGAGAATAGGTCAGGCTCGGTCGGGTTTGGGTTTCGAAACTTGAAACTGAAACCCAACTGAACTAGAATAATTCAAATCGGGTCCGAGTTTTGATCAAGTATTTTGGTTATGCCCGAACTCTGCTCACCCCTAATCACTACCATTGATCAGCTAACTATGCTTTGATTTCAATCTCATATGAGAGCTATCAATTCCCCTACTTCACCCCGATGAAAACTCTATTATATCTGTTGGGAAATATGAAGAATTAAATATGAATCTTTGAGTTGAATTACGGCGAGATCCGTTGATAGAATCAATTGGATAATGATTGGAGTGTGTTCTCCTTCCATTGGGATGAACGTGGTATATTCAAATGTTCAATTCCGACTTCGAATGAATGAGATATTCAAGTTTATAGTTTGCCTAATTCAAAAGCCAAAAGGGGACTAAATGTAGCTAAAAGCATTTAGTCTCACATTGGCCTTGGGATGGAAGTTTGAAGTGTTTAAATAGAGAAAAATGGGAACAAAGGGTGTGCCCTTTTGGTACTTGGAGTTTTCGCGCGTGATTAGGGGGAAATCATGCCTTCACGCGCGCACCGCGCCGCCGCCGCCGCCGGCCGGCAACGATTCAACCGTTCGGTCAGGTTTGGACGGTTTTACCCCTCCCGAAGTGCTGTTGATAGCGGTCCTTTTCTCTCTTTTCAGAAAACAGACAAAAACACAAAACAGTACAGAAAAGAAAAACAAGTTCCTTCCTCTGCATTCCGAAGTGGGACTTCTGCAACTTAGATTTAGAAGTGACTTACAACAGGAAGTGAAAATTCTGCAATTCGAATTCTGAAGTGACTTCTAACAGATTCTGAAGATTCCTTCTGAAAGAAGGCTCAGAAATTTCAACATATTCTTTAAGAGAATTGTTGTCTGAATCTGTGACTTACAAAGAAGAATATTCTTCTATCTCACTTCTTTTTCTGCGGTGAGTGTTTCTCCAAAGTAAAGACAAATATTCTCCCTGAAATTTTTCTTGGTCATGCTGCTTTCATAATCATGTGAAGGTACTGGTTAATTACGGTTCGACCATACGGTGATTTGATAGTGCTATCCAAATACCGTGAAGGAGTGTTTGTATCTTGGGAGACCAACGTCCAGTAACCCGTTAGCACCGTAGCAGGGAACGTAATTGTCTTAAGGAGATTCGTTATAAGCGTACCTCATTCCAAGTACTGTATAAGTAAATTAATTTTCTTTATACAGGGGTTATACTGATATTCAGTATATTGAGACTGACTTATACCAGTCTAATTGGTGGTTAACCAAGGAATGTAATTGAAAGGTGGTTCTGTAATTAAGGAACGTTCTATTGAACGGAAAACCTCCCACCTGATATTCACCGACTTGGTCAATTAGATCGGTGATATTGATTAGTTGTCAGATTGATTCTAATAACTAACAATATCATAAATACCAGGCTACCAACAGCCTCCTGCAATTTTTTCAATGTCCTCTGCTAAAACACCATCTTCAACAGTTCCCAAGCATGACCTCAGAAAGAACCTTGTTTCCTCCTGCAATTTTTTCAATGTCCTCTGCTAAAACACCATCTTCCAACAGTTCCCAAGCATGACCTCAGAAAGAACCTTCTTTTCTTTTAATTTTTTTGCTTTTTATCCACACCAATAGGGGTGGCAATTGGGTCGGGTCAGGTCGACCCGACCCAATTACTGCTTGACCCGTATAATAATCAGGTCGGGTCGATCCGACCCGATTATTATACGGGTCAAAAATTCAGACCCAGACCCGACCCAAACTTAATCGAGTTGACCCGACCCGACCCGTTTGACCCGATTATTAAGCCTTAAATACAATTTCTTTACACTATATTACTAAATTATTTGATAATATGGTTGGTCATCACACTAAACTCATACACTAGAGGTCACATGTTTGAAATTGGGCTCACGCATATTTTTGACAATTTAATTTAGGTGAAGGGGAGGAGACGGTGGCGGCGGTGGAGGAGATCGAGGGGAGGAGGCCGAGGAGGAGAGAGAATAATTGGATCAGGCGGGTTATGCGGGTCCGGCGGGTTCGGGTCGACCCGACCCATTTAATAATCGGGTCAGACGGGTCGACCCGATTACGGCCCAAACCCAATTAGCCCAAACTCAGACACGCTAACTCCGGGTCGGGTCGGGTCGGGTCTGACGGGTCGCGACCCGTCTGCCACCCCTACACACCAAACTAAGTTTGCAATTCAAGTGGCTATGATTTGGGGCCAAAATGGCTTCAGCTCACTACCATCAGCTCAAACATTAACAGTATGACTTGAAGCCCCACCCAGCTTATCGATCCGCTTCGCGCTATTGGACTCTCCCAAAATATTAAGAGATATGTTTCCTTCTGATTTTCGACTTCATTTGTATAGATGCCATCCTGAGGATTTTGGTCCAAGATTCCTTTTCTCTCAAGGTTCGATTAAATTCTCATGATTGTCTTATTTAGAAGGCAAATTTCGATCCAAATACTCATAATTTATATCTCAACTGTCCACCAGCAAACCTCACACACGAATTACTTGTAAAATTTTGCTAAAGATTTGTTGTTATAAAAATCTTTTTTTATCCAGTTACTCAATCAAGGATTCTGATTCGCAATCTCTAGGATGCTTTTCTAAAAGAACACGGGTGCAATTTTAAGAAAATCTAACAAAATAAAAAAATTCAATTATATACCTCTGAACAATACATTTAGGGACTTCAATCCCAACTGTCCAAACATGAGGTCTTTAAAATCCCAAGAGAAAAAAAATAAATTTTGGATTAAGTTTCTTAAAATTAGGCCTCCTAAAACAAGGTTGTTGTAAAACTCGAGAAATATAACACTGAGATAGAAAATTTTAAAGAGAGATAGAAGAAAGAGAAATTCTTATTGATTTCTAAAGTTTACATTGAAATGAATCAATACCTATTTATAGAAAAACTTTGGGTTACCATGCGTCAGTCATTATTTACATAGTAATTACCATTATTATGGATGGTTAGTATTGGTGGTTGGATGATGATTAAATATTTTTGGTGAATAGCCAATTTTTTTCACTTTTCATAATACTCTCCTTTGACTGTCCACCATTCATAATGTCTCATTAAAAATTTTTTAAGAAGACCCAGTGGGATTAAGCCATAGCGAAGGAAGCGGAGCACACCATTTTTACATATGTATTCTATATTGCCTCGTTAAAACCTTACGAGAAAAATCATATGCCACAAAATCATAGTAACGAAAAAGAGTACAACCACGTAAGCTCTCCCTCAAGTTGGTATAAATAGTTCTTCTTCATAAATCTCACAGATGATGCATTCTGATATCATGAATAAGTTTTCTGAAAGTTGTAGTGGGAAGTGCTTTTGTGAAGAGATCTGCCACATTATCACTTGATCGGATTTATTGAAAATTAATTTTCTTATCTTTTTCAATCTCTTGGCTGAATGAGAAGAATTTTGGGGGATATGTGTTTGGTGCGGTCGCTCTTGATGCATCCTTCTTTCATTTGAGCGACCCATGCATTGATCTCTATTGATTAGTGATCTACAAGTTGCTTGCTCGTGTTGAGTTACAGACCTTAATCATACACATTCTCGACTTGCTTCATAAAGTGCTCTGCATTCAGCATGATTAGAAGAAGTGGCAATAAGTGTATGCTTTTGTAAACGCCAAGAGATCGTCGTACCTTCACATGTGAACACATATCCTATTTGAGAACTGGCTTTATGTGGATCTAACAGGTAACATGTATCTGCATAAATAATTATTTCTTGTTTTGATCCTCTGGAATAAAACAAGCTCAAATTAGTTGTTTCTCGAAGATAACAAAATACATGCTTAATTCTATTCCAATGTCTCTGTGTACAATGTGAGCTAAATCTTTCTAATAAATTATTAACAAATATTTTATCTGATCGGGTATAATTTGTAAGTTCACCTAGAGGGGGGGTGAATAGGTGATGGCTAATCTAATGGTCACTTGATACCAAATAATGCGGAAGCTAAAAGCAATTATGACCAAATCAAACTATTTAAACTAAACACCACGTATAACACAAGAGTGTTGCCGAATTCCCTGTGAAGGGCTCTGGACAAACTCCTCTAGATTCTCCTTGATAAGGGTTGAGGTGCCGCGTTGGCTTTCTTGGTTAAATACAAGTGTTAGCAAACAATCCCAAGCAAGTATAACAATTAAGCACGCAATATATCAAGCATGTAAAGATAAGACAAGTAATAGCATGCAAGATATAAACAAGAGACAAAGAGAGAGAGAGAGTGAGCAATCGCAAACACAAGGGATTTGTTTCGAGGTTCGAGCATACTTGCTCTACATCCCCGCCTTCGACACACGAAGGATTTCCACTATAATCGATCCCAATGGATCACCCGGTGCCGCAACACCTACAAGTTCTCGGACTCTCTAGCCCGTACACACGCAAGCCCACCGGCTCGCCGAGGCCGCACCTCAAACAAAGAGTTCGCACCCGAACCCGAAACATCGAGTCCTCACTAGGACCCGAAACAATGCGAACACAACCGTCCGCCTTCTCAAAGGAACAAAGTAGAACTTTGGTGATCACAACTCTTGATCACCTAAAATCCTCTCACGATAACACTCCCTATAGGGTAGATATAGCAATGAATAGCTCAAGTGTTGTGTGAGAAAACAAGGAAGAGAATGGTGGAGGAAAACTCAAAGAATCACTTTAACACTCTTGATAAAATCTTCCCTTTAGATAGGAAATATTTGCTCTCAAATTTGTGGAGAAAAATCTCTGAAAAGGATTGGAAAAACTGGCTCAAAAATACTCTCCAAATCTTGGTGAAAATAATGCCCAAACCCCCAAATTTATAGGCTCAGAAAAACTAGCCGTTGGGGTTCTGTCAAGCCTGTCGGTCGACCGTCCGGTCGACCGTCAACGGTCAAAAATTCGACCGTTGGAGCCTCCGGTTGACCACCCGGTCGACCGAAAAGAACAGAGAGCACTGCTCTCAGTTCCGGTCGACTGTGTCGGTCGACCGGCCATCTGCCAGGTCAAGGCCTGCACGTCGTGCACGTCGATCGACCGAGCCGGTCGACCGACTTCAGCCCTAGTCGACTTGGTTGTTCGACTAGTCGACTTGGCTGAAGCCTGGAATAGAAAAACTGGGATTAAAACTTGGTCTTTTGGCTCACATAAAAATCCCATAAAATACATAAAAAATCTACAAAAATAGTTTTACCAATATACTTTGATAAACAAACATGCTTGCACAAATCAAGGCATGTTACAAATGATTTGGACTATTTTTGTAAGTTGAAATATTGGCTCAAATGAAAACTAGTATTTTTCTAAAAACTTGTTTTCCAAACTTCTTCATGATACAAAAACAAGATATTTTGAATTCATTAAAGCATAGTGTGTATGGATATGATCCACTACACAATTAAGATGAAATATCTATGTTTTTTGACATTAAGCTCTAAACATGATTTGGTTAAAAGATATGTATATAAGAAATTCCAAAAAAACCAAAAAATATTTTCCAAAATGAAAGTCTTTTCTAAACTGAAAATTCTTTTATGAAAAGACAACTAAATCAAGAGTGTGTGTGTGATATGTTATTGAGCAATCCACCAACTATTCTATCCTTTACATTTTATCTAAAAACAAAATCTTATACCTAGACACAAGTCTTCATCTTCTTGAAGTCTTCACTTGAAGCCTTCTCATCTTCTAGACTTGGTCCAAACACGACCCATAGAGCTAGACTCCTCTTGAGTACTAGATGTGGTCTTGATGCACAAGCTCTTGAATCAAACCGTGCTAGCTCTAAAACTTGACTTTAAATCCTTTGTTGAAGCTCCACACCTACTAAGATCTTGATCATAAATCTGACACTAATTAAACACAAGATCATTAGTAAACATAACTACATGAGTTGATCATCATCAAAACTAGAGTGACGGGCCTTTGGGCCAACAATCTCCCCCTTTTTGATGATGACAAAACTCATGAAGTTATATATGCATGGATTAAAGTAAAGCTTCAAGGACGCTCCCCCTTAACTCATGCATCTCAAATAAACAAAATAAATATGCAATTAGGCACATAAACATGTATGCAAATGTAGGAGTAAACATGCTAATCAATCATAAAATAAAATCGCAAAATCTTTTCTCCTCTTTGCACAACAAAACATATATGTATAAACAAAAATTCTTTTATAAAAACATGCATATATACCAAATACCTCTCCCCCTTTTTGTCAATTATCAACAAAGGGGTTAAAGTAAACAAAATCATCAAATTTTTCTCCCCCTTTTTGTCCGAAAAAGGAACCAAAGAAGGGGTAAACCAAATAAATCAAGAAAGGTTATATGCGATATACATTCATGAAGAGGAAGACGGTTAAGTAACTTCCCTACACATATACATTACATGAAAGAGGGATGGCAAGCCCTAATTCACATAACGTATAATATGTAATGCATAAGAGGAGATGTGAAGCTCTCCCTACACACGTGTACCACATAAAGAAGAGTTGTCAAGCTCCTCAATATACAATACACTCAACATGAATTTATATGTAGAAGAGATGTTAAGCTCTCCTTGCATATAGGCAATACAAATAAAAAATTTTGAATTTTTCTTATAAAACAAAACTTGAGAATTTTTCTTCAAATATTTATTTTCTTATCATAAACAACTTTGTGTTTTAAACATGTAAAAATTTTAACTCAAGCACAAATAACTCATATATATGTATGAAAAATGAGTATACCAAATGAAATTGATACATACATATATGGGAAAACAAATATGAGTATATACAAAAGAAGTTCATATTGATACCAATTGAAAATATCCAATGATACCAATAGAAAAATAAGCTTAAGTGTATACATCATATACTATACCACATGAAGAACTCAAACTAGTTAAATGAAAATGTTTGAAAACTAGTACGGAATCCTTCAATCAAGGAATAAAATAAAAATATTTTTCATGAAATATGTGTAAATCACATGAAAATGGCAATGAAGCTCAATATTCCTTTAAATAAGACAATGTGAAAATTATCATAAATTTTGAAAACATAAAAATCACCACAAAAATTTTTATTAAAAATATTTCAAGGTATATGTATGTTTTGACAACACAAGAAGTATACATACATATCCCTAAATACAATTGAGTCCATATATATAGATTTGCATGAAAGGCAAATGACTCAAGAGGTATACATGTATATCTTAAAGTTTAGCAAAATAAACATATACATGAAATAAAAGCACATGATCATAACACAAATCCAAATGGGAATACAAGTTTAAAAATGTAAGGATCATCAAAGCTAGGCTATACTAGCACACCAAATAGGCACAAATAAGCAATCAAACCCAACCATATATAGATTTATTTGTGACCCATAATATGTACAAGTATAAATCCTAGTGTTGACAAAAACTAACATTTAAACTAATATTTAATTCATGAAGCATCAAATCTTGAGAATACAAAAGAATTTATCCAATGGATTAAAAATAGGATCATGTGTATAACTTATAAAACATTGAAGAATAAATAACTAGTATAAAATAGTTTTTGAACAACTAGTTAAAAATCCTTCAAATACATCAAATCAATCATATGTTTTTCATAAATCATACTAAATACATAAATATTTAGTCACTCATGGTCTATAAAGCTCAAAATGATCATGAAACTAAGTCATGAAATAATAAATGAAGATGTGAGTGTTAAAAGATCATGTAAATAGCATTTTTATGAAAATAGTCATTTAAGCTCAAAAAGATCATAAGTCACATTTTAATAATAAAAAACATTTTTCATTAAAACACTAATCTTCATGGTATATGTATGATTTATCCAAAACTAACAATACACATACATATCCCAACCATAAAAGAGTCTATCAAATGTATTTGCATGAAGGTAAGAGACTCACGGGTATACATGTATATTTATTAGATTTGAATTAATAATCCAATACATGAAGTAAAGCACGAAAATTGGCAAAACAAGGGTAAATGAGGAAATCATCAAAACTAGCTTATACATGTGCATATAGTGGGTACAAATGAGCATGAAGTGCAAATATATATGAATCAATTTGTTCTCACTACTTGTACATGTATAAATACAAGTTTTAATGGAATCTACATCTAAACATGAATTTACCACATGAAGCACATAAGAACACAAAACATGAACATGCTATGAATATTATGAATGAACAAGCATGAAAATAAAAAATAGGAGTTTAGAGATTGTTACCAACTCCAAAGCTCCAATCTTGGTGGTCTTTCCCACCAAAACTCCTTGATAGCGGTGCTCCAAATATGTGTCCTTCAAGTCCATTTGCATCCACCATCAAGGCACCAAATCTCTCACGTCTTGAGAGATCACTCACCTTTATCAAAACATGGGTGGGGGTTTTGGTACCCATATTTTCTTGGGTCCTTGGGGTTAGTCTTGTAAGGAACCCAAAATTTTTTATTATTAGCAAAATTTAAATGATATATCCTATCATAACAAAACTTTGCTAAATGGCCTTTGCGGCCACAATGTGTACATGTGTACACCTTAGGATGCTTATGTGTAGGAGTGTGATCATGAGTGCAATATAAGCATATGCATGATGATGTTGTGCATGAATGTGTGGAGCTTATTTCTTTGAAAACATTGACTCCAACCTAGTATGGTTAAATACACAAGAGTTCAAAGTTGAAATCAAACAATCCATTTTATTTTTCAAATCTTTAATCTCATTAGTGGTGGCATGTAAAGCATGATGAGATAAAGAATCATTTTTCTTTTTCTTTTTCGAGACAATTTCTTTTTCTTTTTCACAAATCTTTCTTTTTAAAGAATTATTTTCTTGAAAAACAACTTCTTTTTGTTTTTCCACCAAGTCAATTTTATTTTTCAAAGTATTGTTTCCTTCACACAAATCATTCAATTTTGAAAATAAGGAAACATTCTCATTTTTCAAATCTTCATTTTCTTTTTCTAAGCATGCAATCTTATTTCTAAATGAATCTTGTTCTTTATGCATGCAATCAAATTTCTTTTTCAAATTTTTATTATCTTTCTTAATCATGTCATATTTTTCAAGCAATAATTGACAAAATGTTGAAAGCTCTTCATATGACATGTTAACATCCTCATCCTCGGATTCGGTAGTTACCTCAAGGGGGTTATTCCTTTGGACCATATAGCACTTGTTGGAGGTGTCGCTTCCAACATCCGAATCGCTCCCCGCATAGTATTGATCTTTTTCGCCAAGGGAGATGAGGGTATTCCATACTACAAAAGCCGAATCAAAATTAGAAACTCTAGATAAATAAACATCATCTAGGGTAGACTTTAAAGCATTAAGGGCTTTTGCATTAGCCTCAATATTCTTACCATATAAACAATAATCATTATTAGTGATGGCAAGATAAACATGATAACCTAGGGCTTTGAGGTACAAAGACATCTTAACCTTCCAAATTTGGATGTTAAGAATGTCAAAGGTGGGTGGTGACATGAAGTCCATGGTGTGTGTACAATATTGTGATTAGCCTAAAATGAGGATCTTTAACTTTAGGTTGTTAGACCCAAATCAGAGTACCAAGCTCTGATACCAATTGTAAGTTCACCTAGGGGTGAATAGGTGATGGCTAATCTAATGGTCACTTGATGCCAAATAATGCGGAAGCTAAAAGTAATTATGACCAAATCAAACTATTTAAACTAAACACCACGTATAACACAAGAGTGTTGCCGAATTCCCTGTGAAGGGCTCTGGACAAACTCCTCTAGATTCCCCTTGATAAGGGTTGAGGTGCCGCGTTGGCTCTCTTGGTTAAATACAAGTGTTAGCAAACAATCCCAAGCAAGTATAACAATTAAGCACACAATATATCAAGCATGTAAAGATAAGACAAGTAATAGCATGCAAGATATAAACAAGAGACAAAGAGAGAGAGAGAGAGAGTGAGCAATCGCAAACACAAGGGATTTGTTTCGAGGTTCGAGCATACTTGCTCTACATCCCCGCCTTCGACACACGAAGGATTTCCACTATAATCAATCCCAATGGATCACCCGGTGCCGCAACACCTACAAGCTCTCGGACTCTCTAACCCGTACACACGCAAGCCCACTGGCTCGCCGAGGCCGCACCTCAAACAAAGAGTTCACACCCGAGCCCGAAAACACGAGTCCTCACTAGGACCCGAAACAATGCAAACACAACCGTCCGCCTTCTCAAAGGAACAAAGTAGAACTTTGGTGATCACAACTCTTGATCACCTAAAATCCTCTCACGATAACACTCCCTATAGGGCAGATATAGCAATGGATAGCTCAAGTGTTGTGTGAGAAAACAAGGAAGAGAATGGTGGAGGAAAACTCAAAGAATCACTTTAAACACTCTTGATAAAATCTTCCCTTTAGATAGGAAATATTTGCTCTCAAATTTGTGGAGAAAAATCTCTGAAAAGGATTGGAAAAACTGGCTCAAAAATACTCTCCAAATCTTGGTGAAAACAATGCCCAAACCCCTAAATTTATAGGCTCAGAAAAACTAGCCGTTGGGGTTCTGTCAGGCCTGTCGGTCGACCGTCCGGTCGACCGCCAATGGTCAAAAATCCGACCGTTGGAGCCTCCGGTCGACCGCCCGGTCGACCGAAAAAGAACAGAGAGCACTGCTCTCAGTTCCGGTCGACTGTGTCGGTCGACCGACCATCTGCCAGGTCAAGGCGTGCACGTCGTGCACGTCGGTCGACAGAGCCGATCGATCGACTTCAGCCCTAGTCGACTTGGTAGTTCGACTAGTCGACTTGGTTGAAGCCTGGAACAGAAAAACTGGGATTAAAACTTGGTCTTTTGGCTCACATAAAAATCCCATAAAATACATAAAAAATCTACAAAAATAGTTTTACCAATATACTTTGATAGACAAACATGCTTGCACAAAATCAAGGCATGTTACAAATGATTTGGACTATTTTTGTAAGTTGAAAATATTGGCTCAAATGAAAACTAGTATTTTTCTAAAAACTTGTTTTCCAAACTTCTTCATGATACAAAAACAAGATATTTTGAATTCATTAAAGCATAGTGTGTATGGATATGATCCACTACACAATTAAGATGAAATATCTATATTTTTGACATTAAGCTCTAAACATGGTTTTGATTAAAAGATATGTATATAAGAAATTCCAAAAAAACCAAAAAATATTTTTCCAAAATGAAAGTCTTTTCTAAACTGAAATTCTTTTATGAAAAGACAACTAAATCAAGAGTGTGTGTGTGTGATATGTTATTGAGCAATCCACCAACTATTCTATCTTTTACATTTTATCTAAAAATAAAAATCTTATACTTAGACACAAGTCTTCATCTTCTTGAAGTCTTCACTTGAAGTCTTCTCATCTTCTAGACTTGGTCCAAACACGATCCATAGAGCTAGAATCCTCTTGAGTACTAGATGTGGTCTTGATGCACAAGCTCTTGAATCAAACCGTGCTAGCTCCAAAACTTGACTTTAAATCCTTTGTTGAAGCTCCACACCTACTAAGATCTTGATCATAAATCTGACACTAATTAAACACAAGATCATTAGTAAACATAACTACATGAGTTGATCATCATCAAAACTAGAGTGGTGGGCCTTTGGGCCAACATAATTAGTAAGATACATAAAAGTTTCAATTGTACTTAAGTATGAAACTTCAGGATCAAAAACCTCTTCATTATTTTTGCGAGGGCAAAATGGATCCTTTTTCACATTCATTGATTTAATAATCATTAGAATACTTAAAGGATTTGACTTATCCATACTAAAGCATTTCGAGACATTTTTAGTATAATTTAATTGATGTAAAAGTATTTCACTTTGAAGGTGCTCAATCGTAAATCAATACAATAATTGATTTCTCCAAGGTCTTTCATTTCAAATTCTCCTTTAAGTGCATCATTGCTTTAAGATTTCTTTTTGAATCCTGATGATGTTTAAATCATCAACATAGACAACAATGATAATGAATATGGATGTTGTTTTTTTTTTTTTAAAAATTACAAGAGCATATAGAATTGTTTACATATCTTTCTTTTAACAAATACTCTCTTTAGCGATTATATCACATGCACTCTGATTACTTTAACCCATATTACGATCTTTGTAATTTGATCAAATATAACTCTTTGAGTTTTGAACTTGATGTTTCAGACATCTTAAATCCTTTAGAGATTTTCATATAAATATTGCTATCAAGCAATCCATATAATAAGCTATAACAACATTCATAAGACGCAATTCTAAATTTTTTAGAAACTGCTAGGCTGATTAAATATCTAAACGTAATTGCATCCATTACTGGAGAATACGTTTTTTCATAATCAATTCCAGGTCCTTGTGAAAAACCTTATACAACAAGTCGGGCTTTGTGTCTCACAACCTCATTTTTCTCATTGCGATTTTGCACAAAAACTCATTTGTATCCTATTGGTCTCACGGTTTCAGGCGTGAAGACAATATGTCCAAATACTTTTCGCTTATTGAGCGAATTCAATTCAGCCTATATAACGTCTTTTCATTTAATCCAACTATATCTATTTTGACATTCAGTGACAAATCTTATTTCATGATCCTCGCTTCCGTTAACAATATCACATGCTATGGAATAGAAAAATATTTCATCAGTATTTTTCGTCTCATTTCGATTTCATAACCTCCTATAATGATATAATCAATAGAGATCTCATGATTTTTTAAACCTTCAAGGTTTTTTATTTCTTGATTTGTCTTATTTTGTATTTCTCCTGGAACATATTCCTCCATATTGGGGTTATCATACTTATCTGTTCCTTTTTGAGGATTTTTATCTTTGAAACTGATTGGTCTATCACGCTTCAGGCATGTCTTAAACTCATTAGTGACTTTATTTTCAGATTGTCCCTTTAAGATTTTAATCCTAGCAAGAGTATTTGCAGCTGGTACCTATGATTTAGTCACTCCTTTTGTATCAGTGAACGCATCTGGCAATTGATTTTCTATTTTTTATAAATATATAATCTTTTGTACTTCTGACTCACATTGTTTTGTATGAGGATCAAGATGCAATAAAAATGGTTCACTCCATGTAATCTCCTTTTTCAGCTATTTTTTCCCCTGATGTTGGAAAAATTGCCTCATTAAAATGGTTGTTGGCAAAACTATTCGTAAAAACATCACCGATTTGAGGCTCAAGATATCTTCTGATAAAAGAAGATTCATATCTGACATATATTCTCAGTCTTCTTTGAGGACCCATCTTTATGCGTTGTGGTTGAGCAATTAGTACATATACCACACAACTAAAATTTTTAGATGAAAAATATTTGGTTCTTGACCAAATGCCAATTGTAATAGGAGTACTCATGATATGGTCTGATGCGAATTAATACCACATAATATAAAATTGCATGACCCCATACAGAAATAGGAAGTTTTGTTCTCATTATTAATGATCTATCAATATGTTGGATGCACTTAATCAGTGTTCAGCCAAACCATTTTGTGTATGTACATGAGCAACATAATACTCAACAGTAATCCCAATTGACATACAATAATCATTAAAGACTTGAGACGTAAACTCACCAACATTATCAAGTAAACTTTTTTGATTATGTAATCAGAAAATTGTGCTTGTTCTATAATTATCTGAGCAAGAAATCTCGCAAATACCAAATTGCGAGTAGATAATAGACAAATGTGTGACCATCTACTAGAGGCATCTATCAATACCATAAAGTATCAGTATGGTTCACACAGTGAGTGAATATGCTCACATATTTCACCTTTGAATACGTTCAAGAAATGTATGTGATTCAGTTTTAATTTTACCTGGTGATGGTCTCATGATTAATTTCTCAAGAGAACAAGTCTCACATGAAATTTTACTGATTTGAAGGATCCTCTGGCCCTTCAATTAATGTCCAAGTGAGTTTCTAATAATCTTCGCATCATTATTGAACCAAGATGACCTAAAGCGGTTATGCTATAGAGTTAATGTCTGTGGATCTTTTTTAATTACCATATGTGACTCAGTCACACACACACACACATATATATAATGCAATCCTGAAAAAAACTTTGGTAGTTTTTCTAATATATACTTCTTTTGCTGATGTATAGGCAGTAAGATACATATACTTTATATTTTCTTCAATTGCAGACTGAGTATCATATCCCAGAAGATATATGTCATTAAAACTCAAACAAATTTCTTTTAGACTTTAGTGAAAATAGAGAATCATTTATGAAAAATTTTGTTTCATTTGACAATATGAACCTGGCTTTACCAGTTCCTTCAATCAGGTCTACATGATCTGATATTCTATTGATAATTGTCTTTGTTGGTTTTAAATCAGAAAAGTAGCTCTTATATTTTAGAATATTGTGCGTTGTACCACTATACGGTATGCAAACATCACCAGTATTAAATTTGGCTCCATCATTAGTATAATTCATATCAAGTTTCATGCAAAAATAAATCATTTGAAGAGAAAAATTTCAAACACATTATTATAAATGAAATATTACGTTCGAAGATAATTTAACAAACATAAATAGCAAAGCATGATAATACATTTGTATATCTAGTTAATACCAGTATGCATAAAATCACGATGAGTTAAAGGATCAACAAAATCTTCAGTAAAATCTGAAGTATCAAGAGGAGTTGAATCATCCATAAGATAATCATGTTTAGTGAAATTTACTTTTTTCTTTCCCTTTCAAGAATGCCTTATAAACTTTTAAATGTGCTCTGGTATTCGATAGACTCAAGATCAGTGCCCTATGGAACCACATTTATAACATAATTTTTCAGGATTCTAGAGAGAATTTTCATGAACATCTTTTTTTTATCCCGTCTTTTCAAATGATAGTTCTTGTGGATCACATTGTTTTATGAAGGGTTGTAATAACCACTTCAATCTTGTGAGGTGTTATAATAACCACTTCGACTGCATCCACAACCACGACCACGACCACCTCCATGGCCACGATCATGATTGTATCATCGTCCATAATTTTTAGAAAATATAGCATTTACTTCTGAAAATGCTATTGAACTAGTAGGACATGACTGATGATTTTTTATCAAAAGTTCATTATTCTTTTCTGGTACAAGAAGAGGTGAAATTAGTTCAGAATATTTTTTAAAACCATGCAATCGATATTGATTGCACGTTATATTAGATGCATGAAATGTGGAGTAAGTTTTCTCTGGTATTTTTTCATCTGTGATATTCATCCCACAGAATTTCAATTGAGATACTATTATGAACATTGCAGAGTAATAATCATTGACTTTCTTGAAGTTTTGAAAACGCAAAGTGTTCCATTCATCATGTGTGGCAGAATCACAACTTTATTTTGATGATCAAATTTTTTTTTGAGATTTTTTCACATGATACTTGAGTCTTTCATTGTGAGATACTCACGTTTTAAGTACTCGTCAAGATGTCTACGTATAAAAATCGTTGCTTTTGTCTTATCTTGCAACGACGTAGAATTTATCTTTTTTATTTTTTCAGTGAGACCCATCGACTCGAGATGCATTTTATATCAATGACCCAAGACATATAATTCCTTCCCGTGATATCAAATGAAATGAACTCAAGATTTAAGGTTTGACATGATGATAACTATAACAGAATACACAAATAATTAGAATCACAATATTATTATTTCAGATAAAATAGTAAAACTTACATCTCAATCATAATAGCTATAAACAAAAAAGAAAAATAAACATTAAAAATAAAATGTTCAGTCAAAAATAACTTGGAGATATATCTCCAATAAAAAAAATAATAATGATGATGATGGTGACCGTAATAATAAACTTCAAAAAATGACTAAGCATCTTGCGAAAATTTTCACTGAAAAACTTGTAGAGATGATGAAGAAATTTGAAGATGATGAGAGATTGAGAAGTGAGTTATGGTAGTTTAAAATTCACCAATTTATAAAGTAAAAACTAGCCGTTTATAGCCGTTGGAGAAGAGAGAAAAACAATTTGGATTTAACACAATTAAATGTTACAATAAAAAAGACGGTAAAATAAATGCATAGTAGTACATATATTTATAAGTTATAATACATGCACACCACATACTTGGTTGGTGTTTATACGATATAAATAATGAATCAATAAATAATAAAATAAATATAGGTCGGTAAACCTTTCGACGTGTGTTTATACAAACATGAATAGCAACTTTTTGTAATCACATAACATTACTATAAATGGATGGAAGAACCTCCTTTATATATAATATTGATGTTATATGAATATGATGAGTGGAGTAATTTACCTTTATTTATTTTTTAACCTGAGTTGATGGAGGTAGAGGTTTGTGATAAATTTTTTTCCTTAACTGATAGAGATAGAGGCTTGTGACAAAACTAGAACGCTCATACTGATAACGTGTTATAAAACCGAGATATATAACACTGAGAGAGATAGTAGAAAGAGAAATTCTTATTAATTTTTTAGTTGTACATTGAAATGAATCAGGAAGGACCTATTTATAGAAAAACTTTAAGTTACTCTCCGTCACTATTTACATAATAATTTTCATTATTATAAATTGTTAGTAGTTGATGGTTGGAAGATGATTAAATGCTTTTGGGGATAGCCAATTTCTTTGACTTTTCATAACAAAGGTCAAATTTTCTATTGAAGGAACTGTGGAGTCTGTTTTTTTAGTCAATAAAAGTGTATTTGAAGTTGTGATTTGATATTCTCGCATTGTTTTTTCTATGTAATTGCAAAATCTGATTTTAGAACATATAGGGAATGTTGTTCACTAAAAAGTGTTTATTTACGGAGTCAGTGGTTGTTTGTAGCGTCCGGTTCGAGTCTTTGCAGGCTTAAAAAAAAAGTTTTTATTAAAACAAAAAGGAAAAAAAAAAAAAATAAAGGGCCAAATCTTTCAAATTTAGGCTATCTCCAATCCACGCCAATTTTGGCGTGGGTTGGATTGTTTCCAGCTCCAACCGGGGTCAAAAAGCACCCGGCAAAATGCCGGTGCTACAGTGCCACGCCAGAAATGGCGTGGCACTGTAGCACCCGACATTTTGCCGGGTGCCAATCAAAATTTAGGTTTGTTTTTTTATTTTAAATTATTATTAGTTTAGTAATATTAATAGTATTTTAATATAATATTAAAAGCAATAATAATAAAAAATATAAGGAATATGCTAATTGAAGTGAAAAATGGAGTGATGGGTTGGAGGAGTTTTGGTTGAACACTTCATTTTAGAGCGAAAGTACACTCCAAAATGGAGGGGGTGATTGGAGATGCCCCTAAATAAACCCATCCATTGTTGTTGGTCTCTGTATTGGGATATCAATGGCGTGCCTGTTATCTTACAGTTGCAGCCTACCATCGCCATCTCCATCTCCCAATTGTTCTCTGCGCAAACATAAAAACAGCAGTCGCAGCAGCAAGCACTCGGGGCGCCTCCTCTCCTCTCTCGCCGCCTCCATCGATCCCTTCGCCACCACCCACATTATCAGAAAATTCGTCGCCTCCTCCTCCAAATCCACCGCTCTCCAAACCCTCTCACTCCTCCTCTCGCTCTCCTCCCCTCTCTCTTTTCTCGTGAGTCTTCAAATCTCTCCAAACTTCTCAACAACAATTTCAACCAACATTACGCTTTCGCGCTGGTTCATTCTCTTCACTGTAGACTTACCAAAGAATCAGCAAGACCCAATGGTTCAATTGGACCCCCAAGCTCATCGCCGAGCTTATCTCCGCACTCGAATCCAATGGCCGATCCTCCGGAGCCCGAGAGCTGGTTCCTGAATCGATCTCGAGGTTAGCCTCTCAGAGATATTGCCCACTTCTACTGTGACCTCATTGATGCTGCTTCCGGTCGAAAACTCAAGGACTTTGTTTTGGAGTTTTATCGGAGGATTAAAGATATGTTTCTCGGGAAAAGGCCGTTTGAGTCTATGGTTAGAGAGTTGATTTTGATGGGCATGCCGGAGAATGCAGAGAAGGTGCTTGATGAAATGGAACACTTGGGATATAAGCCGTCAGGATTTGAGTTCAGGGTGGTGATTCAAGGGTATGGACGGTTGGGATCGTTTAGTGAAATGACAAGGGTTCTTGGAAAAATGGAGGATGCCGGCTTGGGAGTGGGTACGGTTTGTGCTAATGTGTTGCTCTCTTGTTATGGGGATTATGAAAGGTTGCCGGAAATGGTTACTTGGATTAGAAAGATGAGGGCTTTGGGTATTGGTTATTCTGTTCGAGGTTCTTCTTGCCCGAATGTGGTATCAATGGTTAAGGATTTAGGGACTGTTCCTCTTTCTGTTAATGACCCGCTTGAGAAGTTAAACAATGACGAGGCATCATTGGTTTGCTCATCGGTCTTGTTTGAGAATGTGAAGTGGTCTGATTCTGAAGGGGAGTTGGATTTGTATGGATTTCATTTGGCATCAGCATATGTGATCTTATTGCAATGGATGGAGGTGTTAAGATCGTGGTTCAAGGTGAAAGAAGAGGTAGTTGTACCTTTGGACATAACAGTGGTTTGTGAGTCTGATGAGCAGAACATTGTGAGAGGGGAATCACCTATTAAGAAGCTTGTTTTGGAGCTGATGTCTCAATTAAAAAGTCTCCGATCAAGATAGACATAAAAAATGTAGGAAAGTTTGTTGCAAAGGGAAAGGCAGTGAGGGATTGGTTATGCTAATTATTGAACCAACAGTAGGGTTTACGGTCTATTATTATTTAGAGTTTGGATCAGCCATTTGAGTTGCAGTCCCGCTAATGGTACATTATTTCGCCCTAGAATGTTATTTTATTTTATGGAGCTTATAGTTTCATTGTAATTAGTTTGTAAATATTTTTTTCTTTGATTCTTTAGTTTTTAATGGAATTGTGGAATTGCAACTTCATGGGCAAAGTGAAGGATAAAACAAGGATCAAATTTTAAAGTCCATAAGTTCCATAAGTTATGCATAGAAGGGATGGCTAATGCATCTTGTAGATAAAATATGCAATGCTCCATAGAGCTAATGATTTGAGCTCTTCACAAACCTAAAAATAGCCTTGGCATCATATATTCAAGTAGACGCGAATTCAAATTCTAGAAAATTAAACATTGAAAATAGTTTGACAAACAAACCTGAAATGATAACAGATGCTCTGTGGGGAAACACAGAACTAGAAGAAGAAGCACACAAGATGAACTACATAAAACTCATAGATAACATGCCTAATTTGTTTATTTAGAAGCAGAATTGAGTAATAAATGATCAGAAGATCAAATCAAAGCCCCTTGAAAGCAACACTGGCCGTAGACTGAAGTTGCAAGGAACTGGAATTGGAGGTATGAAGGAGACACTGGACAAAGCTTGTTGAGGAGACAGAGGTTGAAGCTGGTAGAGGGAAGGACTGGTGCACTAAAGCTTATTCTGGAGTTAAACTGAGTACAGGCAGCTGCCTTGGCAGTAAGTGGCAGCTGCTTGAGTTGCAGATCTATTGGAGATGATTAGTCCTTAGACTGAGTAGAAGATCCTGGTTGATTGTTTGACCCACCTGTGATATATCTTTCAGCGGTTGACTCAGTGGATTTTTGAGCATGTGAGGATTTACCTTTTGCATTACCTTGTTGATCAACCGATTGACCTGGGGAATCTGCTTGATGTGCTTTTGCTTGTGCATTTTCTTCTTTTTTCCCTTGAATTTTCACGAGGACCTTGATCCTTAATTGTTTGAGCGGAGGATCTTTCCTGCGAAGTTTTCTTGGTGTCTTCATCTTGCTTTTGTTCCTTAATTGTTTGAGCGGAGGATCTTTCCTGCAAAGTTTTCTTCGTGTCTTGATCTTGCTTTTGGCTTGATTGATCTCCAGAAGTAGGTAGTTTAGAAGTCTGAGCATCAACAGCAGCTTGTTGAGAAATCGGTTGGCCTTTAATATCTGCTTGACCTGTTAACCGAGCATCTTGCTCTTCTTTCTGCATTGACATGGCATCACGAGGAGCTTGCTGAGGGGAAGGTTGAACATCACTTGAACCTTGTTTACTGGATTTCTGATCAAAGGTTTGCTGGACATTTTGTTCCAGCGAATTTTTCTTGGTGTCTTCATTTTGCTTTTGTTCCTTAATTGTTTGAGCAGAGGATCTTTCCTGCAAAGTTTTCTTGGTGTATTGATCTTGCTTTTGGCTTGATTGATCTGCAGAAGTAGGTACTTTAGAAGTCTGAGCATCAACAGCAGCTTGTTGAGAATCGGTTGGCCTTTAGTATCTGCTTGACCTGTTAACCATGCATCTTGCTCTTCTTTCTGCATTGACATGGCATCACGAGGAGCTTGCTGTGGGGAAGGTTGAACATCACTTGAACCTTGTTTACTGGATTTCTGATCAATGGTTTGCTGGGTATTTGTTCCTGCGAAGTTTTCTTGGTGTCTTCATCTTGCTTTGTTCCTTAATTGTTTGAGCGAAGGATCTTTCCTGCAAAGTTTTATTGGTGTCTTGATCTTGCTTTTGGCTTGATTGATCTCCAAAAATAGGTAGTTTAGACGTCTGAGCATCAACAGCAGCTTGTTGAGAAATCGGTTGGCCTTTAGTATCTGCTTGACTTGTTAACTGTGCATCTTGCTCTTCTTTCTGCATTGACATGGCATCACGAGGAGCTTGCTGAGGGGAAGGTTGAACATCACTTGAACCTTGTTTACTGGATTTCTGATCAAAGGTTTGCTGGGCATTTTGTTCCTGCGAAGTTTTCTTGGTGTCTTCATCTTGCTTTTGGCTTGATTTATCTGCAGAAGTTGGTAGTTTAGAAGTCTGAGCATCAACAGCAGCTTAATCGGTTGGCCTTTAGTATCTGATTGACCTGTTAACTGTGCATCTTGCTCTTCTTTCTGCATTGACATGGCATCAGGAGGAGCTTGCTGTGGGGAAGGTTGAACATCACTTGAACCTTGTTTACTGGAATTTCTGATCAAAGGTTTGCTGGTCATTTTGTTCCTGCAAAGTTTTCTTGGTGTCTTCATCTCGCTTTTGGTTCCTTAATTGTTTGAGCGGAGGATCTTTCCTGCAAAGTTTTATTGGTGTATTGATCTTGTTTTTGGCTTGATTGATCTGCAGAAGTAGGTACTTTAGAAGTCTGAGCATCAACAGCAGCTTGTTGAGAAATCGGTTGGCCTTTAGTATCTGCTTGACCTGTTAACTGTGCATCTCGCTCTTCTTTCTGCATTGACATGGCATCACGAGGAGCTTGCTGAGGGAAGGTTGAACATCACTTGAACCTTGTTTACTCGGTTTCTGATCAAAGGTTTGCTGGGCATTTTGTTCCTGCGAAGTTTTCTTGGTGTCTTCGTCTTGCTTTTGTTCCTTGATTGTTTGAGCATAGGATATTTCCTGCAAAGTTTTCTTGGTGTATTGATCTTGCTTTTGGCTTGATTGATCTGCAGAAGGAGGTAGTTTAGAAGTCTGAGCATCAACAGCAGCTTGTTGAGAAATCGGTTGGCCTTTAGTATCTGCTTGACCTGTTAACCGTGCATCTTGCTCTTCTTTCTGCATTGACATGGCATCACGAGGAGCTTGCTGAGGGGAAGGTTGAACATCACTTGAACCTTGTTTACTGGATTTCTGATCAAAGGTTTGCTGGGCATTTTGTTCCTGTGGAGTTTCCCTGGTGTCTTCATCTTGCTTTTGTTCCTTAATTGTTTGAGCGTAGGATCTTTCCTGCAAAGTTTCTTGGTGTCTTGATCTTGCTTTTGGCTTGATTTATCTCCAGAAGTCGGTAGTTGAGAAGTCTGAGCATCAACAGCAGCTTGTTGAGAAATCAGTTGGCCTTTAGTATCTGCTTGACCTGTTAACCGTGCATCTTGCTCTTCTTTCTGCATTGACATGGCATCACGAGGAGCTTGCTGAGGGGAAGGTTGAACATCACTTGAACCTTGTTTACTGGTTTTCTGATCAAAGGTTTGCAGGGCATTTTGTTCCTGCAAAGTTTTCTTGGTGTCTTCATCTTGCTTATGTTCCATAATTGTTTGAGCAGAGGATCTTTCCTGCAAAGTTTTCTTGGTGTCTTGATCTTGCTTTTGGCTTGATTGATCTCCAGAAGTCGGTAGTTTAGAAGTCTGAACATCAACAGCAGCTTGTTGAGAAATCGATTGGTTTTTAGTATCTGCTTGACCTGTTAACCGTGCATCTTGCTCTTCTTTCTGCATTGACATGGCATCATGAGGAGCTTGCTGAGGGGAAGGTTGAACATCACCTGAACCTTGTTTACTGGATTTCTGATCAAAGGTTTGCATGTCATTTCTTCCTGCGAAGTTTTCTGGTGTCTTCATCTTGCATTTGTTCTTTAATTGTTTGAGCAGAGGATCTTTCCTGCGAAGTTTTCTTGGTGTCTTCATCTTGCATTTGTTCTTTAATTGTTTGAGCAGAGGATCTTTCCTGCAAAGTTTTCTTGGTGTCTTGATCTTGCTTTTGGCTTGATTTATCTCCAGAAGTAGGTAGTTAGAAGTCTGAGCATCAACAGCAGCTTGTAGAGAAATTGGTTGGCCTTTGTATCTGCTTGACCTGTTAACTGTGCATCTTGCTCTTCTTTCTGCATCGACATGGCATCACGAGGAGCTTGCTGAGGGGAAGGTTGAACATCACTTGAACCTTGTTTACTAGATTTCTGATCAAAGGTTTGCTGGCATTTGTTCTTGTTCTTGGCCTGCTTGGGGACCCAAAGTAGGTGACTGAGGCGCAGACATAGAATCAGAAGGTTGTTGAGAGATTACTTGACCTGCATCATCTGCTTGACCAATGAGCTCTGCTCTTGTTTTTGGCTTGACATTCCATCAAGACGACCTTCTTCAGTGGAGGATTGGGCATCTTCAAGACTCTGTTTAGCAGTAGTTTTACTGGATGAATCTGGCGGTGTTTTCTGGGAATTTTCTTCTATTTTCTGGCGTGGTAAGGCACCAGGAGTTGGTGGTTTGGTGAAAGACTGCGCGTCTGCAGTTGCCTGTTGTCGAAGAATTGATTGACCAGCAGAATCTTCTGAGCGTGCTGATTGTGAATTTTGCTCTTGTTTTTTGCTTGAAGTAGCATCAGGAGTACCTTTTTGGATGGAAGATTGAGCATCAGTTTGACCTTGTTTAGCAACATTTTGGCCAGAGGAATTTTCCTGCTTTGATTGCTGGGTGGCCTGCTCTTGATTTCTGGTCGAGACTTCAGCAGGTGAATGCATGTCGAGTTTCTTATGGGTTAGGAATTGATACCCTCCATTTGAGGTCACTTTAACGTCCTTTAACAAGCCAACCTCATTGAGTATCTTGACCACCTCTTGCCATGAATTCCGCCTTGAGATCTCTTCCCACCACTTGCTGACGTTCTTCCGTGATTCAAAGAGATGACTCCATTCTCTTGATCTTGCGAGGTAGTGGGAATTGGGGAGATGGGAGAGGTCAGCCAGTGAAAAGTCATCACCTGCCAAGAACTTGCTCTCAGCCAGCCATTGCTCATACACATCAAGGACCTTGCTCAGCTTCCGCTAGCTCTGGGTGACAAGTGCTTGATCTGGTGCGACATTGAAAGCCAGGTGGAAGACTAGAGCCCAGCTAGGTGGATCGAAGCTATGCTCCTCGGACTTGAGCCATTGTTCTATCGAAGCCCGCTCAAGTAGGTCTCTGCCCAGCAGGTACTTGTTTCCCGATCAGCATATTGTGCCTGCATATTGCCCTGGACTCTGATTCATTTCCAAAAGTAAACTGTTAAACTTCTATATATAACTTTTCTCTTTCCTTTTAACAACAAAAAGTGTTTTCTTTTTTTTTCAAAAGCAAACATTAACTTCTCTTCCTTTTATTCATATTTTTGGGTTACAATATTTCTTATCCTGTTGTAAGTTCTCAATAGCAAACTATTTATTTAGTCAATGGTTGAGCAGCATATGGCACATTCTCTTGTTGCAACACCAAATGACACCCTACAAATGACATGCGTTTAAGTTTCATCAGTACTAATCACTGGTAAGTTCATGATTGCATCTTATTCAATGCTTTGGACATCTTGCATTCTTTTGAGAACTAACACAAAGGAGAAATCAAAGGTAGAATTGAAAGTCTCAGCATTTTTTGTGTTTCCCTGATTGAAAACTTGAACGAGAGAATAAATATGTACAAAAATAAAAACAAATAATCAAAAAATTAGAAGATTAGATTTTTCTCGTTGTTCAATTTTATCCGCTCCAGTAAGGGCCAAAGCGGGTCGTGTTCCACTGGGAGGGAGGCGATGGAAGCGTTGGCAGCACGGTATATCTGTAGTCAAGACTTAAAAGAAAGGTTGGTTGTACTTTGAAATAAGAAAGTAGATCTAATCAAGAGTGAGAGTCTAGGTTGCTAATCTATCTTCACGACTAGTCTCGATCTAGGGGTTGTATCCTTTTAAACTAATGAAACATTCATCTAAGTTGTTAACCCTAAGTAAGAAGAGTAAAATGTCCAACTTAACTTGTCTACACTACGCTAAGCCAAACCCTAATTTTACCCTAAGCCAAAGCCAATTCCTAATCATTAAACTATGCCAAACCATACCCCTAAACTTAATCTAAAGTCAAACCCTACTCTAATCCAAAGCCAAACCCTAATTATCTAATTCATTAAGTTGGACTATCGTCACTAAACTTCAAATGATTTATCTACCCTAAATTGCAAATCCATTAGACTAATCAACTAACCCTATATCTAACCCTAGTCGATCTAGTGATTGTATGCGTCGGAAAAGAGGGGATCAAATTGTAAAATTCCTTTGATTGGATAGAAGATTACGACAGACCAGTCTTCCGATTACAAGGGAGGGAGGATGTTGAGTCTTGAATCCTCCCTTTATTTAAGGCTGGGTTCTTCAAGTGGCGGTGGAGAGTGAATCTTGTTCTCCGTTGACCGGGTGACCGTCGTGACCTTCCAGGGATCTCCTCTTCGGATGGTAGATGGAGTAACTCAGCTCTTGTCTACCAAAACTCTCAAAGAGAAGGTAGGCAAAGAACAACTTGAACACAGCAAGTTCTCTGAAGAGTTTAACTCTCTCTTCTCTCTCAGGAATTTTCTGACTAAGAAAGATGTATCCCCCCTTTCTTCATAACAACAGGGCTATTTATAGGGGTTTCAGGGGCGTACGTGTCCCCTAAAAACACTCCATAATGGGGGCTAACCTTCCCCGTTATGTGGGCCGTGATTGGCCCCGAAACCGGGACGGTTACAACTGAGACGCAGGTGTCAACCCACGCGCCTTGGAGCTGCTGAGACGCGGGTTTCGACCCTCGCGCCCTGGAGCGGCTGAGACGCGGGTTTCGACCCTCGCGCCTTGGAGCGGCTGAGACGCGGGTTTCGACCCTCGTGCCTTGGTGCGGCTGAGACGCGGGTTTCGCGGGCAAAAATTCTGCTTTTCAATGGCTTGTCTTGTAGTGATTTTTAGACAGCCTACAGAACCCCCTCCAAAGTTTTCGACATTCTGCAGTTAAGTGGGACGGATTTCGAAATACTTTGGACTCTAGCTGAGCTCACCCTTGTGACTGGACTGTCAATGCTTCGGATTTGATCTTGTCTGGAGTTTGATCTTCGTGAGTGTACTGTGGAACTCTTTGAAGCCACCAAAGTTGATCGTGTTGAGTGTCTAGATGCACAGTCTAAACCTCCCCGATTGCTTTAAGTCTGTCGTGGGTGCACTTTAAAGTCAGGAGTGGACGGTCATCTGCTTGTGCCAGTGTACTGTTGAACTGATTTGCAGAAGCAAGGACTGAACGCCAGCTTTATTTGAGACGCAGGGATAGTACTGCTTTAAAGACGCGACTAATATTCCGCAAGGCAGACGCGATGTTAGGCCGTATTGGAAGGATGCAAACTTTTGGAGAGACGTATCTTTTTTGAGTAAAGACGCGACTTTCTGGACGCAACTATGGCCGTGCTGAAGGGACGCGTCCATTGAAGAGGCGCGGCTGTTGGGTGCGAATCCGTGCCATGCCATGAGTGCACTGCCACGTGTCCTGTGGAGCCGAAGGGACATCTGCTTTTTGGCGTGCGGACTTCGCGCTGTATTAAATGCGCTGTCCACGCGTCAAGAAATGATTTGATGCGAGTCAATCGAGCCAAGCACCGCATATCTTTGCGAATCACTGGGCCTATAAATGGCAACAGTCATCGAGAGAGTCCTCATTAGTCTCTCTTTCGTCTTCGGGTGCATCTGCTAGGGTTTTGAGAAAAAGGTTCTCTTTGTTTTCTGCTCTTCCGTCTAGCATTAAATTCTTACTTCGCAATGGCACCCAAGGCCAAGCGAACTGCTTCATCATCGAAGGCGGTCGTCACTGAGGCCCAAAGGGGCGGTTCCTCCATGCAGGAAGCCCCTATCTCAGGTATAACACCATCAGGCTTGATCTTCGCCATTAGAGGGGTTTATGGAGTTCTTATAACCCTAAAAATCCCTTCTTTGAAAGAGAAACGCCAACGTGGATTCGAAACCGTGCTTGGTTCCCAGACGCGGTCTTTGAGTTAACAAACAAGGCGCGGGTTTGATGACCCTATCGCTTTTATCCGCTTGAGGATGTACTTATTTGTTGAACATAGGGCGTCAGTAAGCCTTGCGTTCTGGAGTCATCACTTAGAATGTTTCTAATTGTGAAAGATCCGGACGCGGACTTGATTCTTGCGTTCTGTGGTATCAGACGCTGGTTTTTTGTGATCTCTGCACCGAGTCCAAGTACTTAGATATTTTTCATAAGTCTTGGATTTCGAAGACGCAGACTCCCTGCTGGCCTTATGGTCCTCAGGTCCAGACGCGGGTCCTCATGTCTGGACGCGGATTCTCAGGCTGGACGCGGATTTTGACAATTTCTGCGTCCAATATCTCTTCTGTGTCTGAATTATAGACACTTAATCATTTTCGTTTAGACTTCTGATCAAGTGTCATTTTCTTATGCAGTGCAACACTCTTCCAGCCCACTCTCCAAGAGGCGCCACTTCGGGCGCATAGGTGGTGCTGACCGTGATTTAACCTTTGTGCTGCAAAGGACTGCTCCTGTGACTGCCGACAAGTCGAAGGAGCGAAGGGAGAGGCTCTCCAACGTTGACGCGGCAACCTTTCGGGAGCTTATGACTGACGCGACATTCACAACAGATGCTCGTGCTCCGATGGAGAAGCCTGCTTTCTTCTTTGGAGACCATATTAGCGAGGGCGGTTATTCTCTGAATGACGGAGATTATAATGGCTCCGTCAGATAGGGGATAGAATGTTCTTTCTTCCAAACATAGAGAGGATGTACCCACTATCTTATCTCCAGCACATGTCCGTCCCTCGAAAACTGACATGGGAGCTTTCCCGACCTGTCCCTGAGATTACTCTCGGCAACCTAGGCTCCAAGAAGGTATATCATGCTGGCCATGATAAGGAGGCTCTCAGCCTGTTTCCCGGGCTGTTGAGGACCGATCACCCCGTAGGAGAAACTCCTAAACTCGGCACCACCTTTCTCAACGCATTCATGAAAGTAGGGGGTGATTTTCCAATCGACTTCCGTGCGCCCGGGTGGATCCATTCCACTGAGAAGTATTGGTGGGTAAGATGGTGAGCTTCGTCCTTGCCGATCTTGGAGGCTTGTTGGAGCATGTGGAATTGTACCAGGCGGTCAGGGCCGTGCAGTACGGTATTCCACCAAGTTCTCAAATCTTCTTTGGGATCCTGGAGCGTTACAATCCTCTGACGGGGACATTCTTCACTCCGGTCGGAGAGATGAGTCTTGCCCTGCACGAGTTGTACGAAGTCTCGGGGCTGGTAATGGGGGACTCTCCCTATGAGGAATACGTCCCGACCACTGAGGAGCTTCACCTTATGAAGAAAGAGTCTCCTCGGGTGTACGAGACTTATTGGAGGTGTTATGTCACTTCCACATTTGCGGCCAGATAACCTCTTGGAGGGCGAGGGGAGTCAAGCAGCTGTTTGGGCAAGCTACTTGTTTAAGGGCGTCAATCAGAAAGACCATCCAGTGACCCGACTGGCTCCCAGCTCTGACAAGGAGATTGCCGATAGGATTCAGGTTTCCGTAGACTCCTACACCACGGAGTCGAACGAGGATACTTTCGAACCTGACACGGTTTTCGAAAGTTTCCATCATCAGGCCCGGACCCCTATCTCCAATCGAGCACTGCTGGCGGGCTTCTTAATGTTGTGGTTGAAGCGCTGTGTGGTGCCGACGCTGCCACATGAAGTGATTGTTGCCGACGTAGTGTACCCGGCGGTGCTCCTGGCTTATGGTAGGCCCATAGCCCTCCTCCCGGCCATGGCGGCCGGTATTCAAAGCGGGTTGCGGGCCTTAACCCAGAGTCTGTGCAGGGTAGAGAAGGTTGTCGACTCCCAGGGTGAGCCGATTGTTGACTCAGAGGGGAGGCCGACGGTAAAACGTCCCAACCCTCGGGTTGAACTTCCCTACACGTACCTAATGGCTTGGTACGTTATGCACTGTCCCTCCCTGATGACGTCGGTGTCTTGGAGTGAAGGGTTTACCCCTTTCGTACAGCGGTTGGAGGGTTCAAGCTGGTGTAATACTTATATGTATTTCGTTCGGAAGTGCATTCTAGCTGCTTCGAACTACCAGCTCAATCGCTGCTTCCCTGAGATTGCTGGTGCATCTTTCGGGGATAAACTTGCTGACTTCGTGGGCCCAGATAACTTCACAAGGTTGTCATCGGGAGCCTTCTGGTGGTTGGTCAATATTCGGCCTGGGTATGTGCTTTTCCGACAAGAGAATTCGTGCACGATCGAGCCGTATATGCCGAATCGCTTCGCCCGACAGTTCGGCTATGATCAATTGTATGTCGGTAACCCCAATGCTCGACTCGCCTTCAGTGGGAACTTGTTTGAAGGTGCTCGGGCTTGGTATTACAGTGTGGCCGGAGGGACAGAAACGCTTTTTCGTCTGCCCCCCAAGGAATCGAAAGGCTGTACAAGCCTTTGCTTCTGTACTTGGTACTTCCAGGCCAACCAAACGCCTGACTTTGCTCTGGAGTACTCATGCATCGAGAGCATCAATGCATCTTACGAAGTAAAGTTGGGGTCCAACAAACGCTCACGAGGCGTCGAGGAGTATCGGAAGGCTCTGAAGGAGACCAGAAGGGTATCAAGGGAGGAGCCGCGAGCGGCAAAGGGTCGACAGGTGGCGCGTAAGCGTCCTCAAGGCTCTACTTCCACTGTTACTTGAGCCTACCCCCAAGAAGTCCGGAGAGACTTGGCGGCCGCAGCTTCTCCGTCCGAAGACATCCCTTCTGGTGTTGAGGAACAGAGGGAAGAAACGGAAGATGAGGATGACGCCTCCTTAGTCCGTACCCGTGGTTTGCGCAGCAGGGGCCCCAGGATTTTAGAGGAAGGGGAGTTCGCTGACAAACCCACCGCCGCTGACGAGGCTGAGCAGCTTGAAGTCGACATAATGAGCGGAGGTGATGTTGAGATTCCAGGGTCTCAACTCAGCCTGGGTCTTCCTCAGCTCATGAGAGGAGGGATGAGGCACAACAGCCTGGGTCCCCTACTGTACTAATTCCCAGTCCCAAGGTTCTAGATATCGGATATCGGGATCGTATCGGATGAGACTTTTTCATATCGGATATCGGATATCGGGGGAGATATCGGGGATACGCGCGCATATCGGGCGTTTATATCAGACACTATATATAATGAAATATTGATAACTAAAAGTTGGTTTAGTGTCATAAATATCATCTACCAAATAAAATCTACCAAATAAAACTGATGTACTATGAATGTAAAGACGATAATATATATATATATACACGCAGTCGTGCAATAAATAAGTTATTTCATGGAATTTAAAAATATACGATTAAAAATTGTATAATCTACTTACCTGGAAATGAATGAACGAAAAAGATAATAAAAGAGATGAAGTCTGTTCGTCTTTAAATTTAAATGAGACTAACCTGCAAAAGAAATAACTATTATTAGAAAACATAAAACAAACGATATCTTAAATTTAGTAGAATCTCAAGTGAAAAAAATAACATAAACAACACAATCTGATCACATTATAAATTGACATATAAAGTTAGAAAAGCAATAATCAAGGCTATCAAGTACATATCAAAAGTAACCCAAGTACTAAATAAAGTATTTAATCATCACATGATATGTCAGACCAAACTAAATCTCAAACAATCACATGACGTCAAACATAAATCATAAATAGTTTCTAGACAAAAGTAATGGATCATTGCATAAATCCAAAGATCTAATCTTCATTTTCTGACTCAGAGTGTGCGGTGTCTGAATCCGATGACGAATCTGATGATTCTGATGACTCTGTGTCCGCCCCCTCAAGCATAGGATTCTTCCCTTTCCCTTTGGATGATGAAGCACCATGACTCGTTTTTGCTCTCTTCGAAGCTCTTATTCTTGAACTCGACCTTGGTGTTGGGTCGACTCCCATGGCTATTTCAACTTGCCTCCATGTCACCTCTCCAGGAAAAACCTCATCGTCGTCCTCTTCATCCGAATTAGAATGAGGCAAATTTGAAGGCTTAGATGGGTTAAGCCATTCAGCCACTTTACCATCCTCCATAGTGCAAGCATCAATAGGATCATGACGTCTTTTTTCAAATTTTTCACTAAGTTGGGCATTGAATTTGACATAGACTAAGTCATTTAATTTTGATGACTTAGCCTATTCCTCTTTTTTGTATGGATCTGTATATAAAAATTTGAGCACGATTAGAACTAGTAATTAATATGAAGAAATTAAAAAAATTGCTTGCTACATTTTGATTTATTTACCATCTCAAAGACGCTCCAATTTCTTTCACAACCTGATGAGCTAGTAGTCAATCCCAATATTCTAATTGCCATTACCTTTAAATCTGGAGCCGTGGCCCCATGCATTTGCCACAGTTAACTAGGTAAGAAACATAATAAATATCAATTAGAAAAATGTAATTCCCCATTTAGCAAATAGTGATCCATAAATTAATTGTATTTCAAGATATACCTGGATCAAGAAAGAGACTCTTCATTTGCCTAATCGCCATATCCCTTCCGAGTGATCCGACTTTATTTTGATAAAGAGGCAACTGTGCACTAATCCGATCTTGCATTTCATGATCATTCCTATATATCTTATACAAGCAATCGGTAAATGCACCCAAAAAAGCTCCATTCTTCTCAATGGCTTCTTTTCTTTAAAAATAAAAAAAAGGATTTAAAAAGTGTCCCGCCAAATGTAAAGGGGACTTTAATTTGGCATCCCATCTTTTGTCGATGATCAACCCTATGGGACGACATCTCTTCACCTTATGATTAAGGTTCACATCAATCTCATCCTTGCCATCTCCATGTCACCATACAACCATCCCATAGATGGTACATCACTATCAACTCTACGAAGAACTTTCACCAATGGCTCAAACGCATTCAATGCGAGGGTTACATTATCCCAAAATTGGCGACTATTTATAATCTTGTACACCTACATATTTAATTAAAGTAGATATTACAAATTGCAATAAACTAAATTATATAATTTTTTAACAATTGTAAAATGAATTGAAATTTTAACTTTAAATTTATATACCTTTCTTCCCACGGCCGTGCTTGCTTGCTTCAAATGCTCTTCCCAATGAGTAGAATTAACCATCCTCTTCAATCCTTTCTTCTTATTTTTAATGCTTTGCAGGGAGAGAAAAGCAGTGGTAAATCTAGTGACTCCAGGCCTAATGAGGTCACCTCCAGTACACTCCCTCATCCAATCAAGAACAAGAGTATGACCATATATAAATACGGTGACCTCCCTAGCCATCATGATAGCACTCCGGATCGGTTTAATTCGTGCAATATCTTGCAACATAAGATTCACAGTGTGTGCCCCACAAAATGTCCAAAATATATGCGGACGTCTCACATCTAACAATTTCGATGCCGCTATGTTATTGCTTGCATTATCTGTCACCACTTGTACCACACATTCTTCTCCTAACTTCTCGATGGTGGTGTTGATCAAGTTATATATGAAATACCCATCATGGATGTCCTTTGAAGTGTTCTCCGATTCATAAAACATGGTACCCGAATAACAATTGAGCACCAAATTCATAATGCTCCTTCCCTTCCGATCCGTTCATGCATCACTCATAAGAGAACAACCATGAATCTTACAAGATTCTAAGAAAGTGCCCAGTAATTCCTTCTTTGCGGCCACCTCCAATGGGAGATATTTTTCACCAAGCTCATAGGCCGATGGACCTTTCAAGCCCTCCCCATACTTTCCAACCGCTTCCAACATTTGTCTCCAAGACTTAGAATTAACAATATTAAATGGCACCGCGTTTTCAAAAATTGTTTTAGCAATCCATTCACACGCATCTTCTCTAGCCTTCTTCTTCCAATGTTGATTAAGGGTAGTTTGCACTTTCTCACCCTTCCCTTTATTTTCTGTCAACATGTGCACATGTTTATCCATCGGTCCTTTGTTGCTACTAGTACTACTCCCAGGAATTAAGTAGTTGTCATCGCCGATTACCACCTCATCTCTTTCGATTTGTAGTTTTTGTTCCTCTGCCTCCTTCGACAACTTATTTGCCTCCAATGCTGCGCGTGCTTTGACCTTAACATCATCGGGGACTTTTGTGCAAGGTACACAATTTCCTCTTTCGTGTGCCAAGTGTTGCTTAAGACGACTAATCCCTCCACTAACTTTATGATCACAAAACTTGCATCTCACTCTAACACCTACTTTTTCACCATGCTCCCAAAAGGGATCTTTACCGAACTTAAGAACATCTTTGCTACTGGCACTGCTAACATTAGCTTCTGAAGCCATTCAGTTTCTAACAAAAAATAACCAAGTAAAACATAAGTCAAATGAAATTTAATAAAGCAACTATAAAGCAACTATATTTAATAAAACAGTTATAATTTAATAAAGCAACATAAAGCAATTATAATTTAAGCAAGTAAACATAAATTTCATATTCATAAAGTGAGCCAGTGGATTCTAACTAATTTTTTTATTCTCAGATTATAAATTTCATCTTTACTAGTCTATGTAATTTATACTTTAAGTGGCTAATGGTTTCAACTTCTTGCAGGTAAACATAACTTGAAGCAAAACATACAGAACAAAGATGTGAAGTGTACCAAAGTGAAGCATGTACCTACTATATACTGAAGTGCACCAAAGTGTTCATGTACAAGATTGATTTAATGATGTTGTTTAGTATCTTAGTTTTGTATAATAAAAGAACTGTCTTCAATCAGTGAGAACTTAATTCCAATTTGAGAACTTAATTCCAATTTCCACAACAAGTTGAATTTTTTTCTTGTCAAATAATTTTTCACAATATAAAAGAAAACAGAGTTTCTCTAAATTCATGATATAAGTGGGCCTTTATCAAATCCTTCCTCTTACTGATTGCTGGATCATATTACTAAGCACTGTAAGCAGTAAAAAAAAATCAACAGGCACCACCAATTTAAGCAACATTAAAGCTGTTGAAAACTATTAATAGAGGAGCAACATGAAGTATGTCATATTCCCTACATACATTTTAAACAACATGTTTCACAATCATAGCAGTAGAAGAGAAGAAGAGAGAAGAGAGACAGAGAAGAGAGAAGGGTGACAGAGACAGAGAAGAGAGAAGGGACGGAGACAGAGAAGAGAAGACGAGAGAAGAGAGACAGATAAGAGAGACAGAGAAGAGAGAAGGGCTCTAGAAGAGAAGACGAGAGAAGAGAGACAGAGAAGAGAGAAGGGAGACAGAGACAGAGAAGAGAGAAGGGAGACAGATAGACAGAGAAGAGAGAAGGGAGGCAGAGAAGAGAAGACGAGAGAGGAGAGACAGAGAAGAGAGAAGGGAGACAGAGACAGAGACGAGAGAGAGAAGGGAGACAGAGAGACAGAGAAGAGAGAAGACGAGAGAAGACTCAGAAGAGAGACAGAGAAGAGAGAAGGGAGACAGAGACCTTGACCTTACCTCAGTAAAGATCTCGTAGAGCCTTGACCTCGCCGGCGAAGCGAACGGAAGATGAATCGCAGTCCGCAGATGAATCGAACTGAAATTGATGATGCGTCGATGACAACCCGAATTGAAGTCGACAACGTCGAATTGAAGTCGGGGACGACGAAGTAGGCGTTGAATTGAAGCCAGCGATGCGATGATGAAGTCGATGACGATGATCGGAACTTAGGGAGACGAATTTTGAAGATGAAGAAAGGGCCTCGTGCCCTAGCTCGAGCATCGACTGAGAGAGAGAGAGATCGTGTTTTTTTCCCCCTTTTTTTTCACCCGTACCTTTTATCCATCAAAGCGGGTTGGGTTCGGGTCAGGTTCTTACCAAACGCGGCCCACAGAAAATAAGTTCTAACTCGGCCGATTACGGGCCGAGTTAACTCGGCCGATTTATCGGCCGTTTTTCCTCCATATCGGCCGATACGTGCTGTAAACGATATGACATGGAGATATCACCATATCGTATCGGCTAAGGCCTAAAAACGATATATCGGCCGATATTCCCGATATTTGGAACAGTGCCCAGTCCTCGGGTAGTTGACCCCAGCCCTACCACTGGGGTATTTGGTGGCAAGGCCCCGGTTGCCGAGACTTCTCGCGTTGCACTATCGTCTTCTTCATCTGAAGAAGAAGGGTATGATTCAGGCGATGAGGTCGACTTTGGCGATGAACCCGCTCCTCCTGATCCGAGTAAATTCTCACATATCTCGGAGGAGGAAATATATGGGTGTGAGCCGGTGACAGCGTCACCACCAGCGGTAGTCATTCCTGCTAAAGCTGCTGAAGGTACTCTTTTCGCCTAACTTATCCTTTTAACTAGGAAAAGGATTTTGACATTTTCTTTTTCATTTGGCTTCATATTGCAGGGTTGGTCGTGGTTAGCGAGGCCGCCACTTCCTCCCAGATTGAGGAGATGATACAGGAGCTGGCCCAGCAGGAGAGAGTTGAGGCTCCTATTACTGGGATGCCTCAAGAGAGGGCCACCATCGAAGTCAGGGAGACCTCCTCCCTGCAGGATTCGCCCAAGAACTCGCCATCTTTGGGCCCTCAGCCAGGTAAGGAAATATTGATATTTTGAAGATTTTCCTTTTACTGTCGTAGCTGATATTCTGGTAATTTGCAGAGAGTACCGAGGAAGCTCAGGTAGAAGATTTGGCGGTCAGTGTTCACCCGGAAGGCCGCACAGCTCAAACCTCGGCTAAGGATCCTGAAGAGGTAGGGCTTGCTGTTACTTCATCCGCCGTGGAGGTTTCTACAGATGCAGTAGCTCTAGAAGCGCCGGGGGTTACCCTTGCTTCTGCCGCACCTGTCGTTAGCCCGATTCTTGTACCGGAAGAATTGGTTTACGTCCCTCGCCCCGTGATGGAAAGGGGATCGGGGAGCACTTCAGCGGAATTCTTCCCAGGCGGTGATACCATGGGGGAGCTGGCGCGCCAAGTGGTGCAGCAGTTCTTTGCCTCCATGCGATCATGTATTGATCTCATCTTATCTGGGAATAGCTCCTTCGAATTCGCCCGAATGTTTCTTGGAAATCTGGTTGAGAACATCAATTTAGCCGGAGGCCCTTCACCTGCCAAGGCATGTCTGCTGCTGGTGGAGCAGTTGGGACATAACTTGAGAGAGCTTCGATCCCTGGAGAATGCCGGCTCATTTCACGAGGCCCAGGAAACTCTGACCAGGCTCCTTGCTGCTCAAGAGTAAGAGCGAAGGGAGATGGAAGAAAGGATAGCTGAAAGGACCGGTCTTCTCCAATGTTTCCAGGCTGACCATCGAAAGCTAACTGGCGAGTCAAAGGAGTCCGAGATGGTCACGTAGGCTGCGAAGCAGGTTATCCTCGACGCTCGAGCTACCATAGCCAGAGCTGAGGCCTTGATTGCTATAAATGAACAGAAGTTGGCCAATTCTGAAAAGAGGCTAGCGGAATTAGAAGCTGCCAAGGCGCAAGTTGAGGAAAATCTCTCTGTTAATTCCTCCGAGCTGGAATCCCTACGGGTGCAGCTGGCTGCGAAAAGATTTTTATCCGAGGAGGAGCTACGGGCCCAGGCCCTCATAGAAGCTAAGAAGGCGCGTCAACATGAGATACATCGCCTTAGAGAACAAATCCGTTCTTTGGCGAACCAGGACTTTTAGCCTTCTTTTTTTTTGTAAAGGAAAGGGTACTCTATTTACCAAGAGTGTTTGTATCTACTTTATCATTTTTGAATAATAAAAGTTGTTAAAATTTTTGTTCCACCTTCATTGCCTCGCTGTAGATGAATCCAACCTCTCAATCATAGTTTTTGGTTGTGCTTCCTTACTGACTGTGAATACTGAACTTAGGTAAAACTAAGTCCTTTTGATGAAACGCAGTCGATTCATAAAAAGAGACGCGGCTCTGCGGCACGCGATTCCGACCTGCCAGTGAAGACGCGGTTCAAGCGGACGCGAAGGACGCCGCTTTGAGTGTGATTAACTGGCCGTTATCCTTAACTTTATCCAGACGCAGAGTTCAGGATACCTTAAGAATGTGGTCTTACACCCCTTAAAATTGACGCAGTCAGGGACGCGACGCTGAGACTCGGTGCAAGACCCATCATCATTTATGTAGACGCAGCTCCAAGGCACTTGTGAAGGTGATAGGCCTTCTCTGCTGAAGATGTAAGCTTCGGGACGTACCTTTATGTGCTTTCCCACTGAGACCCCCAGAATGAGTCCCTTTTGTTGATGGACGCAACCTTGAGTTGTCCGAGAGACGCGGAGCAACTTTGAGTCATCCGAGAGACGCGGAGGGTCTTCTAACTTGGAAAGAAGGAGAACGCCACTTTTTGAAAAAGAGGCGCGAGCCTCTGGACGCAGCTCTCACATCTGCGTTTGGTGCAACTTTCCAGGCGTTAAGTGCAGCCTGACATAAAGATCCTATGAGATTTTCAAACGTCAAGTCTTCGTTGACGATTGGGAACCCGCATCGTCCTGTTGTTTCCTGAAGCGGTTGTCCACGCGTCGGTTCTTCATTGGGCTTAGGCGTTAATGCCTTTTAATGCCAAACCGGCGCTGGCGGTTGGAGACCAGCGTCTTCGATGTTTCCCGAAGCGACGCTCCACGCGTCAGCCTTCCATTGGGCTTTGACAGTCGTGCGGTCATTAAGGCCGACGGTTCTAATTGATGAACCATTAATTATGGTTATCATGAGCTGCCTATAAATAGGGCTTACTCCCTTCCTTTAGCAGTCCCATACTTGGACTGTTTTCTTTTGACAGCGAGTGCACTGAGGGGCTTTATCTTCTCCCTTCAAGGACTTTACCAGGGCTTGCCTCCATGGATGAAGATGACCCAGAGCTTTCATGCTTCTGTTTGGTCTCTTCAGAAGATTACTACTGTCAAGTGATTTCAATAACAGAAGCCGTCTCCTTAAGCACCTTTTATGTCCGCGCTTCGATGCAGAGAGTTCAACTCTTAGTGGAGGCCTCTGCGGGTACGCCTTCTTGGTTTGCCATGACATTTTTAACCCGGTCAGGTTTGAATTTTGATATCTTTTAAAGAGATATTATCATCTGGATGAAGTCTTAGTTGGTGCATTCCTTTTCTGGAATTTGCGCCATCGACTTAAACTTCTCTGGACGCCAGTATAGCAGATTTAGACACCTGGCCGCAGGCTCTACATATGGAGCTCGCGTCTTGAGGCTGTCAACTTAGGAGAATCTCAATTCAGACTGGAGGTCTCAGGCCTGAGTCTTGCAACCCCTGTTCATCCACAGGGAGATGGCAATTCTCGCGTCTGATTCTCTTCACGTCTCGTCCTTTAAGCGCGGATGTCAAATGAGACTGCGTCTGAATTCTGTGTATATCACAATTTTGACCGCGTCTGTTTCTGTCGCCGCAGATGTTCGCTGCGCGGATCATTCATGCGTCTGGCGATTTCAGCAATAACTGTGT
Organism: Agave tequilana; assembly: GCA_038442645.1. Classification (NCBI taxonomy): domain Eukaryota; kingdom Viridiplantae; phylum Streptophyta; class Magnoliopsida; order Asparagales; family Asparagaceae; genus Agave; species Agave tequilana. The sequence continues at coordinate 137,149 of JAVJIF010032905.1, forward strand.
CTGTCACTTAGTTTTTAAAGTATACTAAGCTTCAGATCTTCTGATTTTGTTGCTTCTTGCAGGTAGGCTTGATCATTCTTTTTCATGTTCGCTGGGCCCTTGGGAGAATATATCGGCCAGCGAACTTGGTCGATGGTCAACCACAGGAGAAGAAGTCATGACTCCTGTCTTCAGGAGATGGGGACCGGAACCTCGCCAAGATCTCTTTGAATTCGACGCACCAGTCATGCTTCTTGGCATGGCATGGTCAGAGTAAGGATGGCGGCGGGGTAGCGGTGGATATAGTGGTGGGTGACATCCCTGTGAGGTCTTAAAACCTCCTCTCTTACCCCAGAAGTGACATCGAGGAAACTCATGCTCACTGGATGACCTTCTGGTGGAAGAGATGTTCATCAACGAAGGACCATACCCCCACTTCGGATGGTCAGGTGGAATCAGAAGACTCTGCTGCCTTTCGACCTCAAGAAACACCATTGTTCTCGTCAACCAGGGACTTCTTCGATGTTTACATCATGCATCGTGGTGCAACCAGCTTCTGATCGTCGCCACAATGTTCAATCATATTCTGGCGCCCTTCCAAACATCTTGTACTTGGAATCAAACGCAGCTTTGAGGAGTGAGTGCAACCTCTGAGAGGGAGAGGGACTTCTTTGTGTACTCCTCAATTGTAACACTCAATCTCATTGTACAAGAGAGCGTTTTGTATTACTTTCATATGCCTGGATATAAATAAAACTGACACTTTTCTTTTTCTCTTTTATTGTCTTGAACTCTTTTGTCTCTTTTTAGTCAGACGCAGAGAAGCAAAGAATCTTTGGCTTGTCAAAATCATGATGAAAATTTTAACAAGTCAGATTTTGTGGAGAAAAGATCCTATCTGAGGAACCCCACAATGCTGTCAGAGGTGTGATATTAACTTGACAGAGATAAAATAATTTTGGTGGGCCTGCCACTTTATAAAAAGAAAGTGACAGGTTGAATTGGTACCCCTGGGGAAGATGAACTTTTATCAGAGGTCTAGGATTAACTTGATTAAGATCAGCTGGGGAGTTAATGAAAACACTGTTAATGGTGTAATGTTAACCTAACAATATTTTTTTTTTGGTAGACTTGTTGTTCTGTTGAGGAGAATAACAAGTGAGGCTAGATTCGCGGGGATCTAAGAAAGTTTTTACCGTTAGAGGTGTGATATTAACTTAACGGGTTGAAAGTTGTCTTGTCAGAAGTGTGATGTTAACTTGACAAGAATGTGAATCAGAGGTGTGATATTAACTTGACTCAGAAGCATTTCAGCTTTCATTTGGGAAAACTGAAAGTGTCATTGTCATAGGCGTAATGTTTAACTTGACAATGAGGGTAATGCTAGAGGTGTAATTTTGAACTTGGCATTAGTCATCTCGACTTTGACAAGGAAGTCCGAGGAAAAGTCATGGCCATAAGTGTATTGTTGAACTTGGCGATGACCTGGATGCTAGAGGTGTAGTGTTAAACTTAGCATCGTTCATTTCAGCTTCGATATGGAAGTCTGAAGGAAGGTGACTGTCAGAGGTGTAATATTAACTTGACAGAAACTCGATGTACTGTTTAAAAGTATAGTGTTAACTTAACAGTAATTTGTCAGAGGTGTGGTATTAACTTGACAGAAATTGGTTTGCGATATGAGCAGTTTGAGGACCTGTCATTCCATTGATGAGAATTGACAAGTGGAGTTTAAAAATGTCAGAGGTATAGTGTTAACTTGACAAATTTAGATTTGCGATATGAGCAATTTCGAAGGCTTGCCATTCTATGATGAGAATTGACAAGTGGAGTTTGAAGTACCAGAGGTATAGTGTTAACTTGGCAACGACTGTATTTTGTAGACCTACCATTCTATGGATGAGAATTGGTAAGGGATTTTGGAGGGGAGAGTGTAGTCGAGTCCACTTAGGATTTTTAGCAAACCCTCAGCTATCAGCGGATTTGAGGTGCCTTTACCAACTACCGTTTAAGTTGGGCTAGCCATGCTATTCCCCTCAGCATGATGAGTTGTCGAAGACTTATGTTGGGCTTAAAGGCCAACATTTTCCTCTATCCTTAGCCGTTGGAGGCGTCGGATCAAAGGGGAACATGTCCCTTAGGATTTTTAGCAAATCCTCAGCTGTCAACGGGTTTGATACGCCTTTACCAACTACCGTTTGAGTTGGGCTAGCCATGCTTTTCCCTCAGCATGATGAGTTGTCGAAGACTTATGTTGGGCTTAAAGGCCAACATTTTCCTCTATCCTTAGCCGTCGGAGGCGTCGGATATTAATGAAGAAGCTCTTCTTGTTCTGATCAGAGGTGTAATTTTGAACTTGATCGGAGGAGGAGTACTATTAAGGATAGTACTTCTTCAAGAATCTGCCATTGATTGGCATCATGAGTGTATCGCCATTTGAAGTTATGAGGCGATACGATCCATTTGAGTAGAATGACTCTACTACAAATGGTCCTTCCCATTTGGGTTGGAATTTTCCTTTTGTCTTGTGCGTCATCACCATGGGTCTTCTGACGGCTAAAACAAGGTCGCCTTTCTTGAAAGTTCGCATTTTGACTTTCTTGTTGAAGGCTCTGGTAATTCGAGCTTGGTAAAGCTCGATTTGTTGTTGGGCCTGCAGACGTTTGTCATTCAGGGCTTCCAATTCCTGGAGTCGCTGTCGGTGTTTCTCCTCTGTCGTCATCTCCGCTGTCAAGGCGACGCGTAGAGATGGAATTTGGATTTCCAGTGGAAGCACGGCTTCACACCCATATACCAAAGAAAATGGCGTAGCTTTAGTCGGGGTTCGCACAGTTGTGCGGTAAGCCCATAAACATTCACCCAGCTTGTCGTCCCAATCACGTTGACTTTTCGAGACGAATTTCTTGAGAAGCTTGCCAATGGTTTTGTTGAATGCTTCTGCGAGGCCATTAGCGGCGGGGTAGTATGCCGTTGAGGACACACTCTGGATTCTGAACTTGGTGCAGAATCTCTGGAAAGCCTGGCTGATGAACTGGGGTCCGTTGTCGTGGACAATTCGCCGAGGTACCCCAAAATGATAAATGACGTGATGTTTCACGAACTTGATCACATCAGATGACTTCACCTCCTTCAAAGGAACGGCCTCAGCCCATTTGGAGAAGTAATCGGTTATTGCCAAAATAAACCGATGTCCTTTTGATGACGGTGGGCTAATAGGGCCAACCACATCCATCCCCCACATTTCAAATGGCCAAGTAGAAGCCGTGGAGTGAAGGTAGCCTGGTGCTTGATGGATGAAATCGCCATGTACTTGGCAGGCGTGACATCTTTTGGCATAGGTGATGGCGTCGACAATCATCTTGGGCCAATAATATCCCAACCTTTGGAGTCGGTATGCAAGTTTTGGACCAGGTTGATGGGCTCCACACATGCCGTCATGTGTTTCTTTCAATACCTCCTGTGCCTCCTTTTGTGAAAGGCAGCGAAGCAAGATCCCGTCATGCGATCGACGATACAGTGTTCGTGTAATCGCATTATAGTAGAATTTAGGGGCTTTCCTTCGAATGGCAGCCGCTTCCTTGGTGTCCTCAGGCAGGATGCCATACAGGACATAATCAATGTAGGGGAATCGCCAGTCTCTAGGCTCTGGACCGGTTGACAATTCCAGCGCTTCTTTGCTTTGAGAATCTCCTGTTGGTTCCTGGTAATCCTCAAGAGCAATTCTCGGGCAATACAGATCGTGATTGTAGATGAATATCTTCTCCATTGCCCCAGCTGGAAGAGCTAAGGAGGCCGCGAGGGATGCGAGTGCATCTGCATGCGCATTTTGCCTGCACGGTACATGATCGATGTAGAAGTTCGTGAACCTCTCGGCCATGTGGATAGTTGCGTTGTAGTAGGGTACTAGGTCTTCATGTCTGACTTCGTATTCCCCGCGAACCTGGCTAACGATGAGTTTGGAGTCGCCGTATGCCTCGAGATTTTTAACGCCAATCTCATCGGCGAGTTGCATCCCAATCAAAAGAGCATTGTACTCCGCCACATTGTTGGAACACGGCTCAGTTAATGAGACAGCCCGAGGAATCACATAGTTCTGTGGGGAGACGAGTACTACTCCTACTCCTGCTATTAGGTGTCCTTTTGGGCTTGTTCTTGATGCACCATCAAAGAAAAGTTGCCATACCTGCCTTTCAAAGGATGTCTGGGTCTGGCAGGCTTCAGCGACCTCATCTGGGAGATCGTCGTAAAATTTGGTTGCCCTCGGATCCGGATGCTCAGCCAGGAAATCCGCCACCGCTTGTCCTTTAATGGCTTTTTGTGGTAAAAAGTGCATCTCATACTGGGATAGCAATATGGCCCATTTTGCCAGCCGGCCGTTCAATGATGAAGGCTTAGTCATAAGTAACCTCAGGGGGTTGACTTTTGATATGACGTTTATGGTTTGGCCTACCAGATAGTGTCGCATTTTCTGAATGGCGAACACTAATGCCAAACACTCCTTCTCGATTGGATTATACCGATGTTCGGCTCCAATCATTGTTCTACTCAGATAGTAGATCGCTTTTTCTCTTCCTTGATCATTATTCTGGGCTAGTAGAGCTCCCAAAGAATGATCCATTGCTCGAACGTATACCAGGAAAGGTTTTCCGGATATCGGGGCTGCAAGGACTGGTGGTTGGGTGAAGTAGTGCTTGATTTCCTCGAATGCTTGTTGGCAAGCGTCATCCCAAATGAACGAAACACCCTTCTTCATTAGCCTAGCGAAGGGTTGGCATCTTCCGGAGAGATTTGAGATAAACCTGCGGATGTATGCCAATCGTCCTTGCAATCCTCTGAGTTCCCTGAGATTCCTCGGAGGTTGCATCTCCTGGATAGCGCGAATCTTTTCCGATCTAAATGAATTCCTGTGGAAGTCACTACAAACCCTAGGAACTTGCCGCTGGCCACCCCAGGAAGGATTTGGTAGGGTTCATCTTCAACTGATGGACCCGCATGATGTCGAAGACAACTTTTAGATCAGCCATGTGATCACCTTTAGCGCGACTTTTCACCGCAATATCATCAACATAACATTCCACCGTTCTGCGCATTTGCCGGTGGAAGATGGCGTTCATGGCCCTTTGATATGTTGCCCCCGCATTCTTCAGTCCGAAGGGCATGACGGTATAGCAGTATACCCCCAGTGGTGTCCTGAAAGAGGTATGCTTTTCGTCGTCAGGATACATTTTGATTTGATTGTATGCTGAGAACCCGTCCATGAAGGACATTCGTTCGAATCCACAAGTATTGTCAATCATAACATCTGTGATTGGCAGTGGGAATTCATCTTTGGGACAAGCCTCGTTTAGATCACGGAAGTCGATGCAGATCTGGATCTTTCCGTTTTTCTTAGCAACGGGGACGATGTTGGCTACCCAATCGGGATGTTGCTCTTCCCTGATGAAGCCAGAATCTATAAGCTTTCTGACTTCTGATTGAATCGCCTCCATTATCTCTGGACGGAACCGTCGTTGCTGTTGTTTGACAGGCTTTATGTCCGGATTGATGTTGAGGCGGTGCATAGCCACTTGAGGATCAAGTCCAGGCATGTCTTCGTAATTCCAAGCGAAGACATCTTTATACTCTTGAACAAGAGATATTAGATCCTTTTTCTCTGACGGTGACAGGCCGTCGCTTATGAAGATGGGCTTAGGATTAGCCTCATCTCCCAGATTGATCTGAACAATCTTGTCTTCTGTGGGTGGCTCGCGCTGCTCAAAGCGGGTATCCCAAAGAGTATTTAAATGTTTGATCCAAGGATCTGTATCGGATTGGATCATTTCTTCATCTCCGTCTTCCAGGTGGCTTGTTGAAACCATGTTCACTGAAAGTCCCCCGAAAATGTTGCCGACACTGACATCTGACTCCCATGATGACGTGCCTGAAGAGTAATCGTGACCTGACGATTCTTGAGAATCAGAGGCTGATGAAGCCGGAGTTGATACATAGCCCAACCCCTTGCGAGTCTGATGATAATAATCGGGTGCTTTTCCTTTTGGCACAAAGGATCGAAGTAGCGTTCTCCTTCCTTTACCGAAGTTCAACCCGGGTCTGCTGGTTAGGTTATACCCCATGTTTTTCATCATTCTGAGTGCCTTTGGCTCATAATGACCGAATTGAGGGGGTTCCTGCTCGTTTTCTGATTCTTCATGATTCATTGGTTCGGATTCAATTCGTCCGAAGAGAATTGGTCTTTGGCCCTTCCTTCTCGCTGGAACCATGAATATTGATTGTTGCGCATCGCCGACATTTCGACATGTTTTAAAGGACGATTTCACTGGTACATGCAACGATGTCAAAGCACCCATTGCCGACCAGAGATCGTCATCCACGTCTGTACTAGTGTCTGACGGCACTGAATCAGAAGTAAACACAGAAAAATACGCTAAATCTAATTCTTCATTAATGTACCAACCGCCTACATCATCGGCGGAGGTATTATCAACATCGGGCTTATTAATGCCCGTCACAGGTGGATCTAGCTCCCATGCACACTCATCTTCCTCCAGCTCGGTGTCGGCTTCATTGCCAGAGTCTGGTTCCTCTGGTTGCGGGACTTCATCTATTTTCACAGATTCCTGATACAGGAGGGAATCTGTGAAATAATTCTCCACTCCCTTGAACGGATGCCTTTCGGCAATCAGCGTTCGCACCTTTCCATTCCCGTCAATGTATTTCATGACTTGGTGGAGAGTAGAGGGAACGATAGAATTGCGATGAATCCAGGGTCTTCCCAGCAGTAGATTGTAGGAGGTGTCAGCATCTATGACATAGCATGTCACCTCTGACCTTAGGTCCCCAATCTGGCATTTGAGCTTGACCTTCCCCATCGGATGGGTACTATTGGCATTGAACCCATAAATGGTCGTCTGGGTAGGGCTCAAACGGTGAGTGGGAATCCCGAGATGCTGCATGACTCTGCGAGGCATGATGCTCAACGCAGACCCAGGATCTACCTGGATGCGATTCACCTCAGATGATCCAATATACCCTGCGAAGTAAAGGGGTCGATCATGCTTCCCTTTGACTTGCATGTCTTCTACCGTGAAGGTAATGCAGGGAATATTTTGGGAGGCGTGGAGGCAATCCTCTACATCTTCCTCCTTCGGTAGCTGGGTCATGAAGACCTCAGCATTAGCCAGAGCTTCTTGTAGAGCTTCTCTGGTCGACTTTGATAGTCTAAGAAGCTCATAAAGAGTAATCCGCGCTGGGATATTGGCTAACTGAGCCAGGACATCAAAGCGGTAAGGTGCTGTGGATCCTTCCGCTACGTCCTTCGAAAGAACTCGAGAAAACCGAAGTTCTTTTTGTTTCTCCCCGGGTTGCTTCGTAGAGGGCTTGGCTGGCTCTGCGGCGGGTCTTGGAGGAGTTACCGCTGTTTCGCCATATTTTTTCGAATATGGCTGACCCGAACGGGTTTCTGCTACCAGCTGACTGGGTTCTGCGGCCAGAACTATTGTCTCCTCTTCTGAGTCGGTCAGCGGGGGAATATCAGTTTCCGCTTCTCGAGAAGAGGCACACACTACGTTGCAGGATGAAGCCTTTGCTTTGCCTTTGGATTTCCTGCTGGTTACAGTAGTCCATTGCTGGCCATCAATAAGGTCGGGATGAACCCACATGACTTCTCCCTGAGGTGTGGGAACAGGTACCAAGCCCTTTTCTTGCTGCTGGTGCGGGTCTGTGTTGACCATTCTCAGCTCTCCTCTTGGGATAGGGACTACTCCAGAGGGTGTTGGGGGTTGTCTCCCAAACTGGAGAACTGACGTCATATTAGCCGTCACCTTCTTCTGCTCTGGTCGGAGTTTCAATACCTCCGCGTCAATCAGGGCTTGAAGGATGTCCTTGAAGACATAACAGCTCTTGGTTTGGTGTCCCAACATCCTGTGGTACATGCAGTAGCTGGGATTGTCGGTTTTACCGACTTCCTCGGGGCGCCTAGCTTCAGGAAGCTTCAGTCGATTGCTCTTGTTGAGTAATTTGAAGAGCGAGTCGACATGTTCATCCTTGAAGGAATACTGCTTGTTGGCCCGTGGTTGGCTTGAAGAGCCACTTCCTTTGACCGGTTGAGGCTTAGCAGGGGATATGGTTTCTGCTGCCAAGTTATCCTTCCTTTTGGCTTGGAGGGATGTGTCCGGCGCACGCCTTGTCGACCTCTCAGGCCTGGGCTTACCTTCTTCCGCTCTGACTCGGGCGACAATCTCCTCAGCCAGTTCACCCTGCTGGATCAGTTGCTTCCAGGTGCGGCTTTCAACAACTCCTATTTGAGTAAGGAGTGAGGTTTGGAGGTTGTGGCGGCATGTTTCCACCAGGGTGGCCTGGGTCATACCACTTGGGCATCGGAGTGCCACGTTCCGAAATCTTTCTACGAAAGACTTAACGGACTCTCCCTTTCGCTGCTTGGTGGCTAAAAGGGTAGGCATGTTGACCTCCGAGTCATCTTCAAAGAAGCGAGTTAAGAAGAGCTTCTCCAAGTCGCCCCAATTCTTGATGGAGCCTTCTGGAAGCTTCATGAACCATTCAAAGGCCAGCCCTTTTAGGGTGCCAATGAATAAACGCGCCAGGATGGCGTCGTTATCTACCACATTCCCAGTTTGGGACTTGAAATAGTAGATGTGTTGGTTCGGTGAACCCTTCCCATCAAATGCTTGGAGGGTTGGAGCCTTGAACTTGGGCGGATATGGAACTAGGTCCCACTCGGCTGGATATGGGCGGACCACCCCTGCTTCTTGGAGACCTTTCTGATTGGTAAGGGCTTCAAGGCGCTGCTCCAACTGATTCATTCTTTTAGAATGAACCTTTCGCTGGTCTTGATCGTCCTTTTCCTGCGACGAGGATTTAGACGAACCAGAGATGGGTTGCTCTTTCTTCTCGGAGTGTTCGGAAGATGAGCTTTCTCCCTCTTTTCGTTTGCCCTTAGACTTTTTAGGGGGAGATTTCTTCCTGTCTTCGAGCAGCTGTGCGAGCATTTGCTTGAGAGAGTTGATGGATTCTTGTTGAGCACGAATCATCTCAAGTTGTTTCTTCTGGACCTGGGCTTGCAGCTCTAGGCGCCGGGCTGTCTCTTCAGGAGTGCTCGTCATGTAGGTGAAGGCCTCCTTCTCGATGGAAGAATTCGAGGCCTGCGATTCTGCTACAGCAGAATGAGAGTCATTCATTTTGACGCCCCGGCCACGGCATTATAGTCGATCGGGGGAATGGCCCCGGTCCGGGTGCGAGTGTGTCGGTACACTCCTTCCGGTTCAGAGTCAGACTCGTCAGAGCTGACTACAGGCTGTTTTCCCCTGCTCCTGCTTGCCATGTTAGCAGTGAGCTCTGGATACTCAGTGTCAGAGAATGTCCTCCGCCTGTGAGAGCGTCTTCTTTTGGCTGAGGGGGGAATCAGGGTCAGCTGTCTAACCAAAGACTGCTGGTTCACGCTTGAATTACAACGGCACTCGGAGAGCATAGAGATGAGCCGTTGGCAGCAACATGGTGAAGTGATTTGATTAGCACTTCTTTTCTTCGTCAAGTAATCTCTTAGATCCATGGAAAGAGGATCGAAGAGATTAGCCTCGCAACTTCGAGGGCACGAGGCATCTTTGTGCTGTACAGCCTGGACGCGGAATTCAGAGGCGTGGTTCTCGCGCCGCAGCTGTACGACGCGTGTTTGGTGTCTCTGTTGAGATGAGACGCGACTGTCGCGTTGCTGCTTGGTGCGTCGGAGTAAAGACGCTTGAGAGTGAGTAGGCTGCTGGGCCCCACGCCTAAGGGCGCGTGCCTCTTGCACTTGACGAGGCGCGCAGGCTTCGCCTCGGCGTTTGGTGAGTTGGACTTCAGAGGACCTAATTTGGGGAGTCTCGCGTTTGGGCCGCCAAACGCGGACTTCACGTGCTGGACATGGCGCGACCAAGGCGCCGGATTGAACTTTACGCCCTGCCTCAGTTGGACAATCAGAAGTTCCAACTTGCAGTTGATGCGCACGCCTCCTCTGTCGATGCTCAGCGTTTCGGTTGCGTCGTGGTGGTGGAGAAAAGCCAACGATGACTTGGTGCTGAGGGAGAGGGTGGACTGGCTGGACACCAGGGATTTTGACCACGCGGGTCTCCTGAGAGACGCTGACGCGTGTGTTCCGTATGGCGCGGTTGGTCGCAACGACAGTTGTGCCTGAGACCACGCGGGCCTCCTGAGAGACGTTGGCGCGTGTATCCTGCTTGGCACAGTTGGCTGTGACACCCTTTGTAGCAGCAGCGCCCGAGAGAGTTTCAGATCGGACTTCGGGGCCATTCCCAGTCGAGACCCTGCGACAGGCGCGGGTCCTTGGGCTATTGGAGCCGGAAGAGAGAAACTCTTCATACTTTGCCTGTTCGAACTCGACAACGAGCGATTCGACCATCTTTCCCTTATGGAGGACATCACCTTGCGCCACGATTTGTTCGTCAGTGACAAATGTAGTCCCCAGCGGAGTCGCCATCTCTTGTATGCGTCGGAAAAGAGGGGATCAAATTGTAAAATTTCTTTGATTGGATAGAAGATTACAACAGACCAGTCTTTCGATTACAAGGGAGGGAGGATGTTGAGTCTTGAATCCTCCCTTTGTTTAAGGCTGGGTTCTTCAAGTGGCGGTGGAGAGTGAATCTTGTTCTCCGTTGACCGGGTGACCGTCGTGACCTTCCAGGGATCTCCTCTTCGGATGGTAGATGGAGTAACTTAGCTCTTGTCTACCAAAACTCTCAAAGAGAAGGTAGGCAAATAACAACTTGAACACAGCAAGTTCTCTGAAGAGTTTAACTCTCTTCTCTCTCAGGAATTTTCTGACTAAGAAAGATGTATCCCCCCTTTCTTCATAGCAACGGGGCTATTTATAGGGGTTTCAGGGGCATACGTGTCTCCTAAAAACACTCCATAATGGGGGCTAACCTTCCCCGTTATGTGGGCCGTGATTGGCCCCGAAACCGGGACGGTTACAACTGAGACGCGGGTGTCAACCCATGCGCCTTGGAGCTGCTGAGACGCGGGTTTCGACCCTCGCGCCCTGGAGCGGCTGAGACGCGGGTTTCGACCCTCGCGCCTTGGAGCGACTGAGACGCGGGTTTCGACCCTCGCGCCTTGGAGCAGCTGAGACGCGGGCAAAAATTCTGCTTTTCAATGGCTTGTCTTGTAGTGATTTTTAGACAGCCTACAGTGATTAGCCACCCTAGAATTATTCTAGCCTAGCATCCTTTTTGTTTTATCCATCTTTATATTTTTGAGATCTTTAAAAAAAGAAAAAGAAGGAAGAAAGATTAAAGACAACACCAAAAACCAATCAAGAATAAAGAAATAAAAAGGTAGACTTGAAATTAAAAGAATAAGAATAAGAACATAAAAAGAAAAGGTTATCCTTCCTCCTTACAATAGCCAAGCCAAGCCAACAACAATTATGAAAAAGAGAACTCAAAAGAGGCTAAACTAATCTAACAAAAAAACCCTAATCCTTAACCCCAGCCTTATTCTTCTTCTCTGGATGAGGTGCTCTGTACGTACTGCAGGGGTCCTTTTTATAGAAGATTTGGGCCGAAGTCTTCAAGATAAAGTAGACCTCCTTCACACTCTTTGTGTCTCTATCAACACAAGCCGCGGAAACGCGGCTTTCCTGTGGCCAATTGCCACGCGCTTGAGCGCGTGGCCTCTTCTCGTCCGTCCATCTGGGCGCCTCCTTCTGGATTCTGCATCCTGACCCTCGATCTTGAGAATTCGGGATAACTTGGGAAGCAAGTTATCAAAAATTCGAAATTGAAAAGGATTTGGTCCCTTTATCTTTATCTTCAAGCCTTTCTCCTCTTAGATTTGAATAGCAATTAGGAGTCTACTTTATCCTTCCTCTTTCTCCCCTAGATTTGTATAGTAATTAGGAGTCCTACTTTATCCTTCCTCCTCCCTTACATTTTAAATTAATAATTTAAAATCCAAGTTTAGATTAGGTTGTAGATAAGATAGAAGCTTCTAGATTTGTATAGTAATTAGGAATCTACTTTATCCTTCCTCCTCCCCTATATTCTAAATTAATAATTTAAAATCCAAGTTTAGATTAGGTTAGATAAGATAGAAGCTTCTAAATTACTAAAATAAATCATGCATGTGGGCTTGTGGGCTTTTTGGGCTTCATTTATTTATTCTTTAATTACTCAAGGCCTGCACAACATTAAACAATAAAACGTTACGTAGCAGTGCTTTATAAAAAATAAGTAGGAAAAATATAATGATAATATGATGATAAATATGCACTTTTGACTACCTATCACACTCCCACACTTATCTTTTTGCTCGTCTCGAGTAAAATAAAAAGAAAAAAGAATAAAAATAAAAACTAACTTATCCTAACTCACTTTCGTAGGAATCACGGTTGCTCTTAGCACGTGCAACAAGCCGTTAAACCTCTAGGTTACCCCTAAAGGACGAGTGTTGTCTTATGAGGGTTTTCAGTGGATTAACCCACAAAATCCATAAAAGAAAAAGAAAATGTTAGTGATTAATTTTTTTTATTTTGAAAAGGAGAGAAATATTTGAAATATGTTTGAAGAAATTAAGCAATCTATAAGTTTTAGGATGATCATTTTTATTCATTCTTGAACTTAGTCTCTATACAATAATTCGTTATCAATTTAGGTAAGGATTAAATTGATTTTTTTATATAGTCTCTTTTGTTATCTTAAGTCATATGCATCCTTGTGAACGGAATTTTTACTAGGGATTCTTTAACTTGGACTCCCATGCGTCTTTATTATTATTATTATTTATATATATTAATATGTATAACTCATCTAATTTTCTTTTGTATAATTATCAAGGCTTCTTGAGGCCCTCATACCTAACTAATTGACTATTAGATGTGTTAGTACATATATAAATAATATTTCTTAGTTTTCTTAGGCTTTTTAATTCATCCATGTAGCGAGCCTAAGGTCGGTGGCTTCCAACCGGTCGGTTTTAGGCACTGGGTGAGAAAAACCCCACGGACTTAAAGACTCGAGTGAATTAGGCCACAAAACTAAGGACTTTATTTATAAAATCACCTTTAGGCGTGAATACTTATGCTGCTTGAGGGACATGTATCTAGCTTAATTAGTGAATTTTTTTTATTTATATTATTATATATATATATATATTTTATAAGGCACAAGAGTCTTTTTCTTTGAATCTTGATGTGTAAGCGTATTAGGGGCCTGTTTGTTTCGTTGCAAAACGTCGCAAGTCGTAAGTTGTAAAATGAGAATGGAAAAAGTGAACTGTAGCAGTGAAAATATATGTGTTTTCGGTGTTTGGTTGATAAAGTGATGTGTAAATGGAAAAGTATATTGTGTTTTACTGTTTGGTTGGTAAAGTGAAAGTGTAAATGGTAAAGTATTTTGTGTTTTACGGTGTTTGGTTGGTATTGTAAAAGTGAAAGTGAAAAAGTTGACCACAAAATTAATTGTAGCAGTGATTTAAATATTATAAATACTATTAAATTAAATCTAATATTGCAAATTAAATTGTATTAATAAATTTGAGATAAAAAATTAATAATCTTAATATTTTATTTATAATAATAATATTAATAAAATATTAGTATAAATAGTAAAATATTACTAAAATATTAATTAAATAAATGATATAAAATTTTAAGAAAATCTAAAGAACATTAATAAATTTTTAAGAATACTAATAAAATATAAATATAAAAAATGTTAAAAGAAATAAAATATAGTAAAAATATAGTAATAATATTAAAATACTTGAAAATTATTATAGTAAAAATTTTATTATAATATTGTTGTAATATTATAGAAATATAAAATTACCAAAGTAAAATATAATTATAATTTAATAATAATTATCATTATAGTATTATTATACTGAATATTATTACAATATTAACATAATAAAATATTAATATAATAATAAAAATATATGATATTAATAAAGTATTTTTTATATTAAAATTAAATAACTAAATATATAGTAATTTTATATTAAAGTATAATATTGTTATATTAATAAAATATTTACTCTAAATAAAATAATAAAAATGGAATAAGTATTAATAAAATAATAAAATATTAAATAAAATATTAAATAAAATATTAAATAAAAATAGTAAATTAAAATAGTAAAATATTAAATATTAAAACAATATTAAAAACAATAAAAATTAAAGATTAAAAATATAAAATAATTAAATACTTAAATAAGAAATTGAACACTATTTAAAATATTAAAATAAAAATTTAAAATATAAATATTATTGATTACAAGTAACTGTTTTGAATTGGTGTACTACAAGTGAGAGTTACATGACCACAAAATTAACTGTAGCAACTGCAAGTGAGAAAATATGAGTGTAAAAGTGAGAATTAAATGACCACAAATTTAACTGTAGCAACTGCAAGTGAGAAAATATGAGTGTAAAAGTGAGAATTAAATGACCACAAATTTACTGTAGCAACTGTAAGTTGGAAAAGTTTTTGCATTTTGCAAATGGAAACAAACAAGTGAAAAGTGTAAAGTTGCAAAACTTTTACATTTGCAAAGTTTTGCAACCAACCAAACAGCCCCTAGGTATGCACATTTCATTAAGGTAAAAATCAAGACTAACTACTTATTCAATTTTTCTCCTATAACTAAAAATCTAACAATTTATTTTATTTTAACCAAGTTTTTAGAAATCCTAATCATGATTTTCCTAATTCTAGAGATTAATTTGGATTTCTTTCAAAAGATAAGTCAAAATATTGTTTCCTTTTCATATATATATTTTATTTTTGTTAAGTTAATATTAACCTAAAGTTAGTAAGTTAATCATTATATTAGTCTGGTTAGTAAATATATATATTTTTTAGAAAAAAAATTTTGTTAAGTTAATAACCTAAGGTTAGTGAGTTATATTATTAGCAACCTACAGTTAGTCAATAATCTATGTTAAATAAATATTTTTTATTCTTTATTTATTTATTTATTTTTAGAAGTTAAGCGTTAATACCCTCCCCCACACTTATCTCATACATTGTCCCCAATGTATGAATGAAATGCATACATGAAATAAAATGCAAAAGGAATAGGTTCCAAAAATTTACCGATAGTGTGGGTCAAAGAAACCCATGACTGTGTCTGCATTCAGTACTGGCTCCAAGAATGGTTTCAACTTTTGACCATTTACCTTAAATTCATTACCACTCTTTGGGTCACTAATCTCTACAGCTCCATGTGGAAATACAGTCCTAATGACGATGGTCCTGTCCATCTTGACTTCAATTTTTCGAGGAAAAGATGAAGTCTCGAATCATAGAGTAAGACTTTTATCCGGGGACAAAATTTTTCTCATGATGAACTTATCATGAAAAACTTTAATCCTATTTATCGTGATTTTCACATTTTCATACGCCTCGTTCTTTATTTCCTCAAGTTCAGAAATTTGTAATTTCTGAAGTGCACCAGCCTTATCTAGCTCAAAATTTAGTTGCCTAATTGCACATAAGGGTCGGTGCTCTAGCTCGACAGGTAAATGGCAAGCCTTTCCAAAGCTAGCCTATAAGGAGACATCCCTAGAATTATTTTGAAGGCGGTCCTATATGCCCATAAGACATCCATCAATTTGGTAGACCAATCCTTGCGGTTTTGACTCACGGTTTTATCCAAAATAAGTTTATTTGTCTATTGGAGACTTCTACTTGTCCCCTAGTTTGTGGATGATAAGGTGTCGATAATTTGTGGTTTATGAAGTATTTCCGCCTAAGAGCCTCAAAGGTTCTATTGCAAAAATGTGATTCATTATCACTAATTATGGCACGTGGCATTTCAAAACGTGAAATATGTTTTCCTTTAAGAACTTGACAACAATTTTGTTATCGTTTGTCTTGCAAGGGATGACTTCAACCCATTTGGACACATAGTCCACAGCCACCAAGATGTATTGGTATCCAAATGATTTGGAAAGGGTCCCATGAAATCGATGCCCCAAATGTCAAGAGTTCTATTTTAGAATTGGGTTAAGGGGCATTATGTTTCGTTTGGAGATCCTACCTATCATTTGGCATCTTGTGCACGTCTTACAAAAGTCGAAAGCATCCTTAAATAGGGTGGGCCAATAGAAGTCACTCTGTAGTACCCTTTCGGCTGTTTTGCGGGGACCAAAGTGTCCACAGCAAGCAAATTCGTGACAAAGGCTAGAACACTTCTAATTTCCTCTTCGGGAACACATCTCCTAATTATTTGGTCGTTACAATATTTGAAGAGGTAAGGATCCTCCAAATGAAATACTAGACTTGAGATAAGAACCGGTATCTATCCTGTTTTGACCAACTAGATGGGGTTTGGTTTGTGACTAAGTAATTAACTATGTCGGCAAAAATGGTTCCGTAGAGATGGCTAAAAGTTGTCCGTTGGGAAGTTGTCGTTGATGGGCAGTTGTCGGAAGGTGCGTTTGGCACACGAGAGAGATGGTTGGCGACGACATTTTCGACACCCTTTTTATCTCGAATTTCGAGATCAAACTCTTGAAGGAGGAGGATCCAACGGATGAGTCGGGCTTTCGCATCCTTCCTGAGCATAAGGTATCGAATTGCTGAATGGTCGGTGAAGATAGTGGTCTTGGTCCCAAGTAGGTATGGGCAAAATTTCTCCAAAAACACTACAGCTAAGAATTCTTCTCAGTAGTAGTATAGTTTACTTGGGTTTCGTTTAGTCATACTTGAATAATAGATCACGTGCTGCTTGTTATCTTTGCGTTGTCCTACGACAACGCCTATAGCAAAATCAGAAGCATCACACATGATCTCAAATAGTTTGACCAGTCCGGAGGTGAGATGATAGGTGCAAAGTTAAGTTCCAATTTTAGATTCTCCCATGCGCTAAGACACTTGTCATCAAGATGAAGGGCACGTCTTTGGCTAAAAAGTTTGTAAAGGGTCTAGTAATTTTGTTAAAACCCTAATGAACCTATGGTAAAACCCAGCGTATCCTAAAAAAGAACGAATGTCTTTCACGCATTGTGGAATTGGGAGTTTGGCTATGATCTCCAACTTAGCCTTATCCACTTCGATCCCTTTCCTAGATATCTCATGACCTAGGACAATCCATGTTGCACCATAAAGTGACACATTTCTCAATTTAGGGTCAAGTTTTTTTTCAGTGCACCTTTTTAGCACTAGTTCTAAGTGATGTAGACATTGGTCAAACGAATCTCCATAGACGGAGAAGTCGTCCATGAAGATCTCCAAGAAGCGCTCGACTATGTCGGAGAAAAAGCTTAACATGCAACGTTGGAATGCGCGGGGGCATTGCATAGGCCAAAAAGCATTCGACGATAAGCAAACATCCAAATGGACATGTGAATGTTGTCTTTTCTTGATCCTCTGGGGCTATTGGGATTTGGTTATACCCTGAGTAACCGTCCAAGAAACAGTAATACTCATGACCCGCTAATCGTTCTAGCATTTGGTCGATAAATGGGAGGATAAAATTGGTCTTTTCTAGTATCGGCGTTCAACTTGCGATAGTCTATGCATACTCGAACCTTGGTAGGTAGTCGTGTTTGCACTAACTCTTACTTGTCGTTTTTCACCACAGTAAAATCAGACTTTTTAGGGACCACGTGCACTGGGCTGACCCATTCACTATCGGAAATGGGATAAATGATTCCACTATCCAACAGTTTCACTATTTCGGCTTGTACAACCTCTTGCATGAACGTGTTTAGCCTACGATGTGGGTCCCTCTTCGGTTTAACCCCTTCAGTTAGATGGATTCTATGCTGAACTATATTAGGGCTTAGTCCCTTGATATCGGTCATAGTCCAACTAATGGCTTTCCTATGTCTCCTAAGGGTTGCCAATAGGTCTTCCTCTTGCCTATTAGTCAAGTTGGATGCAACTATGATTGGTAGCGTCTCTTGTTCACCTAGGTAGGCGTACTTAAGATGCTTAGGCAAGGTCTTTAACTCCAGGAAGGAGGTGGCTCGATGGGTGGAGGTGTTAAACTTTGATTTTTCATCTCTATAGAACTTAGATTTGCTGTCCACTCAATCTCGTCAAGGTTGAGATCACTAGATTCTAACTCTTCATCACTCTTTGATTCTGGTGTGATCTCCTCTTTGTGTTCACTAGTCATATCCTCAATGAGGTTGACCTCAAAAGGTCGTCAATGATGTCATAGGGTTGTCTACCTAGGTTGAAGACATTGACTTCCTTGGTCAAGTCTCCAAATGTCAATCTCATGGATCCATTCCTGCAATTGATAATTGCATTTGCGGTCGCAAGGAATGATCGACCTAAGATGACTGGAGTTTGAGACCTAGGGTTTGACACGGGTTGTGTCTCTAGCACAATGAAATCTACTGGGTAGATAAACTCTCCAACCTTAATTAGGACATCGTTGATTTCTCTTTTTTGAACCTTAATTGATCTATCTGCTAGCTGAATCGTAACTTGGGTCGGGCTCAGTTTGCTTAGCCTAAGTTGTTGATAAATGGAGAAGGGGAGCAAATTAATGCTCGCACCTAAATCAAGAAGTGCACGACCTATGACCTATTTGGCTTGACCTATTGTGCATGCTAGGGTAGGGCGACCAGGATCCTTATACTTGACTGGGATTTGGTTGGACAATAGCTCACTAATGCTAGTGGCTAAAAAACTTTTTTGGGCATGCTAGTCTTCCTTTTCTTGGTGCACATGTCTTTTAGAACTTTGCGTAACTAGGGACTTGTTGTATTGCCTCAAGAAGTGGGATGTTTAGCTTTACTTCGTTGAACATTTCTAAGATTTTCTCCATTTGTACAATATTGTTACATTTAGCCTATTTGGGTATGGAGCTTTGGGTGTGTGCACCAATTTAACTGGTTAATCTTTTTAGGGTTCATTCGAGCTAGGAGGAGTGGAACTAGAAGGGGTCGATGGTTAAGTCGAGTCTTGTGGCATCATTACTTGGTTATCAACTACTTTTTCCGACCTTAATGTGTGGACCAAGTTACATTGATTCATGTCTTGAGCTTCATTAGCCTGCCTAGTGTTCTTAGGGTTTGGCAATGTTTAACTTGGTAGGGTTTTTTGTTGTCTTTCACTAACGGGGTTAGCTATTGACTCATTTGCCCCCTAACCTACTCAAAGTTTGCATCACTGTTTCTTAGGATTTCAAAAAAGTTCATCTTTCTTTCCATAATGCAAGTCTTGACTCCATTTGTTGGTTTTGAAAAGTGGGTGGACTTTGGGTTGGGATTGTTGATGATATTGAGGTTGTGGGGCTTGGTTGGAGAATTTGGGCCTAAATTGATCTTTTTGTGGGCCCCAAGCAAAGTTAGGGTGGTTTCTCCAACCGGGATTGTAAGTGGTGAATATGGATTATTGACTGGCCTATCAAAGGTTGCATTTGAGTGTTCGGGGACTCCTTGTTGAGTTAGAAATATTGGACACTCCTCTATTACATGAGACATGGATTGACAGTAAGTATAGCCTGCAGGGAATGCTGGGCTGACTTGGTTCACGACTTGCTCTCTAGCTCCTAGAGTCTCAAACCGGGTTTTAAAGACTCTATTTTTTGCATCATGCTTGTCAATTAGCTTCATGAGCTATATGATCCTCTATGGAATGTGCACCTCCTTTGGAAGCGATCGAGTCGCTCGACTTAACCTTTTCTGGATTTGGTTGCCATTGGATGATCTTATCAGCCAAGTCCTCATTTAAGCCCATCCCTCCGTTTCATTTTACCCAAAAATCCCCCTTGGCACATGGATTCTAGAAGGGTCTTAATAGAATAATCTAGACCATCATAAGAGATTAGCAAAGTCGCTATTTTCTCTATCCCATGATGATGGCATTGAGCAAGTAGGTCCTTGAACCGTTCAAAGAGTTTCCAAAAAGGTTCATTTGGCAATTGTCTAAACTGCAAGATGTTATTCCTAATTTGAGCAGTCTTATGAACATGATAGAATTTCTTCAAGAATTCCTTAACGAAATTATCCCATGATGATATGGAGCCGGCTTCTAGACTATAAAGCCATTTCTTTGCTAAGTCTTTCAACGCGAATGAGACAAAGCGAAGTTTAATAGCATATACTCCTAAGTTGGCTATTTTCATCATGAGGCATACTTCCTCGAGCTCTCGAACGAAAAAGTACGCATCCTCGGATTCAAATCCATGAAACTTTGAAAGAGTGTTTATGTATTGGGGTTTTAACTCAAATTGGTTGTCCCCAACATCAGAAAGGCTAATACTTGAAGGTAGAGAGGTCCTAATAAGATAGAACCTATCTTGCAACGTTGGTTGTTGAGCCATATCTTCGATTTTGGGTGGTGAACTGTTTCTAGTTAGTCTAGATGTAGCGGGGTCTCTTGACCAAGCTGATATGTAAAGTTAAGTTACTAAAGTTAACAAACATGTTTACCCAAGTCAAACAAGTCAATCAAGTCCTAGTCTAAGCAATCAATCCTAGTCTAAGTTAGCCTAGACGTAGACGACTCCTCACTTTAGGTTATCCTTGGGAGGTCTATTGCCGACCCTAACCACAAGTTAATCGGCCAGGTAGGTGGCAAGGTTGGTGGGAGGTTATCCGTCAAAGACGTTCCTTAATTAAGTAACCACCAACCTTTGGGCTTTCGGCCTTTAATCCCCTTCCTAGACACTGATTTGGTAAGAGTTAGTTTCGAAAAACCTCCTCTTTCGGTCAACCTCCTAAATGAGTCCAAAGTCAACTAGGGCCAACGTCTAGTCAAATTTTAGTTAAGATTAAGATGGTGCGTACACGGAATGTGGTTTGTGGGCCAAGGAAGGGTGATGAAATCCCCACCTTATGTTATATATGGGTTATACCTTTAAGATGTTTTAAATGTGTACGTGTTAAACAAAAGAATCAAAACACACTATATTGAACTAAGTCAAAAGGGTGTTTCCTATTCTATATGCAATGCATCACGTACCTTTGGTCTCCAACACTCACCAACAATAAAATAAAAGAAGAGAAAATAGACAATGTCCCTAGATGCAACGTCTAAACTTTTTTTATTAGGTTTCGATCACGTCAGCATGTAGTGTCAATAATTTTTTAAAATTAGAATTAGGGTTAAACATCTCTGTTAGGACCTAAAACTAGGTTAAATTAAAAACTTAGGTGTGCAGTAGACTAACCTTAGAAACTCTTTTTTGATGCCCCTGCAGAACAGAAACAACAAATTAGGGTTAGATATTACCGTGCCGTTCCCTCCCCGGCAACGACGCTAAAATTTTAATTGAAAACTTGAACGAGAGAATAAATATGTACAAAAATAAAAACAAATAATCAAAAAATTAGAAGGTTAGATTCTTCTCGTTGTTCAATTCTATCCGCTGCAGAAAGGGTCAAAGCGGGTTGTATTCCACTAGGAGGGAGGCGATGGAAGTGTTGGCAGCACGGTATATATGTAGTCAAGACTTAGAAGAAAGATTGGTTGTAGTTTGAAATAAGAAAGTAGATCTAATTAAGAGTGAGAGTCTAGGTTGCTAATCTTCCTTCACAACTAGTCTCGATCTAGGGGTTGTATCCTTTTAAATTAATGAAACATTCATCTAAGTTGTTAACCCTAAGAAGAAGAGTAAGATGTCCAACTTAACTTGTCTACACTACGTCAAGCCAAACCCTAATTTTACCCTAAGCCAAAGCCAATCCCTAATCATTAAACTATGCCAAACCATACCCCTAAACTTAATCTAAAGCCAAACCCTACTCTAATCTAAAGTCAAGCCCTAATTATCTAAATCATTAAGTTGGACTATCATCACTAAACTTCAAAGGATTAATCTAACCGTAGATTGCAAATCCATTAGACTAATCAACTAACCCTAGATCTAACCCTAGTCGATCTAGTGATTAGCTACCCTAGAATTATTCTAACCTAGCATCCTTTTTGTTTTATTCATCTTTTTATTTTTGAGATCTTTAAAGAAAAGAAAAAGAAGGAAGAAAGATTAAAGACAATACCAAAAACCAAATCAAAAACAAAGAAATAAAAAGGTAGACTTGAAATTAAAAGAACAAGAATAAGAACATAAAAAAAAGATAACCTTTATTGATGCAATTTTTGGGTACAAGCTCCTTCTCCTTCCTCTTTACAATAGCCAAGCCAAAACCAACAACAATTACAAAGAAGAGAACTCAAAAAAGGCTAAACTAATCTAATAAAAAAACCCAAAATCCTTAATCCTAGTCTTATTCTTTTTCTCTCTGGATGAGGTGCTCTGTACGTACTACAGGGGGTCCTGTTTATAGAAGATTTGGGTCGAAGTCTTCAAGATAAAGTAGACCTCCTTTGCACTCCTTGTGTCTCTATCAACAAGCCGCGAAAACACGGCTTTTGCTGCGTTTCGCGGCTTTCCTATGGTTAAATGTCACGCGCTTGAGCGCGTGGCCTCTTCTCGTCCGTCCATCTGGGAGCCTCCTCCTGGATTCTGCATCCTGACCCTCGATCTTGAGAATTCGGGATAACTTGGGAAGCAAGTATCAAAAATATGAATTTGAAAAGAATTTGGTCCCTTTATCTTTATCTTTAAGTCTTTCTCCCCTTAGATTTGAACAACAATTAGGAGTCATATTTTATCCTTCTCCTCCTCCCCTAGATTTGAATAGCAATTAGAAGTCCTACTTTATCCTTCCTCCTTCTCTAGATTTTAAATTAATAATTTAAAATTCAAGTTTAGATTAGGTTAAATAAGATAGAAGCTTTTAAATTACTAAAATAAATCATGCATGTGGGCTTTTGGGCTTTATTTATTTATTCTTTAATTACTTAAGGCCTGCACAACACTAAACAATAAAACGTTACGTAGCAGTGCTTTATAAAAGAATAAGTAGGGAAATATGGTGATAAATATGATGATAAATATGCACTTTTGACTACCTATCATTCCCTTGTTGTTTCGGATATAAAATTTTCTAGGGGATTCCATATGGCTATTCAAATGCTGCATGTAATACCAGCTTTTTTTATAATTCTGTGGTGAAACATTTTATTTGCTAATCATGATTTAATTCTCTCCGGTAAAGTTAATGTATCTAACATTCACTATTAAGGAGACATAATGGACACATTTGATTTTTTTGGCATATCTCATGTAAAAATTTTACACCTTTGAAGTTACCAGGAGGCTAAACAGTTGTAATCTCATAAAGTTTAGATGTATTAGAAACTTAGTTGCTAAACTGCTTGTATGTTTATTTAATAATATAAGTGGGAAATTCTGTAGTAATTTCAAATTCGGCTTGCGAAAAAGTTCTTCCTCAAAGATTATTAAGTTTCATTTACATCTACAACAATAGATATTCGGTTGGGGAGTTTATTATTTTATATTTGAATGAAACAGACTTGAATAAGAATAATTAAAAATGTGTTTGAAATTTCCAAAGTTTTTTAAGCAAGGAATAACTAGTAAGAATAACCTATTCCTCTGATGTGTCAGACAGGTAAACGAAAAGATAGCACAATAGAAACAATTGCTTTTGACGCTGGAATGATCCTACTCTTGCTGGAAAAAAAAACAAAGAAAAAAAGGGGAAGAAAACTATTGTTTGACAAGGTATAGTTCTATGCCTTTATTCTTGTGCTGATTAAGTTTACAGTGAACTAGATTCGAAAAGTTTACAGGGTTATTATAACCACCTTATATGTGGAGATGTATAGACCTTATTAATATCTGCATATCATCCTGCTACAAAGACATAGCTTTGGCATGGTAACATTGAGGATCAAGTGGGTGGGGAGTTAGGTGAAAGCCAATCCTAGATCCAACTCTAATCCAGTGCCTCCAATTTGAATTAAATTCCTGGTTACACTAGAACTGGTCAATTGAAAAGAAGAAGGATATAACACTATAACATAAAACCTAGCCAAATGAGGGAAGTTTGCACGTTAAAGAATTTTATATTTTCTGCAGACTTCCCTCGTTAAAGTTTGCCCATTAGTGATAAAGTTCTTTAACGTGCAAACTTCCCTCATTTGACTTGGTTTTTATGCTCTAATGTTATTTCCTTCTTTCTCTTTCTAATTATCGAAAAAATAAAATATAATTTGTTTTCCTTATGGTGTGATTTAGATTTATTTCTCTATTTTATTTCTTAATTAATATATTTTCTATTTTACTATTAGTGCCAAGTGACTAAAAATTAATATAGGATGTTGATCTCCTTTTTAATTATTTGTCTCTAACATTTTGTTTTGGACCCAATACTTGATATTACTTTTGCCATAATGATTGGCATTTGTTGGTGACACATTTCTTTGGAGGTGAAACTGTATTCTACATTTTACATAATTGCATTGTTCTTTTTCTTTTTCTTTTTCTTTTATTTTTTTTTGTTTCTCAGGTAGCCTAGTGCAAGCAAGATTTTAAGTTTTAACCCATGGCCTCTTGAATTATTTGATTTCGCTTCTTTCTGCTAATAGTACACCAGTTATTTGATTTTATATTGAATTAATTAACATTTAATCTTGAATTTGTTATGAATAGCTCTCTGTTTGATGTAGATTAGAGGATGCAAAGTTTCATCCTGACTGTAGCTTTTGTCACGATTCATGACTATTGGAACTGTCGTTCTTTCGTCAGCTTGTATTTGGATATGTCAGGATCAAACTTGGATCTTGTGAGTTTACTGTAATACATCCTAATTTATAGAAGTTGAGTTCGACTAAAGAGCTCTGTTGATATTTCTTTCTTTGTTTATCTAGTTTTGTTATTGCTTCCTTGTGTTTGATTATTATGGATTATTTGATATGTATTGCCCATATCCTGGAAATTTAATGTCCTTTCTGACTAGTGACACATTCTCAATTCTTATACATTTTCTGGTCTACATCTACTTTAGCTTCAAAATACACTTTTGAATCTTAGACTACTGTTAGGAGCTTGTGTTCTGTATTTACGCACGCTAAAATAGTTTCATGTTTCTCAGGTCTTTTGGGTTTTTAAATAAATTCTATAGGAGTATTTTTTTTGATAGTACATTATTTACTGATAACTAGTAAAACTAAGTTCTGTAAAGAACTAACAAGTTCATGACCTCAAAAGACATCAACATAGCTAGTGATTGTTATCTTGCTCTAAGGAAAAGATTATATCTTTGGTTAAATTACACTTTCCACCCCTATGGATTTAAGAAAAAATAAAAGTCCTTTAAGCATATATTTTTTTATTAATTTGTACGAAGTCAATTGACACTTAATGGAAGCTAATGGGTGTAATGGTGGGAAAAACACCTTTTTGCAAATACACTTATCCTTCATAACTTCACTACCCAAAAAAAAAAAAAATCATTCTAGCATTAACTTATGTTCTTCCTTGTTAGAGATGAAAAATATTCTTATATTACTTTCTGTCTACGTGGTAAGGAATTAGTAATTTTTTTTTAAATAGCTAATCTTCCCTTATTAGGCAGTCCTCTCTTCTTTCTACTCAAATCATAAATATAACCCACCTAGTCTGCTTCGCGTCCAGTGTCATAAATATAACACGCCTCGTCCGCTCCCTGTCCAGTGTCGTCATTACAAACCTAAAAACAAAATTATTGTTTTCTTCTGTAACTGATGATTTTTGGGTTTAGTTTTGTGGGTTTAGATTAGGGTTTAGATTTTTCAGGTTTATATTTTGGGTTTAGATTTTAGGGTTTACTTTTGTGTTCAGATTAGGGCCTTTGAGTTTTGAGGTCTTGATTTTTGGTTAGATACTATGGGTAAATATATAGGGTTTGGATCTTAGGTTGGAGATTTTATTTTGGGTTTAGATTATATTATGGATCCTTTTTGGGTTTCAATTTAGAGTCTTCAATATTTTTTCTCCTATTTCATTCTTTTCTAAGTAATAATTTTGTATATTCATCAAAATTTCATCACGAAAGTGTCACCTAACAATACACAACCATCTTTGGATGTTATAGTCATGGAAGGTGCAAAGTGCTAGTGATAAACTATACATGCAATATTAGAAAAAAAATGAAATAAGATCAAACAAAAAGGAAAAAAAAAGAAACCACCTTTTGATGGTATCATTCAAGTTAGTCCTCTTTTTGTCATCAATAATAGATTGAGAAAATCCCTAATGTCACAGAGTCAATTTTTAGGTATTAAGTGGTTTGAGACTACTTGTCACTCCCTTCACTAAGATATGCTTAAATTTCTTCTTGCCTCTTCAATTGGTGTTGGACATGTTCACTTCACATTACGTCCACTACGGTTTCAACTAGAAGTGAGAGGAGCAAGTTTATTCCCTTTTTGCTTCTTTTGATGCTTCTATCAACAATCCTAATGATTCAAGCTCAGATATTTGGAGAAGTCTTGGACAAGAAAAATATACAACCAATTATGAACCATATATAACAATTATAACGCTAGTGTTTGTCGACAAACAACAACGCGACGATGACAAATACTAGTGTCAACTAATGAATCTTTTTCTACCATTTAGTTTTATTAAGAGGTCCATTCTGAGTTACATGAAGCATTAACATATTATTTTTAATTTCCTCCATCCAAGTTCATTTAGACCTCCTTCTAGTGCTCATTAGTCATTATCCCATTAACTCTAACCTTTCAATTTCATTGGTATCTGACGTTCACATAAAACCCCATATACACTTCTTCATTTTAACTATCCAGTTTTTATTTTATATATCACTATAGTGGTCGGATTCTGATCTAGACTAAGATAGCAACACGTGTCCCACCTCATCAAGAACGCCCGAAATAGACGTCAAGCATGCCAGCAGATCACCTTCTCGAGCACCACTCAGTCGTTCTCAAGGCAACTACTCATTCCAAGGACAGCACCGCCCTGAGAACTCTCATACTCTGAGCACCTTTTTGAGCACCGCCCAACCATTCCCGAGACCACTCCTCCCGCTCCGAGCAAGACATCTAATCAACCGACCTTATTGATTTTCACTTTCAATTCAGCAAGCAAGACCCTCTTAATTCACGAAGTCGGTTATGTCACCAAATCATTCCATGTTTGGAACGTTGCAATAACCCCTCCCCCAGCGCGGACGATTACAAATGGCAACATAAATCACTCCTAATAATTAAGAGCATAATCCAAGCATTTATGAAGAAATCTCAATGTGCAAATCTTGCTATTATGGAGATTCGTAATATCCACACCTTTGGTTACAACGTGTAGGGTATTTATACACTTGGACCTCTATCAAACAAGAGAACCCTAGAGGATTAAACCCTAGAGAATTGAATCTGTAGCAGAGCGTTAAGAACTTCTTGTAATCTCTTTGATTTATTGGAATCTCTCTCTTCGCACCTTGATTTTTTTCTCTTGGGTTTTTTCACGTAAATGCTTTAGTCTGTGCATTAATTTACTGTCTCTCCTATAAATTGAATGTAGATAAATTCTCCCGAGGAATTTACCTCCACAATCACATTTTCCTTAATTTCACCATCTTGATGAATGAATGATCTCAAATAACAACATGAGCACTTCGAGATATATCTTTAAGGTATATCTTGACCATCAATATGCACTATACACTCATTTCTTCTCATTATTTTGTTGATCATTATACTAATTTTCTCATCTGTTAGACTTCAAAGTTTCTCGCTATCTTTCTAATTTAGTACTCATATATTCTCCAGTATCATCAACAAATACTATAATTTCAGTAAACAATATGCACTATGAGATTCATTGTGAATTACTAAATAAATTCATCTATACTAATGCAAAGAGATAAGGACTTAGTACTAATCTTTCATGTAAGCATATAGTGAAAGAGAACAAGTGTGCCTTCCCTCTATTTGTTCTCACTCTAGTTAATGCTCCATCTTATATATCATTAATCACGCCAATATGTCTGCTAAATACTTATTTATTTTTTTGAAACCCATCACATTACTTCCCTAAAGACCCTATCCCAGTTTTCTAAATCAAGGAAAATCGTATGTAGGTCTCTTTTATTTTCTCATGGTATCTCTCCATCAACCACCTTAGTAAGTAGTTTCCATATTGACTTTCCAAACAGAAAATCAAATTTTGTTTAAAAGCAAATGTTTCATCTCTTAGTGTTTGCTTAAGTACTTTTTTGCATAGTTTTATTGTATTGCCTAAGCTTGATCCCGCGCAGAAGTAATTTGTGGTGGAGTTGTATAGGAGGAGAGATTTTTGAACTTGAAAGTAAAAATGAGCTTTTATCAAAAAGCAGATAAATATATTAGAGAAAGCTTTGACGGGCTATGAGAATTTCTTCATCAAAACTTTCTTTGGCAAATTTTCTTGACACTAACGTCTCACTGGTTGGAATTTTTTTGGTCTTTACCTTGGTTGACTTAAGTATAACCAGGTACCTCTATTTATAGAGGAAGTTCAATGGCCTAGACTCTTCAAGACTTTGAATCATGTCCACAAGTTGAATCGACATACAAGTCTATTCTAAAAAAAATCCTTAACCAACTGGCCTTATTAGATTCTAGACAATTCTTAACCTATCATTCTAGACTAATCTTATTTAGTTTAGAATTACAAATTACTTCTAACACCCCTCTTTAATTTGTAATTCCTAATTTGTTTCTAAAGTTGAATCTCGATGTGCTTAGTTCTGGCATGAAACACTTGATTCTTTGTCATGGCAATCGTCGACTTGTAACAATAAAGTGTTACTTTGACATCATTTCATGTGCGGGCTTGTTGAAGACAAGGAGATCGAGTTGGGGTTCGTCACCACAAACATGCAGCCAGCCGACATTTTCACGATGGCATTGCCAACTGAAAAGTTCATATACTTTAGAAACTAATTAGGAATTACAAATTAAGGAGGGGTGTTAAAAGTAATTTGTATAATTTGTAATTCTAGACTAAATGATATTAGTCTAGAAATGTTTGGTTAAGAATTCTTCAAAACCTAGTAAGTTTGGTTGGTTAAGGATCTGTCTAGAAGAGTCTTGTATGCCGGTTTGACTTGTTGACATGATTCAAAGTCTAGAAGTGTATAGGTCAGTGAACTTTCTCTATAAATAGAGGTACCTGCTTTTGGTTGTACTTCAGTCAATCGAGTCGAAGAGTAAAAAGTGTCAGCCAATGAGAAGCTAATGTAGAGAAAGATTGTCAAAGAAAGTTTTGATGAAAAATTTCCCATAGCACTTCAAAGCTTTCTCCATTTTATTAGCTATCCTCTTTTTTATAAAAACTCATTTTTTTTTCTTTATGTTCAAGTTCAAAAATATCTCCCCCTATACAATTCCACCACAAATACTTCCGATAGTTTAACTTTGTATATCTCTTTTATTTTATATATGGGTAACCATACTTAGCTCGCATCTCCTGGACTCTTCCAATTTGCAATAATTATATGTGATTTTCATCTATTTTAGGGTATCTTTAACTTCTCGAAGCCTAATCTTTTGAACACGCCTATAGTTCTCACCACTGATTGGACTATTTGTATTTATGTTAGTTCTCCTATTGGATTCAAATTATACAATTTATGAAAATAACTCCACATTTCTCTTAATTTTATCATCCTTTACTAAGATTTTTTGATCTTCACTCCAAATACATCTAACATCACTCAGGTCTATATTCTGTCTTTACCTCATCTTAGCAAGCTTTTATGTGTGTGTGTGTGCGCGCGCGCGCGCGCGTGTCCCTAAGGTGGCCTAGTGGTAAGTCAATGAGTTTGCTTCCCAAGTGGCTTGGGTTCAACACCCTTGGTGGACATATTTCGCTCTCGGGTTTCGGCTCGCGATTTACCCTGTTCCGTGGTGGGAAACTCCTAGGGTGGGGCTATGGATAGTCGGGGGTCGCACTCATTGTTCGCGTTGTGGGCCCCGGATATCCTGACGGAATTCAAAAAAAAAAGAATATATATATATATATATATATATATATATATATATATACCTTCTCTCTTGCCATTATTTCTAGTGGTCTATGAAAAAATAGATTCACAACAATTAGTTGGATATGGTTTTGGTAGTGGACCCCAAGAGAGAGATTTAGACTTTGATGCTACTGGTCTACAACCTTTAACTTCCACGTTGTATTGTTGGATTTCCAAGGATCTTAAGAGTTTGATACTAACAAGAAAATGCCTAACAGGTTCAAAATTGGTTTGATATTGTTTTGGTATTTGATCCCAAGAGAGAGATTTTTAGAACTTGATGGTAGTGGTTTGCGACCTTTAGTTTTCTGATTGTATTTTGTTGGACTTCCATGGAAGAGTCTGACTATGACTTTTTCCTCCAAACTACAATAATTGAAAGAGTTAGCTTGAGCATCTAACATGGACTAGTTTGACTTCATATAAAATTGGGAAATTTTGTTAGTTTTATTTACAAAGAAGGGACTCATGTCATTAATTTATTTTAAAATTTTCTATAAAATTTACCTCTCAAATGGGTAATACATGCATCTTATCTGTCCTAACTTTTGTAGGTTAATCTGCTAGTTGCTTGTTTTCTCTCAAGCCTCCATTTCTTATGTTGGTCAGTCTGTTGCTCAGTTTGTGAGCATGCGTGACCTGGTTAAGTTTGCTTGATAATATTTTCTTTTAGCTTCTTTACAATGTAGCAAATATGCTATATCTATTTTAGTAGAGAGTGAAAAGAACATTCCTTGATGCTCATAACTGAAGATGCAATATTAATTTCTCTTTGAAAAGTTGGTAGCTTCTAGAGAGATTCTAACCTAAAAACAAAATTATAACTTATATGAATATATATTCAGGTGATAATTCAGAAAATTTATTGAGCACACTGGTTTATTGTGGTTGGTAGAACTGCTAGCCCTTTATGTTTCGAACATAATGAAGGTAACTGAGAGGGAAAAATATATCTATTTTAACTAGTTTTGAGTTGTGTAGCTACATACCAAATAGCCTGGTGCTCCCATCTTCAAAGCCTGATACTGCTGCTCGTG
Source organism: Agave tequilana (assembly GCA_038442645.1). Lineage (NCBI taxonomy): Eukaryota > Viridiplantae > Streptophyta > Magnoliopsida > Asparagales > Asparagaceae > Agave > Agave tequilana. The sequence continues at coordinate 168,031 of JAVJIF010032905.1, forward strand.
TTGCCTGCTCAAAATGAAAGAAAAACAAAAATATGACCACAAGATTCTATGCGCGACTGCAACCAGGCCAAGAATTTTAGATTTCTATGCAATCCATCAAAATGCATGCAAAGATGGGTCATGATGATAATGTTATGAAATTAACTTACCTGGAATTTGATGAGATCTGGGTTGATCTGCTGGCCTTCATACATGTCAATGAGCTCAAACATGACATCTTTCTCATAGAGGCTTGACACATCCGGCAACATGGGCTTTCCATAGTAAACTTTCACTATGGGAGCTGGCGTCTTCATGGATTAGTGATGATGCCACAATATGAAAACGGGACTAATTTCCCACCTCGTTTTCCTTGCGCTCCGTCTGTATTCTGCTGAATGCTTGAAGACTGATAAAATAGAATATGGATAAAACAAAGAGAGGGTAAAGAAAAAGGGAAAAGAAAAAAAAGAGAAAAGAAAAAGAGAATAGAAAGCTTGAAGGCTTGCTTATTCTTGGACACTTGAGTGTCCCTTTAGAACATGGTATCTCGCAGGCATTTCAGCCACATGCAGCTTTAGGTAGGAAGTTTTTCTTTTGTTATTAAGAATCTTGTGGTTTTCTGCAGGGAGAGTATACAGATGCTGCTTCTTTGGGTTAATTAAAACGGAAAAGAACATTCTTAAAGGAGAAATTTGTGGAACAAGAAATAGAAGGATGGGAGTCCACACCAATGGTAAATTAACTATTCCCTTCTCGTTTGATAATGTTAATTGCTTTTTGATGTTTCTTTTTCTGCAATTAGGACATAAGCACTGTATCCTCATTCTTTGCTTATGAGATTAATTATTACTACTACCTTGGGTATGTCCTCCTTTACCAAAATGAATATTTGTCATAATCTTCAGACTATTGAGAAATATTAAAGTAGTAGTGACGTAGCTTTTTCTTGATGTCATCATTAGCCAAGGAAAGTAGTAAGGTATTTTAAGGATACATTGACTGCTAGTTTTGTATTTGAGGGAGGTAATGGCATGAAGTTTTATATCAAGGCCTGTTAATTTTTACTGAACGAATCTTTATGGCAAATTTACTTGTTACAGAAATCATGGCACATAGAGATGCGGGTAATGAAATAGTACATCAAGGGGAGAGTGATTTAGACTGGATTTTTGGTGCATTTTTAGGTGATTAGGCAATACAAATGGGAGAACAGTGACATTCAAGCTTGACTGGTAGCGTACGAGGAGTTCCCGTCTCTCATGCTCTACCTTATTTTTTTAAAATAATGGTAAGTAAATTGCTGAGCAATTATATGTTGTGTGCTGATAGCAATCGAATTACATGCAGTCTCTTGCACACAATCAAATGGCCAGTGGGGCGCACTCGATATGATCACTTGGCGACAAAGACGTTCTTGAACCTGCAATTTTGTCCTGTGCCAAATATTCGACATCAAAATAGGTTGCTGGTTGAAGACTTGGTTGTTTCTAGCTTTCTACCACATCCAGAGTGTATATGCCAGGGCCACTTGTAGTATGTGGTTCTTGATGTCATGCTCTACCTTATTTTCACCATCCCTCAGATAACTTTGACCAAATGTGTAATATCCCTAATCTAAAATACTATATTTTTATTTTTCTAAAGTATTTATTTTATTTTACTGGTGATATTATTATTATTTATTAATTCGAGTTACATTACAAATTATTTTAAGATAGTAAATGGTATTTTAGCCTTATAATTATATTTAGCATTATTATCATTTTAATTACTAACTAGTATTTTTTCATTACTATGTTACTAGTATTATTATTGTAGTTGCTATTATTGTTAATATTGATATTGTTATTATTCTTATTCATATTGTATTATTTTAGTCATTATTATTAATGGTAGTATTTTTATCAAGTATTATTAGATAAGATTTTTAATGTTAATACTTTTATTATTATTACTGTTGTTGTTATTATTATTGTAATTAATATTGTTAATTATTATTATGATATTGTTAATCACTATTAGTAGTGTTATTATTTTCATCCAAGCCCAATAAGGTCAAGTCCATTCTCCTTTTCATTTCATTTTATTTTCTTTTTATGCTAAGCCCACATGAGCCAAGCCCACTTCCCTATTTTCATCTTTTTCTATTTTTCTTTAAGCCCAAAAATTAAGCCTACCCTCTATTTTTATTATTCTTATATTACTTATTTCTTCTAACTAAAGCCTAATAATATATAATCTATAACCCATTACCATTGAGATCCTTACCCATTAACCCAAAACCCAATTCTAATCCCAATTCTAATCCAAATCTTATTTTCAAAATCATGATCTAAAAAAAATTAGTTTAAATTAAATCTATTAGATTCATTAAAACCTAAAGAATCATATTTCTAACTCCCAAACTAATTAATCAAGATTTAAACTCCTTAAAATATTCTTTTAATTTTATTTAATTTTGTTGTGAGTGTCACTTCTTTGTTTAATTTTATTAAATTTTATTGTGAGTGTTTTACTTCTTGGTTTAATTTTATTTAATTGTGTTGTGAGTATTTCTTTTCCTGTGTAATTTTAATTAATATTATTTCATGAGTGTTTCAGTATTATTTCATGTGAGTGTTTCACTTCTTTATTTAATTTTGTTGTGAGTGTTCGTTCTTGTGCATTTCCTTATTTACCGTTGCCGGTATGCATTTACTTGTTACACTTATCATTTCATGTTGTTTTCTGTTATATGTTATCAGTTTGGCTACTTGTACTACTTCATGAGACACCCATGATTGCTCACTTTAATTATGTAGTTGATATGAGCTTGTATTAGCGTTATTTCATGTGTTGGTAGTTGTCGTTGTTGGCTTAGGCCTAGTTTTGATACACTTTAGACTGTGACTTGATTCGGCTCGGATCTTGAGGTTGATATAGGTTATGTTTGAGATTAATAGTAGATTTTATGTGTTTAGCTTAGTTACCAGATTAGACATTCATGATTATCACTTTTACGGGGACCTTGGCATGACTAATACTGCAACCTGACATCTAGTACTCCTGTACCCTGAACTCCTGTATCCCCTGTACTCATGTCCCATGCACTGTTACCCTATTAATAGCACAGTCAGACCGGCGTCCGGCGGAGCATGCCGCCTGGTGTCGGGATGACGAGGATGTATCCCACAATCGTGCTAGCGTCCGGCGGATCCTGAATGAAACTAAGTGCCACATGGAGTAAAGTGCCACACCATACACATGGTGGGGGCCACCTCTTGAATCTGTGGGGGTCACCTCTAGAATCCATTCTCCTCAGAACAAAGTGCCACATGGAGCAAAGTGTCACACCATACACGTGGTGGGGGCCACCTCTTGAATCTGTGGGGGCCACCTCTTGAATCTGTAGGGCTCCTTCCTGCCTGTGCCGCCTGGTGTTAGCGTGATAAGCATTCTCAGTGCATATTAAATCCACACGTACCTGTATGATGATAACGCCATGAGCATATGTTATTTGGTCTCTTCCCTATTCGAATAATGATACCCGCATATCAGAGTTCGGATGAGTTCTACTGGAAGTGCGGGCTTTAGTGTGAACTGTCGGTGTTGTGGGACGCCGGTGGGAAAGGGACAAGAATAATACAGGACACTAATGATTATTATTGAATAATTTGAATGAAATACATTGTGTTATGCCCTGAATTGATACTCTGCCTTATGACATATGACCATACACATGACCAGATTATATACCAGACTAGTGACATATGTTAGGTTACACATCTTGACATCAGTTGTTTGTTTACAGTTGTGATAGTTGCCTTTAATCTTCATTCATATTGTTATTCAGTTATCCTTCAGTTGTCTGTTAATTACTTTATTTAGTTATCTTTTGTCTGTAGTTTATCTGGTTATTATTCTGTGCATATTGTTTATATGCACGAGCTCTCCCCTTTACACACACACACACACTCACCAGGTCGCTTTCTGACGACCCTAGATTTGCACGTCCAGATATTGGACGCTTTGTTTCTATTGTGCAGGTGTTCGATGAGCCTGTACGCTTCGCGAAGAGCTGGAGCTTCTCCCTATTCGATTCCGATATTCTTATCTTTCTTGTCTTCATATTATTTCCTGATTCTCGTTATATCAGATTCATTTGTTATTTCAGTTCTTTATTCATATGATATCATGCGTGGATGCTTATATGTATTATTACAGTGGTCATTGACTCATTATAGTATAAATTTATAGCTTGTTTCGGGTTACTTAAGGTTTAGCGCGCATACGTGAGGTATTTTCCTTACGTATATGCGTCGCCGACTCGTGTCGCGTCTCTGCTCCAGCGTATTTTGGGAAGCGGGGCGTGACAAAATGCATTGCTGCGCATGATCATTCTTCATTTTCTCAAATATATAGATCTTGCTTTAGGAGAGTCTTGGGGAAGGAGGCCATACTGAGGCCTTACCCAAAATAGCTAATGCTGTGCTTGAGAACATTGATTCTGTGCAACATGTGTGCCCAATATAACTCTGTTAATTTTCTTACTAAAACTAATTTATCTTTTCGGTTTGGATTCTATAGCTTCTTGTGCCCTGATTGATAGTTGATTATCCTTGAGAAAATATGGGTCTTAAAATATGGTTTTCATTGGTAAAATGATTTAATATTTCGAGAAATCTTTTCCACTAATCAGGGTCTAGTGTATAATTCTTCTTTGGTTTTTGGATATTCTACAGGGTTGTAATTATGTATTATTCTCAGAAGAGAAGCTTTCCAGGATTACAATTACTCTTCCGTAAGTAGGATATCTTTGGTTCATAAGACAGATTCTGGGTTTTGAACAATCCTGAATGAGAGATTGAATGCCTTCTTTACCTTATAACTTATGTTAGAAATGGAACGAGAAAGAGGAGATAAAGGAGCATGACAACAAGAAAGCATAAAGAGAAGATGATTTATATTGTGTTGATGTAAATATAAGAGGGAAGAATGAGCCTAACAGGGGTTTAGCAAGCTTTGTCAGATCATGATGGAGTGTTTAATATATATAGATGAGATACAAGCCTTTTGTGAGGTACACTGTTGTGGCCCAGGGCTTCAAAAATTTGCTTGTGAGAGTGATGAAAAGGATTTTAGAGGTTTTAAGAAGGGAACATCTCTCAACCTCAATTTATTCTACCTTCACTTTAGGATGCTACACATTCCTTAAGAAGCTAATTTCTTGTCATTATTTCCAATTAGGGGGACCCCAAAAATAAAAGTTGAATGCAGTGTCTTGCTTATTCTTCTGCTTGCTAATAAAATTGTAGCAACTTTACCAAGCTAAATGCATGTACCTAATAAAAAGGCCCAGGAAGCTTGCGTAGGAAAATTATGAACACAGAGAGATAAAAAGGGTACTCTCTTGAGATTCCATATTCATATATAGAGAGATTCTAAGGAAAATACCCTCAGAACTCTTTTATAAAAGGGACATCATAGGAGTAGACCTCCATCACACAAACTAGGTGTCATCCCATGCAAATGCATATGGGAAACCACTAAATAAAGCAAATTGACACAATGCAGAACAAAAAAAAAAAAAAAATCTTCGAACTTGAAACTGAAGCAAAAGCAGTGAATTTAAGCTGAGCAAACAAACTTCCCCTCCTCTGCATCATTCTTAGGCTTCTGCAGGTGGCTCCTGCTGCATCTCCACCACCCTCCTCCATGAAGGGCGGCTTGATATCGCATCCCACCACTTACTCACCCTCTTCCTCTCCTTGAATAGCACGGCACATTCTGGGACCTTAGTGATGAGGCGATGAGCATTGGGCAGGTGAGAGAGGTCGGTGAGCGTGAAATTGTCTCCTGCAAGGTACATGGTCTCCTCCAGCCTCTGCTCGTAGATGTTGAGCACCCTCTCCAGTTTGCGCTTGCTTTCCTTCACCACTATCTCATCTGGCTCCAGCCCTTCATGTGGTGCGAAAGCCAGATGGAAGACCAATGAAGAGCTCGGTGGTTCAAAACTTTCAGCCTCAGTCTTCAGCCATTGCTCGATGGATGCCCTCTCGAGTGTGCCTGACCCCAGTAAGTCCTTGTTCCCTTGACCAACATACCTCTCGGCTATGTGACGGCATATTGCCCTCGAATCTGTAATTATACCAAAACATTGAGTGCGGTTTAATTGATAAATATCATAGTATATATTTCTATTACAGATCTTGTAGGTCAATAAACTCTGTGCTCACCCAAAACTTTGATGAGATGCATATTAGTATATTACACAATAATAGTGGTTAAAACAAAACTAGGGTTCACTTAATAGTCTATATCCCCAATTAAAAGGGATATCTTTCAGTCCAAGTATCAAAGACTGAACAGCTAAATGAAATCGGAACATGGTGGTTACAACATAAATCCAGGCAGTGAGTTTCATTTTGCCCCCCCCCCCCCCCCCCCCCCCCCCCCCCCGCGGGTATGATATAGCTTAAACTATGAAATGTACAATGGAATATGGGAATCTTGTTAATTCTCTAGCCCTTATTAAAGGTGTTTCAAAGAAACTTTGTAGCATTTTCAACTGATCTCCCATGTATTTTCTTTATGCAAAAAAGACTACAATCTTATTGCTAATGATCATGAATACAAAAACAGTAGATATATGACATTTACCGACAAGGGTGATTGAGCCTTCTTCATAGGTGAGAGCTTGACCAGAGGGCTGCAAGAGAAATCACATTAGTGTTCTTTTATTGTGATCCGAACCATTCCAGCAGGCAACTTTTGAAAGATTGTTGTCTGTGTAAAACAACTCTAATGTAAATGCTGATGTTAATAGTACCTGCAGCTTGAGGTACTCTGGCTTCCTCTGTCCACCCTTGAAGTTCTCAACACGGATGAGCTGAAACTCAACATCCTTCTCGAATAGGCATGTCAGTACACGAGCAACCTCTGCAGATGTGGGGGATCCGAACACCTTAACACTTGCCATTGGACCTTGGAGTGGTTAATAGAGCAGCAATGTCTAGAGAGCACTTAGAAAGTAGTTGGCAGTGAGCACACACTTGGGAAGCGGCTGATAGGGGATTTTAACGGGGAACTCCAGACCGAAATGCTTTGCCTTGCTTGGCAAGAAGAAAATTAAAAGAAAAGGTAAAGCAGAAAGAAAAAGGAAAAGAGAAAGATTATCATGTATCTAGCTTCTTTTTCGCTAAGAATGTATATACCTTCTTGATTAAGATTTTAAGGACTGATTAAAAATGTGATTACTCAGATGCAGCAGTTTATTAAAGAAGAGAGAAAAGGAAAAGGGTAAGGTTTAATCTCTGATCTTGCTGTGTTGTCTTGAAATCTAAAGATGCAACATAATGGCATCGGGAACAGCAAGCCTTTATAGAACCAAATACTTTTTATATATATATAATTTTCAGAGGAGACTGTAACTACAATGCAGGTTCTTTTGCCTGTTTCTAAGAGAATTTTAGGTGGACTCGTATTTGGCTTGGAATAACTTCCCAGTAGGATGCTTATTAGTAGATGGTGATTTCAGGTAATGTTTGAATGGATTTTCTTATATTCTGTTTTCATGCTAGTAATTTGTCCATGGTAATTTTCTTTGATCTTTTAGTAATTTAGGGCAACTAGGAATATATTCTTTCTAACATGTGTTTTACTTGCTTTCTTTTCTTTTTTCTTTTCTCTCTGTTTCTTCTTTTCTTTTTTTTAACCTCTTGAAATTCCATATACGTTGCTTCGACCCTCAGTTTTCTCATGGTTCCCCTTCTTTTTCTTTGAACTATTTTTGCCGTCTTCTCCTTTATGTCAGGAAAGCATTTCTGATTGTCTCCTTTATTTTCAGCTCTTCACCACATTATGCTCATTGCAAACCATATGCTTTGTAGTTTTCTCAGTTCTTTTCCTAATTACTGTCACCTCTACATTTAATTATTATTTTTCCCTGTTCAACACATATAGTAAACTCTTATATATGTTTTTCACATGTTTAAAGCTGAAATTTTAGATAGCTTCTAAATCCCTTTCCTCTTCAAATAAATTGCTTGCAATGTATTAAAACTATGTATGTTTCTGAACCTTCATTGAAATTTATTCAATGAAACTTATTTAGTTACAAAGAAACTATACAAAATTTATCTTGAACAGTTCCTAGAACAGTTCTTCGCACAGCCTTTCTTAATTTATCCTAATCAAAATTTATCTTTGATTGTCTCTATTGTGATAGTGAGCTTAAATTAACTGCTTCTACATGGACTGTAGAGATAATGACAGTAGCAAACTAGAAATTGATCGTAGAGTTGTTGCTCAAGGTGCATCTCAAGTATCAGGTAGCATAGTCTGATACTAATTACTAATGCACTCTCTTTTTTAGTCTCTTAACAAGTATCTTAGCTATAAAGGTTTCTCTCAAGTAAGGAAGAAGTTTTTGTCGACAAGAAAAGTGAAGGGATGAGGAGATTTTCTTTAGGAAAAAACAAAGAAAACTTAAAGTAAATACCTTGAGTAAAAGAAATTCTAGAAGAAAACATAGTTATTATTTAAGTGGGAATCTGCCAAATTGCATAAAAGAGTTATATCCTAAACAACAATTATTGTCAAATGAAAGCACACGGAAAAGGGAAAAAATACACGTTAAAGGGAAAAACTAACTTCAAAAAGAAAATATGAGAAATTGTAAGCTTGCCTTTTTCTTGAAATTTTTCTTCGTGTGCGTTGAACTAGCCAATATAAACTAATAGTGATTCCTTAGTGACTCCTATAATTTGAAATAATTCTTATAGTTTGAAAGAAATTTTTCTATCAATTTCATAATATCAAATGAAATCATCTATGCGGGAATCTATCAAATTCCATAAAAGATTTCTTATAGAAAATATAACTATTATCAAGTAAAATACACCTAAAAGAAAAAAGGACTATGTATATAATGTAGAGTTGAGGTAGGACATTTTTAATTTTTTAGAAGTATTAAGAATGCGGATACTTCCACTTTGAATTGATTTAAGGCACAAGTCAAATTCAAGATCCACATAATTAGATGTAATCTACTACCATAACCTATCTGGAAACAAGATTTCAATTTTTTCATTATGATTTACATGTTCATTAAAGTTTGTTTGTTCTCTTTGCATAAGACTGACAGATGTCACAGAAGAAGTAGCAACCGAGGTAGAAGTCAGTTTTTTTTGTCAGAAGATATTGAAAAAGAATTAGATTAGTCACAGGGAAAAAAGTAAGTTGGTTAAAATAAACTGAGTAACTTCTTTTTCTAATTTTTAATCACATGAGAGAACTTTTTAATTTCTAATTGCATTACACAAGAGGAGTAGGACTTGGTTAGACTTGGATTCCTTTTTAATGGGGACTCTGACACAGGACGACCATAAACTGTCTTTGCTTTCCCTGTAGATCTGTTGATTTGTAAATTTGAGGGCTTTTGGATGGGATTTTGTGATGAAAACGAGTTGTAAAGGGCCTCTAAAAGTAGTGGAATGTTGGGGTATTGGTTTAGGGTGTTTTTGTGAGGAAAAGATGATCAAATAATATCAAAAAGTGGGTGTTTTGGTCCAGATTCAGATCTGGACTGGTCACTGATCCAGACAGAAAGTAAACAAAGGACTTAGGTTTCAGTTAGGGTTCAAATAAGTGCAAAACTGTGGACTTATTTATTATCTGGGGTTTTGCTACAATAATAAAAGAAAAACTAGAAGGAAAGATTGAAGCTAAGAAGGGTTCATGACTTTCTGTGAGGGGCTTCACACCGAGATTTCGACATCACACTAAAGATGGATTTCACATCCAAAATGCATCACACCTTAAAAAAAAACTCTTGGAGGAAAGCTTCACTAGCACCCATTAATCATTATAAATCAATATCTCCTAATAATTTTACCTGGCAATCCTAATATAAAAATATATAGGGTTGGAACAAGAAAATTACAAAAATAACCCTACTAGGAAAAAATTAGAGAAAAATCCATGCACCCCCAATGACCTTAGATAATACTTTAACTCAAAAAGTTACTATTTAAACCCTTAATACCAAGAAAGAAACTCTTTTTTTTATCTCTTTTAATACTTCTTGATCCCTACCAATTTCCCGAGCTTGGAAAAATTCACCTCCGGTGAATCTTAGACAAGGCACAACCACAACAAAATCATATTGATTTTCTGGTATGCTCCAATTGTGAACCATACTAATTTGAACTTTGGTTGATACCATTAGTTGTATTATTCTTAACAACAATGACATAACCTGATGGAGTGACATGAAAAACTCAATGTTGTCTCCGATATTTTCGAATTGGCTTCATCACTGTCAAAGTACTATCAGAGTTTTGGAAGAGAGAGATGAGGTCTAGGCCTCATACCCCTTGTCTCTATATGATAACCAGTATACAGTACGTCCAATCTCAGGAGCAATGTGGGAATAAACTATACATACACGGTCTCTCAACACTCCCCCTCAAGCTGGAGCATATATATATCACGGTTCAAAGAGCCGAGTTGTATCCGTCTCAGCCCACTCCGAGACTGGAGCATATATATATCACGGTTCAAAGTGCCGAGTTGTATCCGTCTCAGCCCACTCCGAGACGAGTCCGAATCACGAGTCGGTCGACTCAACTCAGAGGAGACCGACTCGGCCGAGAATCGGAGTCGATTCGGCCGAATCGGTCGTGAGTCGGCCGAGTCGACTCCGATTCTCGGCCGAGTCGGCTCGAAACGTATATTCACCCGTGACGAACGGGTATAAAGTAAAAATGAAAAGAAAAAAAAGAAACTTACCTCTCTCGCTCAAATCTGGAGATCGCCACCGCTACCCGATCGTTGCCGCTCAGACCTGAACTCCGCCGTTGCTGATCGCCGCCGGTCGCTTCTCTCCAGCCCCAGGTGATGTTCTTGCCTCTCTGTCCCTTTCCCTCTCCCTCCCTCTGTTTCTCTCTCCCCCTCTCACGGTCTCACCCGCTCTCTCTCTCTCCCCCCCCTCTCCTTCTCCCGTCTCTCTCTGTCTCTTTCCCTCCCCATTCCTCTGTTTCTCTCTCCCCCTCCCTTTCTCACCCGTTCTCTTTCTCTCCCTTTCCATCTCCCGTCTCTCTCTGTCTCTTTCCCCTCCCCTCCCTCTCTCCCTATTTCTAATCTCTCACCCCTCTCCCCCTCCGAGGTATAAGAGAAGCAGATGATGATGGTGGTGGTGAAGATGTGAGGGTTTGATCTAGTTTTATTAGTGATGATGGTGAAGATAGTGATGGCGGTGATAGCGGCGGTGGTGATGATATGTTTTGCACATGTGATGCATAAATGTGGATGTATACATTTTTTAAAGATTTGTCGTGATTTTTTCAGATTTTTTTGAGCTTTCTATGTAGCGTTTTGCGCGTATCACCGGAAACCGATCCGAGTCGTTGAGATCATCCGTCTCAGTCCCGCCGAGTCGGCGGCCTAGACCGCGACAGTGAACCATGATATATATCATATATGCTCAGCTTGTCATAAATAAAATTTACCCTTGTTTTACCAAGTGGTTTGGTGAGAATATCTGCTAACTGGTGCCCTGATAATACATGTTTCGCCACAACGATCTTATCCTCAAGCTTCTTACGAACTATATGACAATCAACCTCAATGTGTTTGGTTCTCTTATGAAACACGTTATTTCAGCAATGTATATTGCTGCTTTATTGTCACCGTATAGTCACATTGTCTTATTGTCATCATATAGTCTCATGGGACAATTTGGGGGAAAACTAATCTCTGTCAATAAATCTTTGATCTAGATTTGCTCTAATGTCACATTTATCATTGCTCTAATGTCATATTTTGCCTTTACATATATTACTAAGATGTATTAATCTCTTGAATTTTGCCATCATAAAATTAGAAATTTAGAATCACTTTAAAAGGTTTATAAATGGTCTACTTATGGTCTGTTCGCATTCTTCTTGACAATGTTTAATGTATCCAGTAGTTCATTATGCTATCTACATGCTATTTTGCTTAACTTGAGTGCATAATAGGTTAAATTTAACCAAGAGTAATGATTTCCTCACTCACATTACCTGTGACCACATTCTTGTTTTGATTTCTTGCATAGTCAGTTGCAATATTTACTCTTTTTTCAAATCTGATTTTTTTTAATAGAAGAAACTAACTTGAGGAGCAATTGCATTAATTGTAACACACTCATGTTGGCATAAAGACTATACTTATCACGGGGACTGGCCAACAAGAAAAGAACTGCAAGTGCATATAGAAACAAACTTGTTCTGATAGAAACAAACTCACAATGTTGCGAATCGGCTTCATTCGACACTAGTGTTTTTGTTTGATCTCAACTAACTTTGGGTCTACTATTTTCTAGTGATATTATACTCGTCATATGCCCCCACTTCTGAGATCAGATCGGGTCCACTTTATCGGGCTGGGTCTGTCGAGGAAGTAGAATAGTCCTCGTAATCTTTTTAACAAGCTTAGAACTCCAGTTTTATCCTTTCTGTTCGTGCTAGGTACCAAATACCATTGTTTCAGTCGCGCTTGTGAGAATTCCGACGCGTGGAACTGGTATTTGTGAATGAATTGAACAGTCATTGAATTGTCGGATTTTTAATTCAGCATGTATCTGAATTGTTTGAATGTCAGGTTTCGTGCGTCATTTCCTCCCATGCTCCTCACTCTCTTAAACTTCTTTGGCTTTGCTCCGCACAATTTTCCCCCAATGCCTATCATATAATGTTACGGTTTTGCAGTCTTTGTACAACGAACCATATTATTGTAGATCCTGATGTCTTTTTGCAATTTTGTTATCTGGAACCTGCTGGTGATTCAGAAGTTTTTGACTTTGTGCTGCGATCTAGACATGTTCTTGTGAAGTATTTGCCGAATTCTGATGAATAAAATTATTATTACCATTTCTGCTTTGATCGTCCTTAGAGTGTATCTTATATGTATGGTTTTGGTTGGCCCAATTCTTTCTGTTGGTAACCTCTGGGGGCAGGGGTAAAAAAGTTCCTTGTAAGGGGTACTCTCCCCCCTGTCATCTGCATTCAAAGAATCATTGAAATGTCTATAAAAAACATCATTTGACCCACCCTCATCAGCTTAGGAACGAGGACTTTCTTATCAAGCACCAGCTGTCCGTGCCGTCGATTAATGAGGACTTGTTGCTTTTTGATGTTGAGCCCTCGTTGACCAGTGAAAACCTACTATCAACTAGAAAGAGGATAACTTGGCATTCTTTAAAAAGATTTCAAAAAGAAATAGATCAATGCAAGAACGGATGTGCATCAGCACGGTTTTTGCCAAATCAAATCTCCATATATTAATGGGGAAAAGAGACATAAAACTTCTGCTTATCGCAGCCCGTCGCTGGGGATAGTCAATTCATTCTCAACAGTAGTACCACCCAATTTATCCTTTTGCAAACTCCCTCGAAGAGAATAGATGAATGTTGCTCGACACGCGCTGCTGAACAACAGATCGAGCAGAAGTTTCCTTGTGGCATAAAAAAGGTAACGCTTAATGTCGGAGGCAGGAAGCGATGGCTATTCCAATCTCCCGTGCTTGCAGCTTCTATTGGAGAAGCTATCAGAACACTCGAGACTCACCAATATGTATCTATTTGCTTGCCCTCATAGAGCCTGGGAGGTGCATGTAACCTCTATACTCCCTAATCCCAATGAATATGTTGTATCATTATATTAAATTATTTTTTAACTTTCAAAATTATTTTCTTAATGTAATTATTTTATTTTTCTGATTTTCGGATTGATTCAGGACATATACGGATTGACACGCCCATTTCTTTCAGTGTAGTTGAACTTCTTTATCCTCATAATTTTTCAGATTTTCTGAATTTTTTTCAGATTATTCTAAGGACTTTTTCTGACGAGGAGTATTTTGGTCGTTTAGGTTTTAATACAGGATTAATGACTAAACCCCAGTTTTCCCTTCACCCCTTTATTACTCCACTTCCTTTTTATTTTCTTTTTATTTTCTTTTAATTTTAAAGCCAGTACCTAGTCCACTCTACCTCGCTCTCATTTTTATCTCATTTTTCATAGAGGCCCAGCCCACACAAATATCACAACAAAATAAAATAAAATAAATTCAAGCCCAACAACCCAGCCCACCAGTCCATTCTCTCTTCCCTTTTTAATTTCTCATCTCCTTCCTCTCTCCCCTCAGTTGAACCCTAACTCGTACCCTCTTCTTCTTATCTCCTTTCTCTCCTTCTCCACTACAGCCACCAACAAACACCACTGCAGCTACCTCCAAGCTCTCGCTGTCAACGCATTTATCTCTCCCCACCATCACCACCACCGTGCACCCATCATCTCACACGGCTGCTGCCACCGACCACTCCCATCTTCCTCTCCCCTCTTCCCTTACCTGCCACACACCACCCTCCGCCACGTTAACCTAACATGTCGCCCACCTGAGCCCGCGCTGCACCGCCATCACAAGCTAGCCACTCGCACCGCAAGCACCACCTCTACCTCCCCATCATCTTTCTCTTCTCCTCTTGCAGCCGACAACCCGCCACCTCCTGCATGGCACTCGCATACTGAGCCCCACCGCTAACCGTCGCGTACTGCCACCACCTCCGTCCCATCTTCCTCTCTCTCCCTGCACAGTCAACACTAACCCGCCAACCACCCGTGTACACCACACCCATCTCCTCATCGCACCACCAAAATCACCACCCAATCGGCAACGGAAGCTTGCTCCGACTTTGTTTTCACCCACTGTCGTCTCCACCACCAGCACGTCAGCATCACATCCTCTTCCTCGCCGGTCACGGTTCAAAGACTCGGCCAAGTCGGAGACGAGTTGGCCGAGTCGTATCCGTCTCGGCCCGCTCCGAGACGAGTCCGAGTCACGAGTCGGTCGACTCAACTCAGAGGAGACCGACTCGGCCGAGAATCGGAGTTGACTCGGTCGACTCGGCATTATGATGATGATTTTGTACCTTATCGCAATTCAATGTGGAAATAACTACATTAGCATGTATTTATGAATGTAGTTTGTGCAATTTACTATATTGCGCATGTATTTTGATATGCTTCTACCAACGACGCGTGTATTTATACTTTCGCTTTATGTTTAGTGTGCTAGGTGATATATTTTGGACATGTAATACATGAATGTGAATATCTATATTTTTTTAAGATTTGTCGTGATTTTTTCAGAATTTTTTGAGCTTTCTACGTAGCGTTTTACGCGTATCGCCCGATACCGATCTGAGTCGCCGAGATCGATCCGTCTCAGTGCCCGCCGAGTTGGCGGCCGAGACCGCGACTGTGAACTGCCCTACAACCCGCGTGCCTACTCCCATGTTCACATCTGCACTACCTTCTCCTTTTTTCCAAGCTGACCACCTCCTACTCTCACACGTGCTCCTCTCTCATTTACTCTCTCTCTCTCTCTCTTAACTCAAAAAGAATCCAGTTGCACCATCTCTCTCTTGTTCTCTTTTTGCATCCAGAACCCGACCCAATAATAAACCCACCTACTTAAAATCAAATATAATCACAACCCTATTCAGCCCCGATAGCAGTGAACCCGACCCGTTTCAGTCAACAGACCCGTTAAGATTCAGAGTTAGTTTTTGGGTGTTTTCTCAGCTGTTCGGAGCCCAAATTGAGTCATTTTCGAGGCGTTGGAATGGTGGAGACTAGAGCTACAATCTGAGACATCACTGTAAGTGTTTATTTTTCTTGTGTTGTTATGTATTTATTTTTATTAGTGAGTGTTTTAACTCTTTTTAATAAATTACGTTTTATTGTGAGTGCTTTAACTTGCTTTTACCCCCTTCAAAATATTTTATATATTATCATGTTAAATTAGTTAATTGTATTTTGTTAATGTTTGGCGAGTGTTTTCAGTTTTATATAAGTAAATAATGATTTTTATCATAGACAATTTATTTATCTAGTTAATGTGGTTGTTATATCCCTTCAAATAAATCATATAAAATGGAGAATGCATAAATAAAAATATTAGCGAGAGTTTTATTCTTTAAATACATCATGTTTTATATAATTTACTTGTAAAATATATATAATGTTGAATTGTGAGTGTTTTAACTCTTTAAATAAATCACATTTTATTGTGAGCGCATTTCCCTTTTTAAATAAATTATGTTTAATTATTGGTAAACTGTTTACTTAGTAAATTATTTGTTTAATGCTAATTATTAAATTATTTATTTAATTTCCTACTATTTAGAAAATCGTAAATTGTTTTGATTTAACTCTGTAATGTTTTGATTTTAAGGTAAATTATGTTTTATTGTTGATCATCTATTAGTTTAGCAAATAATTTGTTTATCGTTAATTACTGAATTGTTTATTTAATCTTCTACAATTTATAGAATTGTAACTTGTTTTTGATTTAAAACTCTGTGAGTGTTCCTATTTATTTAAATTAATTTTGGTTCACTAAATTAAATTTTGTTATCTATTTAGATTATTTATTTAAATTGTGTAAGTGTTTTTATCTATTAAATTAATTATGACTTAATTAAATTAATTTTGCTATCTATTTAAATTGCACGAGTGTTTAGTTTTTGATTTTGTAACTTGGGTGTTTGAGTTGCTTTGCATGTTAATTGTTGATGTCAATCTTTATTTTTATTTTATAATCCAAACAGGTAATTAGTCAAAGTGATATTTATCTTTTGATAGCTGTATTGAATTTAAATTACAAAATACTTGTAACTACCACCCTAATTCATGATTTTTTGAGCATTTGATTATCCACAATGGATTATTATACTGTAGTAAAGTTGAACATTTTGGGGAATGAGTATAGGGTGGATTAGTTTGAAATAATGAATTTTATAGATATACACTTGATCTGTTGCTCTAGTGTCTGTATCCACGGTTGAGCTGGATTGGAATGAGGATTGACTAATGATCTTGATTGAATTGAATAATTGAGATTTGATTAGATACGACTGATATGTTGATTTAACTCAGAGGGTAGGATAGAAGTGTGAGAACTACTTTATAGATTCATTGAATTCATGGTTGATTTTCTCTGATTCACTTGACAATGAATTTGTTATTTTGATGTTTAGATCTGTATATGGAGTTAATTAAAGTTAGAGTTGACTTGAAATTTATATTTCTTACACTTGATCCTGAGTAGTATTTAGATGTGATTGATAATGGTTGGATCTTGATTGTACATGTAAATATCTTACATTTAATTTTGATGTATACTGTGGGCCCAATTTTGAGTTATTAACAGCAAGAGTTTCTTGATTTACCTACTGGTTTATTTTGTCAGAGTATTGTTGATTCCTTATTGATATTGAGTATTAGATGTAAAGATAAATTTTATATTTCATATTGTTTAAGGACGTTCCACTCTTTAGTTATGATCTCGATCTCCTTTGATTTAGTTTGATCATGAAAATATTAAGTAGATTTCATTTCATAATTTGTTTTTAATTATTTCATTTATTCAGTTATAAACATAGATATATTGTGATAGTGATCTCATTGATTTTAGTGACTCTATATCTCCAGTATTCTAGAACAATTATTGTGACATCAGTAACAGTTAGAGATATTCAGTTTATTTTAATAATAATAATTTACATTGTTGGCATGTTCAGAAAAGACACTACAACCTGGGAAAATGGGGTAATTGTCTGATAATCCCTGTCGTATATTTTGGAAGGACTTAAGAAAATTAATCGAAGTTGAGTTTCACCACGAGGAACCAAGATAGTATTGTCTACCTAGTTATCAGTTGTCAGATATCAGATATTCAGTTATTGGGCTTTAGCCGAATTGCAGCTCCACACCATTTGTATTTTTGTGTGGGCTATAATCTCAGTTGTCAGGGCTTTGCGGCCTTTTCTTGTTCAGCATCATGAATGTTAGACCGTTATACTGAGCATGCATGATACTTTTTTAAAACACATGCACTTCATTACAAAACAGTTATAACAAACAATAATATTGTTTGATATGTAGAAAAATAGTTGTGTTATGAGACACAACTAAGTATAACATTAGTTAGGTTAATAATAATTAACAAGATTAGGGACATATGCTAATATACACATCTTTGAGTATCAATTATTTCTGTTATGGTGATGAGTTATTTTCTATTTACAATTTTATTCATGATATATTTAATTATATTCTATTTACAGTTTTATTTATGATATTATTTATCCAGTATTTTCATAATAGTTTAG
The DNA here is from genome assembly GCA_038442645.1 of Agave tequilana. Lineage (NCBI taxonomy): Eukaryota > Viridiplantae > Streptophyta > Magnoliopsida > Asparagales > Asparagaceae > Agave > Agave tequilana. The sequence continues at coordinate 186,209 of JAVJIF010032905.1, forward strand.
TGGTATGCATACACATAATATGCAGCTGCACATTCATTCATTTTACCACTCATTAGGTCATATATGATGACCCTGGATTTGCATATTAAGGTATAAAGATGTTTTATTCTTTTGATTAGGTGTCTGATGAGGATCGTACGTATTGCGAGAAATCCGGAGTTCTCTTTACTTGATCACCCAATCTTGGTATCTTTTAATGCTTTTTCTTATTCTTATTGATTTTATTTGATTCCCTATATATATTGGACTCAGCCTTTATTTCATTTATTTATTCATATATTTCTTGTGTGAGAAATTATATGTCATAGTGTAGTGTAATGATTTCATTAGTAGATTTATATAACTTCTTCAGGTTACATAAGGCTTAACGCGTATATCTGAGATAATCTTTTCGCGTATGTGCGTCGCTGACTCTCGTCGCTTTTCCGTTCCAGTGTATTTTGGGAAGTGGGGCGTGACAATGTGAGAGCCAGTATAATTAGATTAGTCTCCTTGTACGATTATGTTCTAGTCTTTCCATATTTGTTTTAATTTAGGCATTGCATAAATTTGGAGAACCCCATTACTTGGTCTGTGAATACATAGGGGTTGTCCGTCATAAATGCATACGCGGGCCAAGTTGTTGCAGAAAAAAAGTTGGAAGATGCTTGCCAATCTATCGATCAACTCCTTGAAGAAAATAAGGCGTTGTAGCTGAAAAACTCATCATTATTAAAGTTTCCCGAGAATGTGTACGTCAAAATACTAGATTACGCTGAGGAGCACTCCCGGTTGAAGACATTTATAGAAATTATGAAGAGAAAAATGAAAACTTTGTCATTAGCTTCAGGATACGATTTATATCAATAAAACCTTGTAAGAGATTGTATCGGAGAATTTCAATAACCACTTGAGAAGAGAAAAGCATATTTGAGTAGAGTGGAGGAATAATTTTTAAGTTTTCTGTGCAGGCTGCTCTAAAGTCCATCAGTTCCATAAGTTATGCATGGAAGAGATGGCTAATGCATCTTGTAGATAAAATATGCAATGCTCCATAGAACTAATGATTTGAGCTCTTCACAAACCTAAGAATACCCTTGGCATCATATAATCCAGTAGACATGAAATTCAAATTCTAGAAAATTAAACATTGAAAATAGTTTGACAAACAAACCTGAAATAACAGACGCTCTGTGGGGAACAAAGAATTAGAAGAAGCAGCACACAACATGAACTGCATACTACTCATAGATAACATGCCTAACTTGTTTATTTAGAAGCAGAATTGAGTAATAAATGATCAGAAGATCAAAGCAAAGTCCTTGAAAGCAAAACTGGCTGTAGACTGAAGTCACAAGGGACTGGAGTAGTTGTAGGTATGGAGGAGGCACTGGACAAAGCTGGTCGAGGAGACAGGGGTTGAAGCTGGTAGAGGAGAGAGCTGGTGGGCTAAAGCTTATTCTGGAGTTAAACTGAGTACAGGCAGCTGCCTCAGCAGTAAGTGGCAGCTGCTTGAGTTGCAGATCTATTGGAGAAGATTAGTCCTAAGACTGAGTAGAAGATCCTGGTTGATTGTTTGACCCACCTGTGATATCTGTTTCAGAGGTTGACTCAGTGGAGTTTTGAGCATTTGATGATTTACCTTCTGCATTACCTTGTTGATCAACTGATTGACCTGGGGAATCTTCTTGACGTGTTGTTACTTGTGCATTTTCTTCTTTTCCCCTTGAATTTGCATGAGGACCTTGATCCTCAATTGTTTGAGGAGCGGATCTTTCCTGCGAAGTTTTCTTGGTGTCTTCATCTTGCTTTTGTTCCTTAATTGTTTGAGCGGAGGATCTTTCCAGCAAAGTTTTATTGGTGTCTTGATCTTGCTTTTGGCTTGATTGATCTCCAGAAGTAGGTAGTTTTGGAAGTCTGAGCTTCAACAGCAGCTTGTTGAGAAATCGGCTGGCCTATATTACCTGCTTGACCGGTAAACCGTGCATCTTGATCTTCTTTCTGCATTGACATGGCATCACGAGGAGCTTGCTGAGGGGAAGGTTGAACATCACTTGAACCTTGTTTACTGGATTTCTGATGAAAGGTTTGCTGGGCATGTTGTTCCTGCAAAGTTTTCTTGGTTTCTTCATCTTGTTTTTGTTCCTTAATTGTTTAAGCGGAGGACCTTTCCTGTAAAGTTTTCTTGGTGTCTTGATCTTGCTTTTGGCTTGATTGATCTCCAGAAGTAGGTAGTTTAGAAGTCTGAGCATCAACAGTAGCTTGTTGAGAAATCGGTTGGCCTTTAGTATCTGCTTGACCTGTTAACCGTGCATCCTGCTCTTCTTTCTGCATTGACATGGCATCATGAGGAGCTTGCTGAGGGGAAGGTTGAACATCACTTGAACCTTGTTTACTAGATTTCTGATCAAAGGTTTGCTGGGCATTTTGTTCTTGTTCTTGGCCTGCTTGGGCACCCAAAGTAGGTGACTGTGGCACAGACGTAGAATCAGTAGAAGGTTGTTGAGAGATTACTTGACCTGCATCATCTGCTTGACCAATTAGCTCTGCTTTCTGCTCTTGTTTTTGGCCTGACGTACCATCAAGACCACCTTCTTCTGTGGAAGATTGAGCATCGTCAAGACTCTGTTTAGCAGTTGTTTTACTGGATGAATCTTGCGGTGTTTTTTTTGGAATTTTCTTCTTTTTTCTGGCGTGGCAAGGCACCAGGAGTTGGTGGTTTGGTGGAAGACTGCGCATCCACAGTAGCTTGTTGTCAAGGAATTGATTGACCTGCAGAATCTTCTGAACTTGCTGATTGTGAATTTTGCTCTTGTTTTTTGCTTGGAGTAGCATCAGGAGAACCTTTTTGGATGGAAGATTGAGCATCAGTTTGACCTTGTTTAGCAACATTTTGGCCAGAGGAATTTTCCTGCTGTGCTTGCTGGGTGGCCTGCTCTTGATTTCTGGTCGATACTTCAGCAGGTGAATGCAAGTCGAGTTTCTTATGGTTAGGAATTGATAGCGTCCATTTGAGGTCACTTTAACGTCCTTCAACAAGCCAACCTCATTGAGTATCTTGACCACCTCTTGCCATGAATTCCGACTTGAGATCTCTTCCCACCACTTGCTGACGTTCTTCCGTGATTCAAAGAGATGACCCCATTCTTTTGATCTTGCGAGGTAGTCGGAATTGGGGAGATGGGAGAGGTCAGCCAGTGAAAACTCATCACCTGCCAAAAACTTGCTCTCAGCCAGCCTTTGCGCATACACATCAAGGACCTTGTTCAGCTTCCTCTCGCTCTGGGTGACGAGTGCTTGATCCGGCACAACATTGAAAGCCGGGTGGAAGACTAGAGCCCAGCTAGGTGGATCGAAGCTATGCTCCTCGGACTTGAGCCATTGTTCAATTAAAGCCCGCTCAAGTAGGTCTCTGCCAAGCAGGTACTTGTTTCCCTGATCAGCATACTTGTCAATTATGTGCCTGCATATTGTCCTGGACTCTGATTCATTTCCAAAGTAAACTGTTAAACTTCTATATATAACTTTTTCTCTTTCCTTTTAACAACAAAAAGTGTTTTCTTTTTTTCAAAAGCAAACATTAATTTCTCTTCCTTTTTATTCATATTTTTGGGTTACAATATTTCTAATCCTGTCGTAAGTTCTCAGTAAAAAAATATTTAGTCAATGGTTGAGCAGCGCATATGGTACATTCCCTTGTTGCAACACCAAATGACACCCTTCAAATGACGTGTTTGGGTTTCATCAGTACTAGTTTGCTGGTAAGTTCATGATTGCATATTATTCAATGCCTTTGGACATCTTGCATTCTTTTGACAACTAACAAAAAGGATAAATCAAAGGTAGAATTGAAGGTCTCAGCATTTAGTGTGTTTGCCCTGTCGTTTCGGGTATAAAATTTTCTAGCAGATTCCATACAGCTATTTAAGTTCGTAACTGATAATCATCAGCATTTACCAGTTTTATACATTTAAATTACAAGTGCTGCATGTAATACCAGCTGTTTTTATAATTCAGTGGTGAAACATTTTTGCTAATTATGATTTAATTCTTTCAGGTAAAGTTAATGTATCTAACATTCACTTTTAAGGATAACATAATGGACACATTTGAAATTTTTTTTTGGCATATCCCGTGTTTAAAAGTTTACTCCTTTCAAATTACTGCTTAACATAATCTTATATAGTTTGAATGTATTAGAAACAAACTGCTTGTATGTATACTTAATAATATAAGTGTGGAATTCTGTAGCAATTTGAAATCCGGCTTGCAAAAAGGTTCTTCCTCAGATTATTAAGCTCCATTTACATCTACAACAATAGATACTCAGTTGGGGAGTTTATCATTTTATATTTGAATGAAACAGACTTGAATAAGAATAATTAAAAATGTGTTTGAAATTTCCAAAGTTGTTTTAGTAAGGAATAACTAGTAAGAATAACCTATTCCTCCGATGTGTCACAGGTAAACAAAAACACCACACAATAGAAACAATTCCTTCCGATGCAGGAATGATCCGACTCTTGCTGGAAGAAAAACAAAGAAAAAAAGGGAAGAAAACTATTTTTGACAAGATATAGTTCTATGCCTTTATTCCTGTGCTGATTAAGTTTACAGTGAACTAAATTCAAAAAGTTTACAGGTAAATAGATTCAAAATTCACCTTTGCCTTGTTAATGATGGTAACCAAGAAGGATGTCAACGCTTTGAGCCAAGTAGGACTTGGGTTATTATATCCACCTTATATGTGGAGATGTATGGATCTTATTTAATGTCTCATCCTGCTACAAAGACATAGCTTTGGCATGTAACATTGAGGATCAAGTAGGTGGAGTTAGGTGAAAGCCATCCTAGACCAAACTCTAATCCAGTGCTACCAATTTGAATTAAATTCCTGGTTACACTAGAACTGGTCAATTGAAAAGAAAGAAGGAAATAACACTAACATAAAACCTAGTCAAATGAGGGAAGTTTGCACGTTAAAGAATTTTATATTTTCTGCAAACTTCCTTCGTTAGACTAACGTACAATCTTCCCTCATTTGACTAGGTTTTTATGCTATAGTGTTATTTCCTTCTTTCTTTTTCTAATTATCGAAAAAAAATAAAATATAATTTGTTGGCCGTACGGTGTGATTTAGATTTATTTCTCTGTTTTATTTCTTAATTAATATATTTTCTGTTTTACTATTTGTGCCAAGTGACTAATAATTAATATAGGATCTTGATCTCTTTTGTAATTATTTGTTTCTAACATTTTGTTTTGGACCCGACATTACTTTTGCCGTAATGATTGCCATTTGTTGGTGACACATTTCTTTAGAGGTGAAACTGTATTCTACCTTTAACATAATTGCATTGTTCCTTTTCTTTTCTTTTCTTTTTTGTTTCTTTGGCAGCCTAGTGCAAGCAAGATTTTAAGTTTTGAACCCATGACCTCTTGAATTATTTGATTTCACTACACACCCAGATATTTGATTTTATATTGAATTAATTAACATTTATTCTTGAATTTATTATGAATTGCTCTCTGTTTGATGTAGATTAGAGGATGCAAAGTTTCATCCTGACTGTAGCTTTGTCATGACTCATGCATTTGGAATGCAGTTCTTTCATCAGCTTGTATTTGGACATGTCAGGATCAAACTTGGATCTTATGAGTTTACTGTAATACATCCTAATTTATAGAAGTTGAGTTCAACAAAGAGCTCTATTGATATTTCTTTCTTCGTTTAGCTACTTTTGTTATTTCTTCCTTGTGATTGATTATTATGGATTATTTGATATGCATTGCCCATATCCTGGAAATTTAATTTCCTTTCTGACTAGTGACACATTCTCAATTCTCATACATTTTCTAGTCTACATTTACTGAAGCTTGAAAAAAACACTTTTAAATCTTAGACTACCCTTAGGAGCTTGTGTTCTGTATTTACGCACGCTAAAATTGATTCATGTTTCCCAGGTCTTTTGATTTTTAAAAAAAAAATTATATCAGAAGTTATTTTATTTTATTTTTATATTACATTATTTTAGTGATTGCTAATAAAACAAACTTCTGTTAAGAACTTACAAGTTCATGACCACAAAAGACCTCAACATAACTAGTGATTGTTATCTTCCTCCAAGGAAAATGTTAAATCTCTGGTTAAATTACACTTTTCACCCCTATATATTTAAGAAAAAAAAAAATCCTTTAAGCACATATATTTTTTTTTTATCAATTTGTACGATAGCCAATTGACACTTAATGGAAGCTAATGGTATAATGGTGGGAACAAAACACCTTTTTGCAAATACTCTTATCCTTCATAATTTCACTTAAAAAAACAATCATTCTAGCATTAACTTATGTTCTTCCTTGTTAGAGATGGAAAATATTCTTATATTACTTTCGGTTGACGTGGTAAGGAATTAGTAATTATTTTTTAAATAGCTAATCTTCCCTTACTAGGCAATCCTCTCTTCTTTCTACTCAAACCATAACTATAACCCACCTAGTCCGCTCCCTGTCCAGTGTCATCATTACAAACCTAAAAACAAAAATGATTGTTATCTTCTGTAGCTGATGATTTTTGGGTTTAGTTTTGTGGGTTTAGATTTAGAGTTTAGTTTTTTCAGGTTAAGATTTTAGGTTTAGTTCTGGGTTAAGATTAGGGGTTTTGATTTTTGTGGTCTTGACTTTTGGTTATACTTTGGGTAAATATTATAGGGTTTGAATCTTACGTTGGAGGTTTTATTTTGGGCTTAGATTATATTATGGATCCTTTTCGGGTTCTAATTTTGAAGTCTTGAATATTTTTCTCCTATTTCATTCTTTTCTAAGAACTAATTTTGTATATTCGTCAAATTTCATCATTAAAGTGTCACCAAACAACACACAACCATCTTTGGATGTTAATAGTCCTGGAAAGTGCAAAGTGCTGATGATGAAACTATACATGTAATATTAGAAAAAATGAAATAAGATAAAAACAAAAAGAAAAGAAAAAAAGAAACCACCTTTTGTTGGTATGGTTCAAGTTAGTCCTCTTTTTGTTATCAATAAAAGATCAAGAAAATCCCTAACGTCACAAGTCAATTTTTAGGTACAAAGTGGTTTGAGATTACTTTTTACTCCCTTCTTCACTAAGATATGCTTAAATTTCTTCTTGCCTTTTCAATTGGTGTGGACATGTTCACTTCACACTACCTCTACTACAGTTTCAACTAGAAGTGAGAGGAGCAAGTTGATTTTCCCTTTGCTTCTTTTGATGCTTCTATCAACGATCCCAATGATTCAAGGTCAGATATTTGAAGAAATCTTGCACAAGAAAAATATCCAACCAATTTTGAATCATATATGCCCACTATAGTGCTAGTGTTTGTCGACAAACAACAACAACAACAATGACAAATACTGGGGTCAACTAATGAATCTTTTTCTTTCATTTAGTTTTATTAAGAGGTCAATTCTGAGTTACATAAAGCATTAACATAATATTTTTAATTTCCCCCATCCAAGTTCATTTAGACCTTCTAGTCCTCATTACCCCATTAACTCTAACCTTTCAATTTCACCGGTATCCGACACTCACACAAAACTCCATATACACTTTCATTTTAACTATCCTGTTTTGATTTTATATATCACATATTCCTCAGTTTCACCGTCTTGATGAATGAATGATCCCAAATAACAACATGAGCACTTTGAGATATATCTTTAAGGTATATCTTGACCATCAATATGCAATATATGCTCATTTCTTCTCACTATCTTGTTGATCATTCAATTAATTTTCTCATCTGTTAGGTTCCAAAGTTTCTTTCTATCTTTCTAATTTAGTACTCATATCTCCTCTAGTATCATCAACAAGTACTATAATTTCAGTAACAATATGTACTCTGAGATCCATTGTGAATTACTAAATAAATTCATCTGTCACTAATGCAAAGAGACAAGGACTTAATACTAATCTTTCGTGTAAGCTTAAAGTGAAAGAGAACAAGTGTGCCTTCCCTCTAATTGTTCTCACCCTAGTTAATGCTCCATCTTATATATATCATTAATCACACCAATATGCCTGCTAAATACTTATTTCCTTTTTGAAACCCATCACATTACTTCCCAAAAGACCCTATCACATCTAAATCAAGGAAAATCATATGTCGGTCTCTTTTATTTTCTCGTGGTACCTCTCCATCAATCACCTTAGTAAGTAGTTTCCATATTGACTTTCCAAACATAAATCAAATTTTGTTTAAAAGCAAATGTTACTTCTCTTAGTCTTCGCTTAATTACTTTTTGTATAGTTTTATTGTATGGCCTATAAGCTTGATCCTGCGTGAAAGTAATTTTTGGTGGAGTTGGATCGGAGGAGAGATTTTTGAACTTGAATAAAAATGAGCTTTTATCAAAAGAGGATAGATATAATGGAGAAAGCTTTGACGGGCTATAAGAATTTCTTCATCAAAACTTTCTTTGACAAACTTTCTTGACACTAACTTCTCAGTGGTTGGAACTTTTTGGTCTCTACCTTGATAGACTAAAGTATAATCAGGTACCTCTATTTACAGAGGAAGTTCACTGACCTAGTGATGCGTGTTGGCTCAAGGGTACAATCACCTTTTATATTTTGATGATTACAAAATTTATGAGATTATGAGGTACTAATCATGTTTAAATATTTTAGATTACATGGTTCAAGAATCAAAATCTCGATTTAGTCTGCCTCAAAAGGAAGAAATTGAAGTGTTCAAGCTGATTCAAGCATGAGATTTAAGCTTGAAAGATTAAAGCATGGATTTTTGAGAAGCCCGCTTAAAGGAGACTTGGAGATTAAGTAACCCTTTATAAGAATTTAGAATGTTTAAGTTAGGGTATTGAATTGATGCTCAAAAATTTCCCACACAGATTTTTAACTAGTCTTTGATTGAATAAACATGTTTTAAAAATAGTTTATCTATACATGTTTTTGATCTATTCTTTATGATTTTTTCTCTAAATTTTTACATGTATTTCATAGTGTAATCATTGCCAAATTATTTTTAACATATATATTTTATTTTAAAAATTAAATAGATATGTAAAAATATATTTTTTTGATATCGCCTGGTCGACCGCCCTAGTGTGCAGTATTATCTGCACTGTGCCCCGTCAACCGAGTGGTCTACCGAATGTCTACACGGACACAGGCGTGCATGTGCACAGGGGTCGATCGACCGGCCGGTCGACCGCTAACCCGAAGGGGCTATGTTTCTTAACTTCGATCGACTTGCCGGTCGACCGCATATTTTACAGTGCTCTCGGTATTTGGCTCTAGGTCTATCACTCGGTCGACCGACAACAACGGCTACTTTGAACAGCTGTGGCCGTTCGATCGCCGAGTCGACCGCCAGACTGCAAAAATTGGCATAATGGCTATTTTTCAATTTAAATCATTTTTGTCCTCTTTCAAATGGGTATTTTCCACTTTATTAGGTCTTAACCACTGCTTAGATTATTTCTCTAATGATATTTACCTATTGCCTATAAATAGGAGTCATTAGAGAGAGAGTTTCATATCAAGAATTTTCAAGCATTATCAAGAAAAATCAAGTTCTTATTGTTTGTAAATTTTCAAGCTTGAAAATTTTTAAGTGCTCTCAATTTCAAATTAAATTTGTACAAGTTTTAAACTTTCAAGTTCATTCTTTTCAACTAAGTTTTCTCTTACACAAACTTCTTGAGCGTTATTTCTCTACTTTAAATTCTAAAAAGTTGTAAAAAGAGAGTTTGTGATTTTCTGGTCATCAAGTCTTGTATTCTTCATTGGCTTTGTGCTTAACTCTTATGTGGAAGTTTGAAGATTAGAGTTTGAGTTGCGGATCTTGTGCAAACCGTTGTATTGAGCCCTTTGTGGAAATTCTTGTTCTCATAGCTCTAGGTTCTAGTGTCCTAAGGTCATAACCTGTGTCTAAGTTTGGAGCAAGTATAGGATTATTTAGGATTCTTTGAGTGTAGAATCCGCGGTGTGTGAGTTCGAGTGAGGACGATTGCACGATTGTATTATGCTATACTAATTTTTATGCAAATTTTTTTTATGCTGTTAATTTCAACCGAGTTTAAATCTACTTGATGTTTTGGCATTCAATTCTTAGACTATCAATTATTTGCTTTTCTCATAATTGATATTGGAGTGGTTTGTTTAAAATGTATGTGCTTTAGTATTTACTTTTTTTCATCATTAATTCGATTTCGTGTATTTAGTATGGGCTAAATACACGCAGTCTTTGCATCTCATTTCGTGTATTTAGTATGGGTTGAATGCACGTAGTCTTTGCATCTTATTACGTGCATTTAGTATGGGATGAATATACGTAGTATATGCAGAGTTGTTTTGGATTAATACAGATCCTGTATATTTAACCTATAAAGTGAAACATATAATACATGAGGGTTTCCTTATTTGGATTATTTCGCTCGACGTACCAGTTTCGTGCAGATAGAAGTTAGATATACATAACCGTGTTAATCTATCTTGTATGATTATCTGTTATAAATTTATCTGTATTTAGTTATCACTAGCACGAGACGTATGATCTATACATGAGGATTTTCTTATTTGAATTGTTTAGCTCGACGTACTAGTTACGTGTAATTGATTACTGAATACATCCTTAGTTGAATTTTGGGGACGAAATTCTTATTTAAGTGGGGTGAATTTAACACTCGGAATTTTTTTTGGATTTTTAAATAATATTATATTTATTTCAGTTTTAATTAATTAATTAATTAAATAAATAGTTAATTATTTAATTAATTTATTTAATATCGGTGGGCCCCTCATGATGAGGTGGCATGGTGAGTCACCATGTGAGGTGTCATGTATGCAATGTATCATGGTGAGATGGCATGTGCGAGGTGGCATGCAATGTGGCATGTTAAGAAGCAAAATTTCTTTTTAACACTTGCTAATGAACATGCCATTAGTCATCTCTAGCTTACATAAATCATGCCATGCATCTTAAAAATTTCTTTTTTAACACTTGCTAATGAATCATGCCATAAGTCACCACTAGCTATGGCTAGTCATTATCTTAGTCATTGGCCGCCTATGCCTTGTGGTTGCCTATATTGTTGGGATTTGGGTCGAACAAATAGTCTCACATCGGCTAGACGTGGGGATGGTCTTAGGTATATAAGGATTTGGGCAACTCCACCTAGAAGGCTAGTCTTTTGGGATGGTGCCCCAAGTCCTTTCAATTGGTATCAAAGTCATTCCCCGAACTTAGTTTTGTGTGTGGGTGATGTTCGACGATGTAGATTCCCCCAATGGCGCAATGGGCCTGATCACCCTAATGGCGCAAAAAAGGTGCAATATGCCCCTATGAAGCTAATGTTGGGCTCTCGATAAATTTAGCAATGATGCTCCTTTACAATGGGCGTGCCGCTTCTCACGCGGTGTAGAGGAGTCACCGACTGCAGCTGATGCTTCACATAAGGCATGCCGCCACCTCACGAGTGAAGAGTTGGATCTCGATGGAGCATTTGATCTTCCAGTGTGAAGATAGTTGAGCTTGCAGGGGACTCTTTGTTCGAGGGGGAATTGTTGGGATTTGAGTCAAACAAATAGTCCCACATCGGCTAGACGTGGGGATGGTCTTGGGTATATAAGGATTTGGGCTACTCCACCTAAAAGATTAGTCTTTTGGGATGGTACCCCAAGTCCTTTCATATATATATATAATATATATATATATATATAATATATATATATATATGAGAAAAATGTATATCAGCCTGCGGCTGAGAGCTCTCTCAGCCTGCGGTGACGTGGCTCAATTTTGTCATCCCACTAACTTGCGGCCCGCTTTTAGGAAGAAGTTAAATTACCAAATACCCCCTTTTCGATAACTTTCCTTATTATTTATTATTATTTTTCCCCTTTTTTTGCCGCTCTTTATAGGATTTAGGTTATTGTATATAAATTACTTTTCGCCCTATTTCCTTACCTCTTTTATGAAAGATCTAGTTTCTACTTTTCAGCCTGCGATAAAATTTTTTCTCAAAATATAAAATCTTTTCAGATCAATTTTATCAGCCTGCGATAAAATTCTACTTTATAGTTTAATTTAAACTGCGACCTTAGTCAGAGACTTTGGTCGCTGTGTACATTTAAACTGCGACCTTAGTCAGAGACTTTTGGTCGCAGTGTACATGGTTAATTGCGACCAAGGTCGCAGTTTTGTTATTAATAAAGATGGCCAGCAACTGCAATCTAGGGTTGCATTACATGGACCGCGACTTAGGTCGCAGTACGTTAAGTAAGTGTTTTCTTTATATTAACATGCATAGCGACCAAGGTCGCAGTGTTGTTTTATTAAGTGTTGTTTTGGATTAAGTCATTTTTTGAATCTAAATGAAAAATGAAAAGTTTGCTGAGGGGACGCGACTTGGAGTCACTCCGACAGACGCGGCCTGTCATAAAGATTTTATGAGATCTTTAAACGTCAAGTTTACGTTGTCTACGCGTCGGCTCTTCATTGGGTTTAGGCGTTAATGTCTTTTAATGCCAAACCGGCGCTGGCGGTTGGAGACCATTAAAGCCGACAGTTCTGATTAATGAACCATTAATTATGGTTATTATGGGCTGCCTATAAATAGGGCTCACCCTGTCCCTTTTTTAACAGCCCATACTTAGACTGTTTTCTTTCGAGAGCAATTGCTCTGAGAATTCCCGCCTTCTTGAGAGTCTCTAACAGGGGCCTGCCTCCATGGATGAAGATGACCCTATGGACGAAGATGACCCAGAGCTTGATTGTCCTTTTTCAGGTTCGCTGGGCCCCTGGGTGAATATTTTCGCCGGCGAACTTGATCGATGTTCGTCCGCAAGGGAAGAAGTCATAGACCTCATCGTCCGCAAGGGAAGAAGTCATGGTCATCGTCGTCCACAGTTTTTTAATAAACTGCGACCTCAATAATACCACTGCTCTTAGTCAACAAGGGCTCTTTTGATGTTTAGTCTTCTTTGTACTGCTATATTGTAACACTCAATCTTATTGTATAAGAGAGCGTTTTGTATCATTTTCACATGCCTGGAGGCAAATACCTGGACATAAATAAAATGACCTCAATAACACCACTGCTCTTAGTCAACAAGGGCTCTTTTGATGTTTAATCTTCTTTGTACTGCTATATTGTAACACTCAATCTTATTGTATAAGAGAGCGTTTTGTATCATTTTCACATGCCTGGAGGCAAATGCCTGGACATAAATAAAAAGACCTCAATAACACCACTGCTCTTAGTCAACAAGGGCTCTTTTGATGTTTAATTTTCTTTGTACTGCTATATTGTAACACTCAATCTTATTGTATAAGAGAGCGTTTTGTATCATTTTCACATGCCTGGAGATAAATGCCTGGACATAAATAAAAAGCATATTTGTTTTTTTAATAAACTACGACCTTGGTCGCAGTCATGCATTGCAAACAAAACAACTTGGACCAGAGACGACACTGCGACCAAGGTCGCATAAGACTACAGTGCAAACAGAAACAACTGCAACCAGGGTCGACACTGCGACTAAGCAACTGCTGCGGTGACGTGTCACCTCGTCACAGTGTTGTTGTTGATTAAGAGTAAAAACCAGCAACTGCGACCAAGGTCGCAGTGTATTTTATTAAGACTAAACGCCAGCGCTGCGACCAAGGTCGCAGTGTATTTTATTAATACTACGGTCAGAAACTGCGACCAAGGTAGCAGTGTTGTTGTTGATTAAGATTAAAGACCAGCAACTGCGACCAAGTTTACAGTGTATTTATTAAGTCTGCGTCCAGCAACTATGACCAAAGTCGCAACCTTTCATTTTAAAAATTTATACGGGTGAAGTAATATAATTATTAACCGCGTCCATGGTCGCAGTATATTCGTTTAGCGTAAAATATTTAAAATGAAGGTTTGTAACAATTGTACAACATTTCAACCAAGACATAGTAGTAAAAAATGTAATTCACACAATTAACTTTAGAAGACATATTTATATATATTTAAAAAAAACAAAATACAATTTTTTAAACTTTTAATCCTCGTCATCACCATCGTAATCAGATTCGTCGTCAAGAGTCATGCTTTCGTCTTCCGTATCGCTTTCCGTCTCTTCCTTCTCTTCAGCGACAGTCTCCTCTTCGCTTTCTTCCTCTTTATGTTTGTGTTTTGGTTCATCAATGAACTCCAGAACGGGTCGTCTGTATCAAGCTCAGATTCTGACCCGTAGCGAGACATCGGTTCAGAACTAAACATCCAATCATCATTAGATGATTGGCTTCTTTCCGGTGAAGACGGTGGTGAAGACATTTTTTGAATCTATTTTCCGAACAGTGAGAGTAACTAGTTTGAGCAAAAATAACTTAGTATGTTTTTAATCCTTTGCTCATGACCCTTTATATATTTTTAATCCCGAAATTCCAAAAGATTTAAGCTCCGGACCACGTGAATATCTCTCAAATATATTTTCTACCTTTTTCAAAAATTGTATACTTCCTAGGTGACTGTTCAGTTATCCAAAACAGTTTAAAAGTTAATACACTATAATTTTAAATTACTTTGAACTCCAAAACAGTTCATTATTGCGACCATAGTCGCATTGGGAACTGATAAATGATTAAGTAACTGCGACCATAAATTGTCAACTGTTAGTCATCAAATACTGTCCTTCGTATAATTTCTGAATGTTTGCCTGATACTCCTATGAACAATTAAGATTGCGACTTTGGTCGCAGTACTGAAGGAGGTCGCATTGCTATACGATAGCATGTTTCTTCCGGTATTCTTTATTCTGTATTAAGTCTGCGACCATAGAATGTTTTTTTACTTTTCAATGCTAGAAGTCGCAGTCGTCATATAAAAGGGGTATTTTTGTCAATTTGTTTCACGATTGTTTAGGCGGGATTTTTTTGATTTTTTTTGGCGCCCACACTCTGCGACCGATGTGTGGCATATATTCAGCCACGTCCCGCAGGCTGAGAAACTCTCTCAGCCTGCGGGCTGAGGTACAGTAACCCCTATATATATATATATATATATATATATATATATATATATATATATATATATATATATATATATATATATATATATATATTAGTGTAGATGGCGGGATATGAAAGAGTTTCCTTAAGAGAAAGAAGAGTTCTAGAGAGAGAGAGAAGAGTAGGAACCTTACGTGTTATACCTATGGTTTGAGGCTTGTGCAGGCAAGGATCTTCTTTAAGTTTTTTCTTCTTCAATTCTTGTAGCCTTTAACCACTAAAGGCAAGTTTCTTCTCACTTGCTTGCGTTCTTACCATGTATTTTATGCTTAGGATCTTAACCATGTGTACTTTCTTCTCTAATTAGTTGTATTTTACCATGTTTTGATAGTTAAGAATATTAATCATGTTAAAAATGATATTTTTACCATTTATATGAAGTATAGAGCCCAAACTATGTTTAGGATTATTTTTATATCATGATTTGGACGTTAATAGATGTACCTTTGATATGATACCATGTTTAGACAATATTGATGTTGATATTTGACAAATCCATGATGATTGACATATCAACCATGTTAACCATGTTTAGAAACCCTAGTTCCACCATAGCTTGATGTTTAGAATGATCTATTTTAGAAATATCAACTTTACCATAAATTGTATGATTTATGGGCTTATGAATACCATGCTGATTAAGATAGATACATGCTTGTGTAATGTACGAACTGAGATCCTACCACGTAAGAAACGTAAGGATCGATATTGTATTGAACGCTATGCGTATGCATGACGGATAGACCATGTATCGTATCCTTTGGTGATTCTTCCTTGTATGTAATCAAATGGTTGATTTGATGCTTGCAAGTATGCGAAGATGTTGTTTGTTCATTCAGGAACAGTACCAGTACCATTCATAGAGGGTGGGAAGTGTGAATGTGGCGAATTGGAGTAGTTACCATTCATAGAGGGTGGGAAGTGTGAATGCAGTGAATTGATGTTAATATTATTCATAGAGGGTGGGAATTGTGAATGCGACAGATACGATGTATGTATCTTAAGTGCTTGACCCCATGCGTAGATGAAGATAGGTACGATGTGCGTGTTTTGTGTGAACATGTATGTGGATACAAATTGTTGATTAAGATGTTATTTATGCTCTGAGCTTAGTACCATGTTAGGTGTTTATCATGCTACAGTTTATCTCTTTACCTTATATGTTGTTGTTCTTCGACCTAGTTTAGGTTCAGCTTCAGAATCATAGTCGAAAGACATCTTTTGGGTTTTCCTTGCTAGCGCGTTGACGTTGTGGATTTGTCCACTCCCACTTTTAGGTTATTCGCAGGTGGTCTGGAGAGAGGCGGGTGACGCGGACTCGAAGTAGTCGTCATTGTAGTTGATAAGTAGATTGAGTGCTCCATAGATGAGACACTGCTTTTGTGTATCTGTTCTTACTTTTGGTCTTGTTTACGTTTTGTTTTCCCTACTTGGCCGAGTGCCGTGTAGTTTTCTGTATACGTTTCTTCAGACTTGGTTTTCCTTCTGTTGAGACTCTATGTATATGGGTTGTATACGTTCACTTTCATCAATAGAAGTCTCGTTTGATTCGTGTTATGAATCCATAACTGTTTCATGCTTATGATGTATCTGATTTACTCTGATTATTTGCTGATTTTATATCTGCCTGAGTTATGTATCACATTATAACGTCCCTAGAGTTCGCACTCAGACGGCGGCTGGCGTGTGAATTTTCGGATCGTTACAGCTTGAAAATACAGTTTTGAATCTTAAACTACCCTTAGGAGCTTGTGTTATGTATTTACGCACGCTAAAATAATTTCTTGTTTCTCAGGTCTTTTGGGTTTTTAAATAAATTCTATAAAAATGTATTTTTTTTGATGTTACATTATTTAGTGATAACTAGTAAAACAAAGTTCTGTTAAGAACTAACAAGTTCATGCCCACAAAAGACCTCAACATAGCTAGTGATCATCATCTTGCTCCAAGGAAAAGATTAAATCTTTGGTTAAATTATACTTTTCACCCCTATAGATTTAAGAAAAAATAAAAGTCCTTTAAGCATATATATTTTTTAATCGATTTCTACGGAGCCAATTGACACTTAATGGAAGCTAATGGGTGTAATGGTGGGAACAAAAACACCTTTTTGCAAATACACTTATCCTTCATAACTTCACTTAAAAAAAAACAATATTTCTAGCATTAACTTATGTTCTTCCTTGTTAGAGATGAAAAATATTCTTATACTACTTTCGGTTTACGTGGTAAGGAATTAGTAATTATTTTTTAAATAGCTAATCTTCCCTTATTAGGCAATTCTCTCTTCTTTCTACTCAAACCATAACTATAACCCACCTAGTCCGCCCCCTTTTCAGTGTCATCATTACAAACCTAAAATCAAAAATTATTGTTATCTTCTGTAGCTAATGATTTTTGGGTTTAGTTTTTGTGGGTTTAGATTTAGAGTTTAGTTTTTTCAGGTTAAGATTTTAGGGTTTAGTTCTGGGTTTAGATTAGGGGTTTTGATTTTTGAGGTCATGACTTTTGGTTAGATACTTTGGGTAAATATTATCGGGTTTGAATCTTAGGTTGGAGGTTTTATTTTGGTTTAGATTATATTATGGATCCTTTTTGTGTTCCAATTTTGGAGTCTTCAATATTTTTCTCCTATTTCATTCTTTTCTAAGAACTAACTTTGTATATTCATCAAAATTTCATCACGAAAGTCTCACTTAACAATACATAACTATCTTTGGATGTTATAGACATGGAAGGTGCCAAGTGCTGGTGATAAACTATGCATGTAATATTAGAAAAAATGAAAGAAGATGAAACAAAAAGAAAAAAGAAAACATTTTGATGGTACGGTTCAAGTTAGTCCTCTTTTTGTTATCAATAATAGATCGAGAAAATCCCTAATGTCACAAAGTCAATTTTTAGGTATTAAGTGGTTTGAGACTACTTTTCACTCCCTTCTTCACTAAGATATGCTTAAATTTCTTCTTGCGTTGTTCAATTGGTGTTAGACATGTTCACTTCACATTACCTCCACTATAGTTTCAACTAGAAGTGAGAGGAGCAAGTTTATTCCCCTTTTGCTTCTTTTGATGCTTCTATCAACAATCCAATGATTCAAGCTCAGATATTTGGAGAAGTCTTGCATAAGAAAATATACAACCAATTATGAACCATATATAACCACTATAACGCTATTGTTTGTCGAGAAACAACAACAACGACAAATACTGGGGTCAACTAATGAAACTTTTTCTTCCATTTAGTTTTATTAAGAGGTATATTCTAAGTTACATGAAACATTAACATATTATTTTTAATTTTCTCCATCCAAGTTCATTCAGACCTCCTTCTAGTCCTCATTACCCTATTAACTCTAACCTTTCAATTTCATAGATATCTGACACTCACATAAAACCCAAGTACACTTTTTCATTTTAACTATCCTGTTTTGATTTTATATATCACATATTCCTCAGTTTCATCGTCTTGATGAATGAATGATACCAAATAACAGCATGAGCACTTTGAGATATATCTTTAAGGTATATCTTGACCATCAATATGCACTATACACTCATTTCTTCTCACTATTTTGTTTATCATTCTACATATTTTCTCATCCGTTAGATTTTAAAGTTTCTTTCCATCTTTCTAATTTAGTACTCATATCTTCTCTAGTATTATCAACAAATACTATAATTTCAGTGAAAAATCTGCACAATGAGATTCATTGTGAATTACTAAATAAATTCATCTATTACTAAGGCAAAGAGATTAGGACTTAATACTAATCTTTCGTGTAAGCTTACAGTGAAAGAGAACAAGTTCCCTCTAATTGTTCTCGCCCTAGTTAATGCTCTATCTTATATATCGCTAATCACGCCGATATGCCTCCTAAATACTTATTTATTTTTTTGAAACCCATCACATTACTTCCCTAAAGACCCTATCACATTTTTCTAAATCAAGGAGAATCATATGTAGGTCTCTTTTATTTTCTCATGGTATCTCTCCATCAGTCACCTTAGTAAGTAGTTTCCATATTGACTTTTCAAACAGAAAATCAAATTTTTTTAAAAGCAAATGTTTCTTCTCTTAGTCTATGCTTAATTACTTTTATGCATAGTTTTATTGTATGACCTATAAGCTTGATCCCGCGTGGAAGTAATTTGTGGTGGAGTTGTATAGGAAGAGAGATTTTTGAACTCGAAAGTAAAAATGAGCTTTTATCAAAAAGAGGATAGACATATTGGAGAAAACTTTGGCGAGCTATGAGAATTTATAAGAAAAACTTTCTTTGGCAAACTTTCTTGACACTAACTTCTCATTGGATGGAACTTTTGGTCTTTACCTTGATTGACTGAAGTATAACCAGGTACCTCTATTATAGAGGAAGTTAACTGACCTAGACTCTTGTAAACTATGAATCATGTCTACAAGTTGAATCGACATATAAGTCTCTTCTAAAAAGATCGTTAACCAACCGGCCTTATTAGGTTCTAGACAATTCTTAACCTATCATTTTAGACTAATCTTATTTAGTTTAGAATTACAAATTACTTCTAGCACCCCTCAATTTGTAATTCTTAATTTGTTTTTAAAGTTGAATCTCGATGTGCTTAGTTCTAGCATGAAACACTTGATTCTTGTCATGGCAATAGGTGACTTGTCACAATAAAGTGTTACTTCGACGTCATTTCATATGCGAGCTTGTTGAAGACAAGGAGATCGAGTTGGAGTTCGTCACCACTAACATGCAACTAGCCGACATTTTCACGGTGTCATTGCCAACTGAAAAGTTCATATACTTTAGAAACTAATTAGGAATTACAAATTGAGGGGTTTTAAAAGTAATTTGTATAATTTGTAATTCTAGAGTAAGTGAGATTAGTCTAGAAATGTTAGGTTAAGAATTGTTTGAAACCTAGTAAGTGTGGTTGGTTAATGATTTGTCTAGAAGAGTCTTGTATGTCGGTTTGACTTGTGGACATGTTTCAAAGTCTAGAAGTGTCTACATCAGTGAACTTCCTCTATAAATATAGGTACCTGCTTCTAATTGTACTTCAACCAATCAAGTTGAAGAGTAAAAAGTGTCAGCTAATGAGAATCTAATGTAGAGAAAGATTGTCAAAGAAGGTTTTAATAAAAAATTTCCAATAGCCCCTCAAAGCTTTCTCCATTGTATTAGCTATCTTTTTTTTTTTTTTAATAAAAACTCATTTTTTCCTTTACATTCAGTTAAAAAATATCTCCTCCTATACAATTCCACCACCAATACTTCCTATTGTATCTCTTTTATTTTATATATGGGTACCAAAATTTACTTTTGGTTGTACTTCTGGTAATTTTTCTTAGTATCTATAATTTTGTTAAATAATTTAGTTATCCACGCTTAGCACGCACTCCTAGCCCCTTCCAATTTGCAAAAATATATGAGTGATTTTTCCATCTTTTTTAGGGTATCTTTAACTTCTCGAAGCCTAATCTTTTGAACACGCTTATAGTTCTAACCACTGATTGGACTATTTGTATTTATGTTAGTTCTCCTATGTGATTCACATTATACAATTTATGAAAATAACTCCACATTTCCTTAATTTTATCATCCTTTACTAAATTTTTTTGACCTTCACTCCAAATACATCTAACATCACTTAGGTTTATGTTCTGTCTTTCCCTAATCTTAGCAAGCTTATATATATATATATATATATATATATATATATATATATATATATATATATAGAGAGAGAGAGAGAGAGAGAGAGAGAGAGAGAGAGAGGTCTTCGTGTTAGAAACTTTCTCACACGAAGACTGTGAGAAAACCATATAGGAGCGATCATGTGGATGATTATTTAGACTATCAATTAAAAATTTCGCGATTCCGAACCTTTTTACCATGCAACAAATGGTTAGAAACATACGCTATATTCACCGTGGAATAAAGATGTCATTTAATGCATGGGTAAAAAGACTCAGAATCTCGTGATTTTTTATTGGTAACCTAATTAGAGTATGTAGATCAAGATGAACTGTTTAGATTATCCACAAAATCGCTCCTATATGGTTTTCTCACGAAGCTTATTTTGAGAAAGTTTCTCATTTGAAGATTTTTCTATATATATATATATATATATATATATATATATATATATATATATATATATATATATCCTTCTCTCTTGCCATTATTTCTAGTGGTCTATGACAAATTAGATTCATAATAATTAGTTGGATATGGTTTTGGTAGTTGACCCAAGTGAGAGATTTAGACTTTGATGCTACTCGTCTACAACCTTTAACTTCCGGATTGTATTGTTGGATTTCCAAGGATCTTAATGCCCTAACAGGTTCAAAATTGGTTTGTTATTGTTTTGGTATTTGATCCCAAGTGAGAGATTTTTAGAACTTGATAGTAGCGGTTTGCTACCTTTAGTTTCCTGATTGTATTGTTGGATTTCCAAGGAAGAGTCTGACTATGACTTATTCCTCTAAACTACAATAAATTGAAAGAGATAACTTGAGCATCTAACATGGACTAGTTTGACTTCATATAAAATTGGGAACTTTTGTGAAGTTTTATTTAGAACGAAGGGACTCGTGTCATTAATTTATTTTAAATTTTTCTATAAAATTTTCCTTTCAAATGGGTCATACATGCATCTTATCTGTCCTAACTTTTGTAGGTTAATCTGCTAGTGGCTTGTTTTCTCTCAAGCCTCCATTTCTTAAGTTGGTCCGTCTGTTGCTCAGTTTGTGAGCCTGTGTGACCTGGTTAAGTTGCTTGATAATATTTTCTTTTTAGCTTCTTTACAATGTAGTTCCTTGATGCTCATAACTGAAGGTGCAATATTAATTTCTCTTTGAATAGTTGGTAGCTTCCAGAGAGATTCTAACCTAAAAACAAAATTTTAACTTATATGAATATATATTCAGGTGATAATTCAGAAAATTTATTGAGCACACTGGTTTATTGTGGTTGGTAGAACTGCTAGCCCTTTATATTTCGAACATAATGAAGGTAACTGAGAGGGAAAAATATATCTATTTTAACTAGTTTTGAGTTGTGTAGCTACATACCAAATAGCCTGGTGCTCCCATCTTCAAAGCCTGATACTGCTGCTCGTGTTGCCTGCTTAAAATGAAAGAAAAACAAAAATATGACCACAAGATTCTATGCGCGGCTGCAACCAGGCCAAGAATTTCAGATTTCTATGCAATGCATCTAAATGCATGCAAAGATGGGTCATGATGATAATGTTATGAAATTAACTTACCTGGAATTTGATGAGATCTGGGTTGATCTGCTGGCCTTCATACATGTCAATGAGCTCAAACTTGACATCTTTCTCATAGAGGCTTGCAAGCACTCTCGACACATCCGGCAACATGGGCTTTCCATAGTAAACTTTCACTATGGGAGCTGGCATCATCATGGATTAGAGTTGATGCCGCAATATGAGAACGGGACTAATTCCCACCTCGTTTTCCTTGCGCTCCATCTGTATTCTGCTGAATGCCTGAAGACTGATAAAATAGAATATGGATAAAACAAAGAAAGGGAAAAGAAAAAAAAGAAAAAGAAAAAATGAAAAAGAAAAAGGAAAAGAGAATAGAAAGCTTGAAGGCTTGCTTATTCTTGGACACTTGGGTGTCCCTTTAGAACACGGTATCTTGCAGGTGTTTTAGCCACATGCAGCTTTAGGTAGGTAGTTTTTCTTTTGTTATTAAGAATGTCTTGTGGTTTTCTGCAGGAAGCCAGATGCTACTTCTTTTAATTAAAAAGGAAAAGAACATTATTAAAGGAGAAACATTGTGGAACAAGAAAGAAGGATGGGAGTCCATACCAATGGTAAATTAACTATTCCCTTCTCGTTTGATAATGTTAATTGCTTTTTGATGTTTCTTTTTCTGCAATTAGGACATAAGGACTGTATCCACATTCTTTGCTTATAAGATTAATTATTACTACTACCTTGGGTATGCCCCCCCACCAAAAGAATAATTGTCATAATCTTCAGACTACGAGAAATATTAAAATTGTAGTGACGTAGCTTTTTCTTGATGTAATAAGGTATTTTAAGGGTACATTGACTGCTAGTTTTGTATTTGAGGGAGGTAATGGCATGAAGTTTTATATCAAGGCCTGTTAATTTTTACTGAACGAATCTTTATGGCAAATTTACTTGTTACAGAAATCATGGCACATAGAGACTCGGGTAATGAAATAGTACATCAAGGGGAAAGTGATTTAGACTGGATTTTTTGTGCATTTTTAGGTGATTAGGCAATACAAATGGGAGAACAGTTACATACAAGCTTGACTGGTAGCATATGAGGAGTTCCTGTCTCTCATGCTCTACCTTATTTTATTTTATTTTTATAATGGTAAGTAAATTGCTGAGCAATTATATGTTGTGTGCTGATAGCAATCTGCTAAGCAATCAAATTACATGTAGTCCCTTGCACACAATCGAATGGCCGGTGGGGCGCACTCGATATGGTCACTTGGTGACAAAGACGTTCTTGGACCTGCAGTTTTGTCCTGTGCCAAATATTCGGCATGAAAATAGGTTGCTGGTTGAAGACTAGGTCGGTTCTAGCTTTCCACCACATCCATAGTGTATATGCTCCAGGGCCACTTGTAGTATGTGGTTCTTGATGTCATGCTCTACCTTATTTTCACCATCACTCAGATAACTTTGATCAAATGCATTGCTGCACATTATCATTCTTGGTTTATCTCAAATATATAGATCTTGCTTTAGGAGAGTCTTGGGGAAGGAGGCCATACTGAGGCCTAACCCAAAATAGCTAATACTGTGCTTGAGAACATTGATTCTGTGCAACATATGTGCCCAAAATAACTCTGTTAATTCTCTTACTAAAACTAATTAATCTTTTCAGTTTGGATTCTATAGCTTCTTGTGCCCTGATTGAGCAGTTGATTGGAAAAAACCTCCTTGAGAAAATATGGGTCTTAAAATATGGTTTTCATTGGTAAAATGATTAAGATTTTGAGAAATCTTCCCCACTAATCAGGGTCTAGTTTATAATTCTTCTTTGGGTTTCGAATATTCTACAGGGTTGTAATTATGTATTATTCTCATCATAAGATAGAGATTCTGGGTTTTGAACAATCCTGAATGAGAGATGTGGTGCCTTCTTTACCTTAGAACTTATGTTAGAAATGGAACGAGGAGGAGGAGATAAGGAGCATGATAACTAGAAAGCATAAAGAGGATATGATTTATATTCTGTTGATGTAAATATAAGAGATAAGAATGAGCCTAACAGGAGCTTTAGCAAGCTTTATCAGAAGGGATCATGATGGACTGTTAAATATATATAGATGAGATGCAAGCCTTTTGTGAGGTACACTGTTGTGGCCCAGGGCTTCAAAAATTTGCTTGTGAGAGTGATGTATAGGATATTAGAGGTTTTAAGAAGGGAACATCTCTCCGCCTTAATTTAATCTACCTTCACTTTAGGATGCTACACATTCCTTAAGAAGCTAAGTTCTTCCAATTAGGGGGACCCCAAAAATAAAAGTTGAATGCCGTGTCCTTCTTATTCTTCCGCTTGCTAATAAAATTGTAGCAACTTTACCAAGCTAAATACATGTACCTAATAAAAAGGCCCAGGAAGCTTGAGTAGGAAAATTATGAACACAGAGAGATAGAAAGGTACTCTCTTGAGATTCCATATTCATATATAGAGAGATTCTGAGGATAATGCCATCAGACATCTTTTATAAAAGGGACATATCAAAGGAGTAGACCTCCATCACACAAACTAGGTGTCATCCCATGCAAAAGCATCTGGGAAACCACTAAATAAAGCAAACTGACACAATGCAGAACAAAAAAAACGGCTTCGAACTTGAAACTGAAGCAAAAGCAGTGAATTTAAACTGAGCAAGCAAACTTCCCCTCCTCTGCATCCTTCTTAGGCTTCTGCAGGTGGCTCCTGCTGCATCTCCACCACCCTCCTCCATGAAGGGCGGCTTGATATCACATCCCACCACTTACTCACCCTCTTCCTCTCTTTGAACAGCACGGCACATTCTGGCACCTTAGTGATGAGACGATGAGCATTGGGCAGGTGAGAGAGGTCGGCGAGCGTGAAATTGTCTCCTGCAAGGTACATGGTCTCCTCCAGCCTCTGCTCGTAGATGTTGAGCACCCTCTCCAGTCTGCGCTTGCTTTCCTTCACTGCTATCTCATCTGGCTCCAGTCCTTCGTGTGGTGCAAAAGCCAGATGGAACACCAATGAAGAGCTAGGTGGTTCGAAACTTTCTGCCTCAGTCTTCAGCCATTGCTCGATGGATGCCCTCTCGAGTGTTCCTGACCCCAACAAGTCCTTGTTCCCTTGACCAATATACCTCTCAGCTACGTGACGGCATATTGCCCTCGAATCTGTAATTATGCCAAATCATTGAGTGCGGTTTAATTGATAAATATGTATCATAGTATATATTTCTATTGAGATCTTGTAGGTCAATGAACTCTCTGCTCACCCAAAACTTCAATGAGATGCATATTATACAATGATATTTGTTAAATCAAAACTAAGGTTCACTTAATAGTCTATGCCCCCAATTAAAAGGGATATCTTTATTAGTCCAAGTATCAAAGACTGAACAGCTAAATGAAATCGGAACGCGGTGATTACAACATAAATCAAGGCAGTGAGTTTCATTTTGCTTTCTTTTTTCCTGTATGATATAGTTTAAACTATGAAATGTACAATGGAATATGGGAATCTTGTTAATTCTCTTGCCTTTTATTGAACGTGTTTCGAAGAAACTTTGTAGCATACTCAACTGATCTACCATGATATTTCTTTATGCAAAAAAACTACAATCTTATTGCTATTGACCATGAATACAAAACCTGTAGATATATGACATTTACCGACAAGGGTGATTGAGCCTTCTTCATAGGTGAGAGCTTGACCAGAGGGCTGCAAGAGAAATCACATTAGTGTTCTTTTATTGTGATCTGAACCGTTACAGCCGGTAACTTTTGAAAGATTGTTGTCTGTGTAAAACAACTCTAATGTAATGCTGATGTTAATAGTACCTGCAGCTTGAGGTACTCTGGCTTCCTCGTACTACCCTTGAAGTTCTCAACACGGATGAGTTGAAACTCAACATCCTTCTCGAATAGGCATGTCAATACACGAGCAACCTCTGCAGATGTGGGGGATCCGAACACCTTAACACTCGCCATTGGACCTTGGAGTGGTCTATGGAGCAGCAATGTCTCTTAGAAAGTATTTGGAAGTGAGCACACACTTGGGAAGTTGGGGATGGGGGGCTTTTAACAGGGGAACTGCAGACCGAAATGGTTTGCCTTGCTTGGCAAGAAGAAAACTAAAAGAAAAGGTAAAGCAGAAAGAAAAAGGATAAGAGAGATTATCACGTGTCTGGCTTATTTTTTCGCTAAGAATGTATATACCTTCTTGATCAAGATTTTAAGGACTGATTAAAAATGTGATTACTGCAGATGCAGCAGTTTATTAAAGAAGAGAGAAAAGGAAAAGGGTAAGGTTTAATCTCTGATCTTGATTTGTTGTCTTGAAATCTAATGATGCAACATAATGGCATCTGGAACAGCAAGCCTTTATAGCACCAAATACTTATATCTCTGTGTGTGTGTGTGTGGGGGGGGGGGGGGGGGGGGTGTGTGTGTGTGTGTGTGTGTGATTTTCAGAGGAGACTGTATTACAACGCAGGTTCTTTTGCCTGTTTTTAAGAGAATTTTAGGTGGACTCGTATTTGGCTTGGAATAACTTCCCAGTATGATGGTTATCAGGTAATGTTTGAATGGATTTTCTTATATTCTGTTTTCATGCTAGTAATTTGTCCATGGTAATTTTCTTTGGTCTTTTAGTAATTTAGGGCAACTAGGAATATATTCTTTTTAACATGTGTTTTACTTGCTTTCTTTTCTTTTTTTCTTTTCTCTCTGTTTCTTCTTTCCTTTTCTTTTTTTTAACCCCTTGAAATTCCATATACGTTGCTTCGACCCTCAGTTTTCTCATGGTTCCCCTTCTTTTTCTTTGAACTATTTTGCAGTCTTCTCCTTTATGTCAGGAAAGCATTTCTTGTTCTGTGTCCTTTATTTTCAGCTCTTCACCACACTATGCTCATTGCAAACCATATGCTTTGTAGTTTTCTCAGTTCTTTTCCTAATTACTGTCATCTCTACATCTAATTATTTTTTTCCCCCTGTTCAACACATCTAGTAAACTCTTATATATGTTTTTCACATGTTTAAAGCTGAAATTTTAGATAGCTACCAATCCCTTCCTCTTCAAATAAATTGTTTGCGATGTACTAAAACTATGTATGTTTCTGAACCTTCATTGAAATTTTTTCAATGAAACTTATTTAGTTACAAAGAAACTATACAAAATTTATCTTGAACAGTTCCTAGAACAGTTCTTCGCACAGCCTTTCTTAATTTGTCCTAATCAAAATTTATCCTCGATTGTCTCTAATGTGATAGCGAGCTTAAATTAACTGCTTCTACATGGACTGTAGAGATAATGACAGTAGCAAACTAGAAATTGATTGTAGAGTTGTTGCTCAAGGTGCATCTCAAGTATCAGGTAGCATAGTCTGATACTAATTACTAATGCACTCTCTTTTTAGTCTCTTAACAAGTATCTTAGCTATCAAGGTCTCTCTCAAATAAGGAAGAAGTTTTTGTCGACAGGAAAAGTGAAGGGATGAGGAGATTTTCTTTAGGAAAAAACAAAGAAAAGTTAAAGTAAATACCTTGAGTAAAAGAAATTCTAGAAGAAAACATAGTTATTATTTAAGTGGGAATCTGCCAAATTGCATAAAAGAATTATATCCTAAACAACAATTATTGTCAAATGAAAGCACACAGAAAAGGGAAAAATACACGTAAAAGGGAAAAACTAACTTCAAAAAGAAAATATGAGAAATTGTAAGCTTGCCTTTTTCTTGAAATTTTTTTTCGTGCGTTGAACTAGCCAATATAAACTAATAGTGATTCCTTAGTGACTCCTATAATTTGAAATAATTCATATAGTTTGAAAGAAAATTTTCTATCAATTTCATAATATCAAATGAAATCATCTATACGGGAATCTATCAAATTCCATAAAAGATTTCTTATAGAAAATATAACTATTATCAAGTAAAATACACCTAAAAGAAAAAAGGACTATGTATATAATGTAGAGTTGAGGTAGGCCATTTTTAATTTTTTAGAAGTATTAAGAATGCGGATACTTCCACTTTGAATTGATTTGAGGCACAAGTCAAATTCAAGATCCACATAATTAGATGTAATCTACTACCATAACCTATCTGGAAACAAGATTTCAATCTTTTTCCATTATGATTTACATGTTCATTAAAGTTTGTTTGTTCTCTTTGCACAAGACTGACAGATGTCATAGAAGAAGTAGCAACCGAGGTAGAAGTCAGTTTTTTTTTGTCACAAGATATTGAAAAAGAATTAGATTAGTCACAGGGAAAAAAGTAAGTTGGTTAAAATAAACTGAGTAACTTCTTTTTCTAATTTTTAATCACATGAGAGAACTTTTTAATTTCTAATTGCATTACACAAGAGGAGTAGGACTTGGTTAGACTTGGATTCCTTTTTAATGGGGACTCTGACACAGGACGACCGTAAACCGTCTTTGCTTTCCCTGTAGATCTGTTGATCTGTAAATTTGAGGGCTTTTGGATGGGATTTTGTGATGAAAACGAGTTGTAAAGGGCCTCTAAATGTAGTGGAGTGTTGGGGTATTGGTTTAGGGTGTTTTTGTGAGGAAAAGATGATCAAATAATATCAAAAAGTGGGTGTTTTGGTCCAGATTCAGATCTGGACTGGTCACTGATCCAGACAGAAAGTAAACAAAGGACTTAGGTTTCAGTTAGGGTTCAAATAAGTGCAAAACTGTGGACTTATTTATTATCTGGGGTTTTGCTACAATAATAAAAGAAAAACTAGAAGGAAAGATTGAAGCTAAGAAGGGTTCATGACTTTCTGGGAGGGGCTTCACACCGAGATTCGACATCACACTAAAGATGGATTTCACATCCAATAATGCATCACACCTTAAAAAAAAACTCTTGGAGGAAAGCTTCACTGGCATCCATTAATCATTATAAATCAATATCTCCTAATAATTTTACCTGGCAATCCTAATATAAAAATATATAGGGTTGGAACAAGAAAATTACAAAAATAACCCTACTAGGAAAAAATTATTTCATTTATTCAGTTATAAACATAGATATATTGTGATAGTGATCTCATTGATTTTAGTGACTTTATATCTCCAGTATTCTAGAACAATTATTAGTGACATCAGTAACAGTTAGATATATTCAGTTTATTTTAATAATAATTTACATTGTTGGCATTTTCAGAAAATACATTACAACCTGGAAAAAATGTGGTAATTGCCTGATAATCCATGCTGTATATTTTGAAAGGACTTACAAAAGTTAATCGAAGTTGAGTTTTACCATGAGGAACCAAGATAATATTGTCTACATAGTTATCAGTTGTCAGCTATCAGATATTCAGTTATTGGGCTTTATCCGAATTGCAGCTCCACACCAATTGTATTTTTGTGTGAGCTATAATCTCAGTTGTCAGGGCTTTGCGACCTGTTCTTGTTTAGCACCATGAATGTTAGACCGTTATACTGAGCATGCATGATACTCTTTTAAAACACATGCACTTCATTACCAAACAGTTATGACAAACAATAATATTGTTTGATATGTAGAAAAATAGTTGTGTTATGAGACACAACTAAGTATAACATTAGTTAGGTTAATAATAATTAACAAGATTAGGGACATATGCTAGGATACACATCTTTGAGTATCAATTATTTCTGTTACAGTGATGAGTTATTTTCTATTTACAATTTTATTCATGATATATTTAGTTATATTCTATTTACAGTTTTATTTATGATATTATTTATCCAGTATTTTCATAGTAGTTTAGGGGTATGCATACACATAATATGCAACTGCACATTCATTCATTTTATCACTCATTAGGTCATATATGATGACCCTGAATTTGCATATTAAGGTATAAAGATGTTTTATTCTTTTGATTAGGTGTCTGATGAGGATCGTATATATTGCGAGAACTCCGGAGTTCTCTTTGCTTGATCACCCAATCTTGATATCATTTCATGCTTTCTCTTATTCTTATTGATTTTATTTGATTCCCTATATATATTGGACTCAGCCTTTTTTTCATTTATTTATTCATATATTTCTTGTGTGAGAAATTATATGTCATACTGTAGTGTAATGATTTCATTAGTAGATTTATATAACTTCTTCAGGTTACATAAGGCTTAATGCGTATATATGAGATAATCTCTTCGCGTATGTGCGTCTCTGACTCTCGTCGCATTTTCGCTCCAGTGTATTTTGGGAAGTGGGGCGTGACAATGTGAGAGCCAATATAATTAGATTAGTCTCCTTGTACGATTATGTTCTAGTCTTTCCATATTTGTTTTAATTTAGGCATTGCATAAATTTGGAGAACCCCATTACTTGGTCTGTGAATACATAGGGGTTGTCCGTCATAAATGCATACGCGGGCCAAGTTGTTGTTGCAGAAAAAAAAAGTTGGAAGATGCTTGCCAATCTATCGATCAACTCCTTGAAGAAAATAAGGCGTTGTAGCTGAAAAACTCATCATTATTAAAGTTTCCCGAGAATGTGTACGTCAAAAATACTAGATTACGCTGAGGAGCACTCCTGGTTGAAGACATTTATAGAAATTATGAAGAGAAAAATGAAAACTTTGTCATTAGCTTCAGGATACGATTTATATCAATAAAACCTTGTAAGAGATTGTATCGGAGAATTTCAATAACCTTTTGAGAAGAGAAAAGCATATTTGAGTAGAGTGGAGGAATCGTTTTTGAGTTCTCTGTGCAGGCTGCTCTAAAGTCCATCAGTTCCATAAGTTATGCATGGAAGAGATGGCTAATGCATCTTGTAGATAAAATATGCAATGCTTCATAGAACTAGTGATTTGAGCTCTTCACAAACCTAAGAATACCCTTGGCATCATATAATCCAGTAGACATGAAATTCAAATTCTAGAAAATTAAACATTGAAAATAGTTTGACAAACAAACCTGAAATAACAGACACTGTGGGGAACACAGATCTAGAAGAAGAAGCACACAACATGAACTACATGCTACTCATAGATAACATGCCTAACTTGTTTATTTAGAAGCAGAATTGAGTAATAAATGATCAGAAGATCAAAGCAAAGTCCTTGAAAGCAAAACTGGCTGTAGACTGAAGTCGCAAGGAACTGTAGTAGTTGTAGGTATGGAGGAGGCACCGGACAAAGCTGGTCGAGGAGACAGAGGTTGAAGCTGGTAGAGGAGAGAACTGGTGGGCTAAAGCTTATTCTGGAGTTAAACTGAGTACAGGCAACTGCCTCAGCAGAAAGTGGCAGCTGCTTGAGTTGCAGATCTATTGGAGAAGATTAGTCCTTAGACTGAGTAGAAGATCCTGGTTGATTGTTTGACCCACCTGTGATATCTGTTTCAGAGGTTGACTCAGTGGATTTTTGAGCATTTGAGGATTTACCTTCTGCATTACCTTGTTGATCAACTGATTGACCTGGGGAATCTGCTTGACGTGTTGTTACTTGTGCATTTTCTTCTTTTCCCCTTGAATTTGCATGAGGACCTTGATCCTCAATTGTTTGAGCAGCGGATCTTTCCTGCGAAGTTTTCTTGGTGTCTTCATCTTGCTTTTGTTCCTTAATTGTTTGAGCGGAGGATCTTTCCAGCAAAGTTTTATTGGTGTCTTGATCTTGCTTTTGGCTTGATTGATCTCCAGAAGTAGGTAGTTTAGAAGTCTGAGCTTCAACAGCAGCTTGTTGAGAAATCGGCTGGCCTATAGTACCTGCTTGACTGGTAAACCGTGCATCTTGATCTTCTTTCTGCATTGACATGGCATCACGAGGAGCTTGCTGAGGGGAAGGTTGAACATCACTTGAACCTTGTTTACTGGATTTCTGATCAAAGGTTTGCTGGGCATGTTGTAACTGCAAAGTTTTCTTGGTGTCTTCATCTTGTTTTTGTTCCTTAATTGTTTGAGCGGAGGACCTTTCCTGTGAAGTTTTCTTGGTGTCTTGATCTTGCTTTTGGCTTGATTGATCTCCAGAAGTAGGTAGTTTAGAAGTCTGAGCATCAACAGTAGCTTGTTGAGAAATCAGTTGGCCTTTAGTATCTGCTTGACCTGTTAACCGTGCATCCTGCTCTTCTTTCTGCATTGACATGGCATCACGAGGAGCTTGCTGAGGGGAAGGTTGAACATCATTGAACCTTGTTTACTAGATTTCTGATCAAAGGTTTGCTGGGCATTTTGTTCTTGTTCTTGGCCTACTTGGGCACCCAAAGTAGGTGACTGTGGCACAGACGTAGAATCAGTAGAAGGTTGTTGAGAGATTACTTGACCTGGCATCATCTGCTTGACCAATTAGCTCTGCTTTCTTCTCTTGTTTTTGGCCTGACGTACCATCAAGACCACCTTCTTCAGTGGAAGATTGAGCATCTTCAAGACTCTGTTTAGCAGTTGTTTTACTGGATGAATCTTGCCGTGTTTTTTGGGAATTTTCTT
This sequence comes from Agave tequilana, assembly GCA_038442645.1. Classification (NCBI taxonomy): domain Eukaryota; kingdom Viridiplantae; phylum Streptophyta; class Magnoliopsida; order Asparagales; family Asparagaceae; genus Agave; species Agave tequilana. Next base: position 218,897 of record JAVJIF010032905.1, read on the forward strand.
ATTTTTTCTGGCGTGGCAAGGCACCAGGAGTTGGTGGTTTGGTGGAAGACTGCACATCTGCAGTAGCTTGTTGTCAAGGAATTGATTGACCTGCAGAATCTTCTGAACTTGCTGATTGTGAATTTTGCTCTTGTTTTTTGCTTGGAGTAGCATCAGGAGAACCTTTTTGGATGGAAGATTGAGCATCAGTTTGACCTTGTTTAGCAACATTTTGGCCAGAGGAATTTTCCTGCTGTGCTTGCTGGGTGGCCTGCTCTTGATTTCTGGTCGATACTTCAGCAGGTGAATGCAAGTCGAGTTTCTTATGGGTTAGGAATTGATAGCGTCCATTTGAGGTCACTTTAACGTCCTTCAACAAGCCAACCTCATTGAGTATCTTGACCACCTCTTGGCATGAATTCCGACTTGAGATCTCTTCCCACCACTTGCTGACGTTCTTCCGTGATTCAAAGAGATGACCCCATTCTTTTGATCTTGCGAGGTAGTCGGAATTGGGGAGATGGGAGAGGTCAGCCAGTGAAAACTCATCACCTGCCAAAAACTTGCTCTCAGCCAGCCTTTGCTCATACACATCAAGGACCTAGCTCAGCTTCCTCTCGCTCTGGGTGACGAGTGCTTGATCCGGCGCAACATTGAAAGCCAGGTGGAAGACTAGAGCCCAGCTAGGTGGATCGAAGCTATGCTCCTCGGACTTGAGCCATTGTTCAATTTAAGCTCGCTCAAGTAGGTCTCTGCCAAGCAGGTACTTGTTTCCTTGATCAGCATACTTGTCAATTATGCGCCTTCATATTGCCCTGGACTCTGATTCATTTCCAAAAGTAAACTGTTAAACTTCTATATATAACTTTTTCTCTTTCCTTTTAACAACAAAAAGTGTTTTCTTTTTTCAAAAGCAAACATTAACTTCTCTTCCTTTTTATTCATATTTTTGGGTTACAATATTTCTTATCCAGTCGTAAGTTCTCAGTAAAAAAATATTTAGTCAATGGTTGAGCAGCGCATATGGTACATTCCCTTGTTGCAACACCAAATGACACCCTACAAATGACGTGTTTGGGTTTCATCAGTACTAGTTCGCTGGTAAGTTCATGATTGCATCTTATTCAATGCCTTTGGACATCTTTCATTCTTTTGACAACTAACAAAAAGGATAAATCAAAGGTAGAATTGAAGGTGTCAGCATTTAGTGTGTTTGCCCTGTCGTTTCGGGTATAAAATTTTCTAGCAGATTCCATACAGCTATTTAAGTTCGTAACTGATAATCATCAGCATTTACCAGTTTTATACATTTAAATTACAAGTGCTGCATGTAATACCAGCTGTTTTTATAATTCAGTGGTGAAACATTTTTGCTAATTATGATTTAATTCTATCAGGTAAAGTTAATGTATCTAACATTCACTTTTAAGGATAACATAATGGACACATTTGATTTTTTTTTTTTTTTTTTTTTGGGCATATCTCGTGTAAAAAAGTTTACTCCTTTGAAATTACCAGGATGCTAAACATAATCTTATATAGTTTGGATGTATTAGAAACAAACCTGCTTGTATGTATACTTAATAATATAAGTGTGGAATTCTGTAGCAATTTGAAATCCGGCTTGCAAAAAGGTTCTTCCTTAAGCTCCATTTACATCTACAACAATAGATATTCAGTTGGGGAGTTTATCATTTTATATTTGAATGAAACAGACTTGAATAAGAATAATTAAAAATGTGTTTGAAATTTCCAAAGTTGTTTTAGCGAGGAATAACTAGTATATCTTTAAGGTATATCTTGACCATCAATATGCAATATATGCTCTTTTCTTCTGACTATCTTGTTGATCATTCAATTAATTTTCTCGTCTGTTAGGTTCCAAAGTTTCTTTCCATCTTTCTAATTTAGTACTCATATCTTCTCTAGTATCATCAACAAGTACTATAATTTCAGTAACAGTATGTACTCTGAGATTCATTGTGAATTACTAAATAAATTCATCTGTCACTAATGCAAAGAGACAAGGACTTAATACTAATCTTTCGTGTAAGCTTAAAGTGAAAGAGAACAAGTGTACCTTCCCTCTGATTGTTCTCACCCTAGTTAATGCTCCATCTTATATATATCGTTAATCACGCCAATATGCCTGCTAAATACTTATTTCCTTTTTGAAACCCATCACATTACTTCCCTAAAGACCCTATCACATTTTTCTAAATCTAGGAAAATCATATGTCGGTCTCTTTTATTTTCTCATGGTTCCTCTCCATCAATCACCTTAGTCAGTAGTTTCCATATTGACTTTCCAAATAGAAAATCAAATTTTGTTTAAAAGCAAATGTTTCTTCTCTTAGTCTTCGCTTAATTACTTTTTGTATAGTTTTATTGTATGGCCTATAAGCTTGATCCTGCGTGGAAGTAATTTTTGGTGGAGTTGGATAGGAGGAGAGATTTTTGAACTTGAATAAAAATGAGCTTTTATCAAAAAGAGGATAGATATAATGGAGAAAGCTTTGACGGGCTATAAGAATTTCTTCATCAAAACTTTCTTGGCACTAACTTCTCAGTGGTTGGAACTTTTTGGTCTCTACCTTGATAGACTAAAGTACAATCAGGTACCTCTATTTACAGAGGAAGTTCACTGACCTTGTGATGCGTGTTGGCTCAATGGTACAATCACCTTTTATATTTTGATGATTACAAAATTTATGATATTATGAGGTACTAATCATGTTTAAATATTTTAAGATTACATGGTTCAAGAATCAAAATCTCGATTTAGTCTTCCTCAAAAGGAAGAAATTGTAATGTTCAAGCTGATTCAAGCATGAGATTTAAGCTTGAAAGATTAAAGCATGGATTTTTGAGAAGCCCACTTAAAGGAGACTTGGAGATTAAGTAATCCTTTATAAGAATTTAGAATGTTTAAGTTTAGGGTGTTGAATTGATGCTCAAAAATTTCCCACACACAGATTTTTAACTAGTCTTTGATTGAATAAACTTGTTTTAAAAATAGTTTATCTATACATGTTTTTGATCTGTTCTTCATGATTTTTTCTCTAAATGTTTACATGTATTTCATAGTGTAAATCATTGCCAAATTATTTTTAACGTATATATTTTATTTTAAAAATTAAATAGATATGTAAAAATATATTTTTTTTGATATCGCCCAGTCGACTGCCCTATTGTGCAGTATTATCTGCACTGTGCCCCATCGACCGAGTGGTCTACCGAATGTCTACACAGACACAGGCGTGCCTGTTCACAGGGGTCGATCGACCGGCCGGTTGACCGCTAACCCTAAGCGGCTATGTTTCTTAACTTCGGTTGACTTGCTGGTCGACCGCAGATTTTACAGTGCTCTCGGTATTTGGCTCTGGGTCGATTACCCGGTCGACCGACAACAACGGCTACTTTGAACAGTTGTGGCCGTTCGATCGCCGAGTTGACCGCCAGACTGCAAAAATGGGCATAATGGCTATTTTCAATGTTCTAAAAAACGGTTTCAGTACGCGAGCGGTTCGAGAGTGCATAATGCTTAAACGGTTTAAACGGTGATTGAACGGATTATACGTTTTATTATTATAATATATAATAATATTATAATACTTAAAACATGAAAATATGAGTTCTATAAACTCCAAAAAAGCATAAAAGATATAGTGAACATAACTTGAAAAATTAAATTGCTAGTATTAAGAAGCATTTAAAAGTAATAATGACAATCAGTTTAAAGTACATCAATGTACCTCCACCTCCAACAACTGTAGTTAAAAATACTTATTAAATGAATAAATATATGTATTTCTTTCAAAATAAACATACTTGGTTCACTGCTAGATGCAACTGCAAGTAATGTGCAACTCTATCCTTCTCACCCTTGAGGCACTCATCAACCTATTAAAAGAAATAAAGATCATTGACAAAAACCTGGACAAAATACATGCACGCGAGGGGGAGAGAGCTGACCAAAGAGAGGTCGTCGTCGACGCATGAGGTCGTCATTGACGCTTTGCTGCTGACCAGAAAGCTAATCGCAGTGGGAGGTCTTTGTCGACAAAAAGAGAGATCGCAGTGGGAGGATCAACTGTAAGGGGAGGTCATCGTCGAAGGGGGAGTTCGCCTCAGGAGGACCAGCGCTTTGTGAACTTCTTCGTCGTCGAGCTTCGGGAGCTCTAATCCCCAGGAGGATTGTCAACGCTGTGAGCTTCGATAGCTTCAGATAAAATCAAGAATTCGAGAGCTTCATCATCTCGTCGTCACGAGCATCGAGAGATTCTTCATGAGATTCAGGAGCTTCGTCGTCGCCACAGGAGGATCGAGGATGCAGATAAATTTAGGGCTCGCGAGTCCTAATTCTCTAACACGTGATAATTTATATCCTCAATTACTGGGTCGGGTTTGAGTTCAGTTAGTTTAATGGGTTCAAAATTCGAATACATTTAGAAAATGATTGAATAACATTTAAACGGACGCTAATTTATCACCGATTAGATGCTTAATCATTGCTTAAGCGAATTAATCGCCTGACCGAGTAATCAAACCGCTTTCTTCAAGTTCTGCTCGGTTTCAGGCCGAAAACATTTAAGCGGACGATTAATCGGCCGTTTAAACCTTTTTTTAGAACACTGGCTATTTTTCAATTTAAATCATTTTTGTCCTTCTTCAAATGGGTATTTTCCACTTTATTAAGGGTCTTAACCACTGCTTAAATTATTTCTCTAATGATATTTACCTATTGCCTATAAATAGGAGTTATTAGAGAGAGTTTCATATCAAGAATTTTCAAGCATTATCAAGAAAAATCAAGTTCTTATTGTTTGAAAATTTTCAAGTTTGAAAATTTTCAAGTGCTATCAATTTCAAATTAAATTTCTACAAGTTTTAAACTTTCAAGTTCATTCTTTTCAACTAAGTTTTCTCTCACACAAACTTCTTGAGCTTCATTTCTCTACTCTAAATTCTAGAAAGTTGTAAAAAGAGAGTTTGTGATTTTTCTGGTCATCAAGTCTTGTATTCTTCATTGGCTTTGTGCTTAACTCTTGTGTGAATGTTTGAAGATTGGAGTTTGAGTTCGGATCTTGTGTAGACCGTTGTATTGAGCCCTTTGTGGCAATTCTTGTTCTCAGATCTTTAGGTTCTAGTGTCCTAAGGTCATAACCTGTGTCTAAGTTTAGAGTAAGTATACGATTATTTAGGATTCTTCGAGTCTAGAATCCGCGGTGTGTGAGTTCAAGTGAGGACGATTGCACGATTGTATTATGTTATACTAATTTTTATGCTAATTATTTTATGCTATTAATTTCAACCGAGTTAAAATCTACTTGATGTTTTGACAATCTATTCTTAGACTATCAATTATTTGCTTTTCTCCTAATTGATATTGGAGTGGTTTGTTTAAAACGTATGTGCTTTAGTATTTATTTTCATCATTAATTTGATTTCGTGTATTTAGTATGGGCTAAATACACGCAGTCTTTGCATCTCATTTCGTGTATTTAGTATGGCTGAATGCACGTAGTCTTTGCATCTTATTACGTGCATTTAGTATGGGATGAATACACGTAGTATATGCAGAGTTGTTTTGGATTAATACAGATCATGTATATTTAACCTATAAATGCGTGAAACATATGGTATATACATGAGGGTTTCTTTATTTGGATTATTTCGCTCGACGTACCAATTTCGTGCAGATAGAAGTTAGATATACATAACCGTGTTAATCTACGTTGTATGATTATCTGTTATAAATTTATCTGTATTTAGTTATCACTAGCATGAGACGTATGATATATACATGAGGGTTTTTTTGGTTGAATTGTTTAGCTCGACGTACTAGTTACGTGTAATTGATTACTGAATACATCCTTAGTTGAATTTTGGGGACGAAATTCTTATTTAAGTGGGGTGAATTTAACACTTGGGATTTTTTTGGATTTTTAAATAATATTATATTTATTTCGGTTTTAATTAATTAAATAATTAATTAAATAATTAATTAAATAATTAATTTATTTAATATTGGTGGGCACCTCATGATGAGGTGGCATGGTGAGCACCATGTGAGGTATCATGTATGCAATGTATCATGGTGAGATGGCATGTGCGAGGTGGCATGTTAAGAAGCAAAATTTCTTTTTAACACTTGCTAATGAACATGCTATTAGTCATCTCTAGCTTACATGAATCATGCCATGCATCTTAAAAATTTCTTTAACACTTGCTAATGAATCATGCCATGAGTCACCACTAGCTATGGCTAGTTATTATCTTAGTCAATGGCCACCTATGCCTTGTGGTTACCTATATTGTTGGGATTTAAGTCGAACAAATAGTCTCACATCAGCTAGACGTGGGGATGGTCTTGGGTATATAAGGATTTGGGCAACTCCACCTAGAAAGGTAGTCTTTTGGGATGGTGCCCCAAGTCCTTTCAATTGGTATCAGAGCCATGTCTCGAACTTAGTTGTGTGTGTGGGTGATGTTTGACGATGTAGATCCCCCAAAGGCGCAATGGGCCTGATCACCCCAATGGCGCAAAAAAGGCGCAATAGGCCCCTGTGAAGCTAATGTTGGGTTCTCGAGAAATTTAACAGTGGTGTTCCTTTGCAATGGGCGTGCCGCTTCCCACTCGGTGTAGAGGAGTCACCGACTGCAGCTGGTGCTTCACATATGGCGTGCCGCCACCTCACGCAGTGAAGAGTTGGATCTCGATGGAGCATTTGATCTTCCAGTGTGAAGATAGTTGAGCTTGCAGGGAGACTCTTTATTCGAGGGGAGAATTGTTAGGATTTGGGTCGAACAAATAGTCCCACATCGGCTATACGTGGGGATGGTCTTGGGTATATAAGAATTTGGGCAACTCCACCTAGAAGGTTAGTCTTTTGGGATGGTGCCCTAAGTCCTTTCATATATATATATATATATATATATATATATATATATATATATATATATATTAGTGTAGATGGCGGGATATGAAAAAGTTTCCTTAAGAGAAAGAGAAAGAGTTCTAGAGAGAGAGAGAGGAGTAGGAACCTTACGTTATACCTATGGTTTGAGGCTTGTGCAAGCAAGAATCTTCTTTAAGTTTTTTCTTCTTCAATTCTTGTAGCCTTTAACCACTAAAGGCAAGTTTCTTCTCACTTGCTTGTGTTCTTACCATGTATTTTATGCTTAGGATCTTAACCATGTGTACTTTCTTCTCTAATTAGTTGTATTTTATCATGTTTTGATAGTTAAGAATATTAATCATGTTAGAAATGATATTTTTACCATTTATATGAAGTGTAGAGCCCAAACTATCTTTAGGATTGTTTTTATATCATGATTTGGACGTTAATATATGTACCTTTAATATGATACCATGTTTAAACAATATTGATGTTGATATTTGACAAATCCATGATGATTGACATATCAACCACGTTAACCATGTTTAGAAACCCTAGTTCCACCATAGCTTGATGTTTAGAATGATCTATTTTAGAAATATCAACTTTACCATAAATTGTATGATTTACGGGCTTATGAATACCATGTTGATTAAGATAGATACATGCTTGTGTAATGTACGAACTGAGATTCTACCACGTAAGAAACGTAAGGATCGATATTGTATTGAACGCTGTGTATGCATGACGGATAGACCATGTATCGTATCCTTTGGTGATTCTTCCTTGTATGTAATCAAATGGTTGATTTGATGTTCGCGAGTATGCAAAGATGTTGTTTGTTCATTCAGGAACAGTACCAGTACCATTCATAGAGGGTGGGAAGTGTGAATGCAGTGAATTGATGTTAATATTATTCATAGAGGGTGGGAATTGTGAATGCGACAGATACGATGTATGTATCTTGAGTGCTTGACCCCATGCGTAGATGAAGACAGGTACGATGTGCGTGTTTTGTGTGAACATGTATGTGGATACAAATTGTTGATTAAGATGTTATTTATGCTCTGAGCTTAGTACCATGTTAGGTGTTCATCATGCTACAGTTTATCTCTTTACCTTATATGTTGTTGTTCTTCGACCGAGTTTAGATTCAGCTTCAGAATCATAGTCGGAAGACATCTTTTGGGTTTTACTTGTTGGCACGTTTACGCTGTGGATTCGTCCACTCCCACTTTCAGGTTATTCGCAGGCCGTCTGGAGAGAGGCGGGTGACGGACTCGAAGTAGTCGTCATTGCAGTTGATAAGTAGATTGAGTGCTTCGTAGATGAGACACTCCTTTTGTGTATCTGTTCTTACTTTTGGTATTGTTTGCGTTTTGTTTTCCCTACTTGGCCGAGTGCCGTGTAGTTGTCTGTATACGTTTCTTCAGACTTGATTTTCCTTCTGTTGAGACTCTGTGTATGGGTTGTATACTTTCACTTTCATATATAGAAGTCTCGTTTGATTCGTGTTATGAATCCATAACTGTTTCATGGTTTCGATGTATCTGATTTACTCTGATTATTCGCTGATTTTATATCTGCCTGAGTTATGTATCACATTATAACGTCTCTAGAGTTTGCACTCAGACGGCGGATGGCGTGTGAATTTTCTGATCGTTACAGCTTGAAAATACAGTTTTGAATCTTAAACTACCCTTAGGAGCTTGTGTTCTGTATTTACGCACGCTAAAATAATTTCATGTTTCTCAGGTCTTTTGGGTTTTTAAATAAATTCTATAAAAATGTATTTTTTTGATATTACATTATTTAGTGATAACTAGTAAAACAAAATTCTCTTAAGAACTAACAAGTTCATGCCCACAAAAGACCTCAACATAGCTAGTGATTATCATCTTGCTCCAGGGAAAAGATTAAATCTTTGGTTAAATTACACTTTTCACCCCTATAGATTTAAGAAAAAATAAAAGTCATTTAAGCATATATATATATATATATATATATATATATATATATATATATATATATATATATATATATATATCAATTTCTATGAAGCCAATTGACACTTAATGGAAGCTAATGGGCGTAATGGTGGGAACAAAAACACCTTTTTGCAAATACACTTATCCTTCATAACTTCACTTTAAAAAAAAAACAATCATTCTAGCATTAGCTTACGTTCTTCCTTGTTAGAGATGAAAAATATTCCTATACTACTTTCGGTTTACGTGGTAAGAAATTAGTAATTATTTTTTAAATAGCTAATCTTCCCTTATTAGGCAATTCTCTCTTCTTTCTACTCAAACCATAACTATAACCCACCTAGTCCGCTCCCTGTCCAGTGTCATCATTACAAACCTAAAAATAAAAATTATTGTTATATTCTGTAGCTGATGATTTTTGGGTCTAGTTTTTGTGGGTTTAGATTTAGAGTATAGTTTTTTCAGGTTAAGATTTTAGGGTTTAGTTCTGGGTTTAGATTAGGGGTTTTGATTTTTGAGGTCTTGACTTTTGGTTAGATACTTTGGGTAAATATTATAGGGTTTGAATCTTAGGTTGGAGGTTTTATTTTGGGTTTAGATTATATTATGGATCCTTTTTGTGTTCCAATTTTGGAGTCTTCAATATTTTTCTCTATTTCATTCTTTTCTAAGAACTAACTTTGTATATTCATTAAAATTTCATCACGAAAGTCTCACTTAACAATACACAACCATCTTTGGATGTTATGGACATGGAAGGTGCAAAGTGCTGGAGATAAAACTATGCATGTAATATTAGAAAAAAATGAAATAAGATGAAACAAAAAGAAAAAAAAGAAAACCTTTTGATGGTACGGTTCAAGTTAGTCCTCCTTTTGTTATCAATAATAGATCGAGAAAATCCCTAATGTCACAAAGTCAATTTTTAGGTATTAAGTGGTTTGAGACTACTTTTCACTCCCTTCTTCACTAAGATATGCTTAAATTTCTTCTTGCGTTGTTCAATTGCTGTTAGACATGTTCACTTCACATTACCTCCACTATAGTTTCAACTAGAAGTAAGAGGAGCAAGTTTATTCCCCCTTGCTTCTTTTGATGCTTCTATCAACAATCCCAATGATTCAAGCTCAGATATTTGGAGAAGTCTTGCACAAGAAAATAACAACCAATTATGAACCATATATAACCACTATAACGTTATTGTTTGTCGACAAACAACAACGACGACAAATACTGGGGTCAACTAATGAAACTTTTTCTTCCATTTAGTTTTATTAAGAGGTCTATTCTAAGTTACATGAAACATTAACATATTATTTTTAATTTTCTCCATCCAAGTTCATTTAGTCCTCCTAGTTCTCATTACCCCATTAACTCTAACCTTTCAATTTCATAGGTATCTAACACACGCATAAAACCCCAGTACACTTTTTCATTTTAACTATCTTGTTTTGATTTTATATATCACATATTCCTCAGTTTTACGGTCTTGATGAATGAATGATCCCAAATAACAGCATGAGCACTTTGAGATATATCTTTAAGGTATATCTTGACCATCAATATGCACTTTACGCTCATTTCTTCTCACTATTTTGTTTATCATTCTACATATTTTCTCATCCGTTAGATTTCAATGTTTCTTTCCATCTTTCTAATTTAGTACTCATATCTTCACTAGTATTATCAACAAATACTATAATTTCAGTAAAAAATCTGCACAATGAGATTCATTGTGAATTACTAAATAAATTCAGCTATCACTAATGCAAAGAGATAAGGACTTAATACTAATCTTTCGTGTAAGCTTACAGTGAAAGAGAAGAAGTTCCCTCTAATTGTTCTTGCCTTAGTTATTGCTCTATCTTATATATCGTTAATCACACGCCTCCTAAATACTTATTTATTTTTTGAAACCCATCACATTACTTCCCTAAAGACCCTATCACATTTTTCTAAATCATGGAGAATCATATGTAGGTCTCTTTTATTTTCTCATGGTATCTCTCCATCAGTCACCTTGGTAAGTAGTTTCCATATTGACTTTCCAAACAGAAAATCAAATTTTTTTAAAAGCAAAATGTTTCTTCTCTTAGTCTATGCTTAATTACTTTATTCATAGTTTTATTGTATGGCCTATAAGCTTGATCCCGCGTGGAAGTAATTTGTGGTGGAGTTGTATAGGAGGAGAGATTTTTGAACTTGAAAGTAAAAATGAGCTTTTATCAAAAAGAGGATAGATATATTGGAGAAAGCTTTGGCGAGCTATGAGAATTTCTTCATCAAAACTTTCTTTGGCAAAATTTCTTGACACTAACTTCTCACTGGATGGAACTTTTTGGTCTTTACCTTGATTGACTGAAGTATAACCAGGTACCTCTATTATAGAGGAAGTTAACTAACTTAGACTCTTCTAAACTTTGAATCATGTCTACAATTTGAATTGACATATAAGTCTCTTCTAAAAAAATCCTTAACCAACTGGTCTTATTAGATTCTAGACAATTCTTAACCTATCATTTTAGACTAATCTTATTTAGTTTAGAATTACAAATTACTTCTAGCACCCCTCAATTTGTAATTCTTAATTTGTTTTTAAAGTTGAATCTCGATGTGCTTAGTTCTGCCATGAAACACTTGATTCTTGTCATGGCAATAGGTGACTTGTCACAATAAAGTGTTACTTCGACATCATTTCATATGCGAGCTTGTTGAAGACAAGGAGATCGAGTTGGAGTTCGTCACCACTAAAATGCAACTAGCCGACATTTTCACGGTGTCATTGCCAACTGAAAAGTTCATATACTTTAGAAACTAATTAGGAATTACAAATTGAGGGGTTTTAAAAGTAATTTGTATAATTTGTAATTCTAGAGTAAGTGAGATTAGTCTAGAAATGTTAGGTTAAGAGGTTTTTAGAACCTAGTAAGTTTGATTGGTTAAGGATTTGTCTAGAAGAGTCTTGTATGTCGGTTTGACTTGTGAACATGTTTCAAAGTCTTGAAGAGTCTACATCAGTGAACTTCCTCTATAAATATAGGTACCTGCTTCTAGTTGTACTTCAACCAATCAAGTTGAAGAGTAAAAAGTGTCAGCTAATGAGAAGCTAATGTAGGGAAAGATTGTCAAAGAAGGTTTTAATAAAAAATTTCCTATAGCCCCTCAAATCTTTCTCCATTGTATTAGCTATCCTCTTTTTTTTTTTTATAAAACTCATTTTTTTTCTTTACATTCAGTTAAAAAAATCTCCTCCTATACAATTCCACCACCAATACTTCCTATTGTATGTCTCTTTTATTTTATATATGGGTACCAAAATTAACTTCTGGTTGTACTTCCGATAATTTTTCTTAGTATCTATAATTTTGTTAAATAATTTAGTTAACCACGCTTAGCACGCACTCCTAGGCCCTTCCAATTTGCAAAAATATATAAGTGATTTTTCCATCTTTTTTAGGGTATCTTTAACTTCTCGAAGCCTAATCTTTTGAACACGCTTATAGTTCTATCCACTGATTGGACTATTTGTATTTATGTTAGTTCTCCTATGTGATTCACATTATACAATTTAAGAAAATAACTCCACATTTCCTTAATTTTATCATCCTTTACTAAAGATTTTTGATCTTCACTCCAAATACATCTAACATCACTTAGGTTTATGTTCTGTCTTTCCCTAATCTTAGCAAGCTTATATATATATATATATATATATATATATATATATATATATATATATATATATATATATATATATATATATAGAGAGAGAGAGAGAGAGAGAGAGAGGTCTTCGTGTTAGAAACTCTCACACGAAGACTGAGAAAACCATATAGGAGCGATCATGTGGATGATCCGACCGTTCATCTTAATCTACATACTTTATTTAGACTATCAATTAAAAATTTCGTGATTCCGAACATTTTTACCATGCAACAAATGGTTAGAAACATACGCTATATTCACCGTAGAATAAAGATGTCATTTGATGCATGGGTAAAAAGACTCAGAATCTCGTGATTTTTTATTGGTAACCTAATTAGAGTATGTTGATTAAGATGAACTGTTTGAATTATCCACGAAATCGCTCCTATACGGTTTTCTCATGAAGCTTATTTTGAGAAAGTTTCTCATTTGAAGATTTTCTGTATATATATATATCCTTCTCTCTCATGGTTCACAGTCGCCGTCTCGGCAGCCGACTCGGCAGGCACTGAGATGGATCGGTCTCGGCGACTCGGATCGGTCTCGGGCGATACGCGCAAAACGCTACATAGAAAGTTCAAAAAATTCTGAAAAAATCACGACAAATCTTAAAAAATGTAGACATCCACATTCATGTATCACATGTTCAAAACATATCACTTAGCACACTAAATAGAAAGCGAAAGTATAAATACACGCGTCGTCGGTAGAAGCATATCAAAATACATGCACAATATAGTAAATTGCACAATCTACATTCATAATACATGCTAATATAGTTATTTTCACATTGAATTACGATGAGGCACAAAATCATCATCATAATCATCTTTGCGGTAAGTAGATAAACTGATACTAGTGCTCGTAGATCTCTCCAGTTGTGGTCTGTAGTCATGGACATATGTCACACCATAATGTTGGCCTGATTTCAAACTCAACATTTGCATATGACCTTCAAGACTATAAGTTTCTCCATCAATACTATTGTTACCCTCATCACTGTCATCATCACCACCACCGTCATCACTGTCATCATTATCATCACCATTTTCACTACTAGAATTGAATAAAAGCCTCACATCTTCACCACCACCACTATCATCTGATTCTCTTATACCTCGGAGGGGGAGAGATCGAAAACATGGAGAGAGAGAGAGGGAGGGGGAGAGGAAAGAGACAGAAAGAGACGGGAGATGAAAGGGAAAGAAAGAGAGCGGGTGAGAGAGGGAGGAGAGAAACAGAGGGAGGGGGAGGGAAAGAGACAGAGAGAGAGACGGGAGATGGAGGGCGGAGAGATAGAGAGAGCGGGTGAGAGAGGGAGGGGAAGAGAGAAAAGAGGGAGGGAGAGGGAAAGAGACAGAGAGGGAGGAATATCACTTGGGGCTGGGGAGGAGCGGTCGGAGGCGATCGGGCGGCTGCGGAGTCTAGATTTGAGCGGGGAAGATCGGGTAGCGACGGCGATCTCCAGATCTGAGCGAGAGACAGGTAAGTTTTTTTTTTCTTTTTTTTCTTTTATACCCGTTCGTCACGGGTGAATATACGTTTCGAGCCGACCAGGCCGAGAATCGGAGTCAACTCATTCGACTTGGCCGAGTCACGACCAATTCGGCCGAGTCGATCAAGTCTACTCCGATTCTCGGCCGAGTCGGTCTCCTCTGAGTTGAGTCAACCGACTCGTGACTCGGACTCGCCTCGGAGCGGGCCGAGACGGATACGACTCGGCGACTCGTCTCCGACTCAGCCGAGTCTTTGAACCGTGTTCTCTCTTGCCATTATTTCTAGTGGTCTATGACAAATTAGATTCATAATAATTAGTTGGATATGGTTTGGTAGTTGACCCAAGCGAGAGATTTAGACTTTGATGCTACTGGTCTACAACCTTTAACTTCCGGATTGTATTGTTGGATTTCCAATGATCTTAAGAGTTTTATACTAATGAGAAAAATGCCCTAACAGGTTCAAAATTGGTTTGATATTGTTTTGGTATTTGATCCCAAGTGAGAGATTTTTAGAACTTGATAGTAGTGGTTTGCTACCTTTAGTTTCCTGATTGTATTGCTTGATTTCCAAGGAAGAGTCTGACTATGACTTATTCCTCCAAACTACAATAAATTGAAAGAGATAACTTGAGCATCTAACATGGACTAGTTTGACTTCATATAAAATTGGGAACTTTTGTGAGTTTTATTTAGAACGAAGGGACTCGTGTCATTAATTTATTTTAAATTTTTCTATAAAATTTACCTTTCAAATGGGTCATACATGCATCTTATCTGTCCTAACTTTTGTAGGTTAATCTGCTAGTGGCTTGTTTTCTCTCAAGCCTCCATTTCTTAAGTTGGTCCATTTGTTGCTCAGTTTGTGAGCCTGTGTGACCTGGTTAAGTTGCTTGATAATATTCTCTTTTTAGCTTCTTTACAATGTAGTTCCTTGATGCTCATAACTGAAGGTGCAATATTAGTTTCTCTTTGAATAGTTGGTAGCTTCTAGAGAGATTCTAACCTAAAAACAAAATTTTAACTTATATGAATATATATTCAGGTGATAATTCAGAAAATTTATTGAGCACACTGGTTTATTGTGGTTGGTAGAACTGCTAGCCCTTTATATTTCGAACATAATGAAGGTAACTGAGAGGGAAAAATATTTCTATTTTAACTAGTTTTGAGTTGTGTAGCTACGTACCAAATAGCCTGGTGCTCCCATCTTCAAAGCCTGATACTGCTGCTCGTGTTGCCTGCTCAAAATGAAAGAAAAACAAAAATATGACCACAAGATTCTATGCGCGGCTGCAACCAGGCCAGGAATTTCAGATTTCTATGCAATGCATCTAAATGCATGCAAAGATGGGTCATGATGATAATGTTATGAAATTAACTTACCTGGAATTTGATGAGATCTGGGTTGATCTGCTGGCCTTCATACATGTCAAATGAGCTCAAACTTGACATCTTTCTCACAGAGGCTTGCAAGCACTCTCGACACATCCGGCAACATGGGCTTTCCATAGTAAACTTTCACTATGGGAGCTGGCATCATCATGGATTAGAGTTGATGCCGCAATATGAGAGCGGGACTAATTCCCACCTCGTTTTCTTTGCGCTCCATCTGTATTCTGCTGAATGCCTGAAGACTCATAAAATAGAATATGGATAAAACAAAGAAAGGAAAAAGAAAAAATGAAAAAGAAAAAGGAAAAGAGAATAGAAAGCTTGAAGGCTTGCTTATTCTTGGACACTTGAGTGTCCCTTCAGAACACGGTATCTTGCAGGTGTTTTAGCCACATGCAGCTTTAGGCAGGTAGTTTTTCTTTTGTTATTAAGAATGTCTTGTGGTTTTCTGCAGGAAGCCAGATGCTACTTCTTTTAATTAAAAAGGAAAAGAACATTATTAAAGGAGAAACATTGTGGAACAAGAAAGAAGGATGGGAGTCCATACCAATGGTAAATTAACTATTCCCTTCTCGTTTGATAATGTTAGTTGCTTTTTGATGTTCCTTTTTCTGCAATTAGGACATAAGCACTGTATCCACATTCTTTGCTTATAAGATTAATTATTACTAGTACCTTGGGTTTGCCCCCCATCAAAAGAATAATTGTCATAATCTTCAGACTACGAAAATATTAAAATTGTAGTGACGTAGCTTTTTCTTGATGTAATAAGGTATTTTAAGGGTACATTGACTGCTAGTTTTGTATTTGAGGGAGGTAATGGCATGAAGTTTTATATCAAGGCCTGTTAATTTTTACTGAACGAATCTTTATGGCAAATTTACTTGTTACAGAAATCATGGCACATAGAGATGCGGGTAACGAAATAGAACATCAAGGGGGAAGTGATTTAGACTAAATTTTTTGTGCATTTTTAGGTGATTAGGCAATACAAATGGGAGAACAGTTACATTCAAGCTTGACTGGTAGCATACGAGGAGTTCCCGTCTCTCATGCTCTACCTTATTTTATTTTTTTTTATAATCGTAAGTGAATGGTGAGCAATTATATGTTGTGTGCTGATAGCAATCTGCTAAGCAATCAAATTACATTTAGTCCCTTGCCCACAATCGAATGGCCGGTGGGGCGCACTCGATATGGTCACTTGGCGACAAAGACGTTCTTGGACCTGCAGTTTTGTCCTGTGCCAAATATTCGGCATGAAAATAGGTTGCTGGTTGAAGACTAGGTCGGTTCTAGCTTTCCATATCCAGAGTGTATATGCTCCAGGGCCACTTGTAGTATGTGGTTCTTGATGTCATGCTCTACCTTATTTTCACTATCCCTCAGATAACTTTGATCAAATGCATTGCTGCACATTATCATTCTTGGTTTTTCTCAAATATATAGATCTTGCTTTAGGAGAGTCTTGGGGAAGGAGGCCATACTGAGGCCTAACCCAAAATAGCTAATACTGTGCTTGAGAACATTGATTCTGTGCAACATATGTGCCCAAAATAACTCTGTTAATTCTCTTACTAAAACTAATTAATCTTTTCAGTTTGGATTCTATAGCTTCTTGTGCCCTGATTAAGCAGTTGATTGGAAAAAACCTCCTTGAGAAAATATGGGTCTTAAAATATGGTTTTCATTGGTAAAATGATTAAGATTTTGAGAAATCTTCCCCACTAATCAGGGTCTAGTTTATAATTCTTCTTTGGGTTTCGAATGTTCTACAGGGTTGTAATTATGTATTATTCTCATCATAAGATAGAGATTCTGGGTTTTGAACAATCCTGAATGAGAGATGTGGTGCCTTCTTTACCTTAGAACTTATGTTAGAAATGGAACGAGGAGGAGGAGGTAAAGGGGCATGATAACTAGAAAGCATAAAGAGGAGATGATTTATGTTGTGTTGATGTAAATATAAGAGGGAAGAATGAGCCTAAAAGGAGCTTTAGCAAGCTTTATCAGAAGGGATCATGATGGACTGTTTCATATATATAGATGAGATGCATGCCTTTTGTGAGGTACACTGTTGTGGCCCAGGGCTTCAAAAATTTGCTTGTGAGAGTGATGTATAGGATATTAGAGGTTTTAAGAAGGGAACATCTCTCCGCCTTAATTTAATCTACCTTCACTTTAGGATGCTACACATTCCTTAAGAAGCTAAGTTCTTCCAATTAGGGGGACCCCAAAAATAAAAGTTGAATGCTGTGTCTTTCTTATTCTTCTGCTTGCTAATAAAATTGTAGCAACTTTACCAAGCTAAATACATGTACCTAATAAAAAGGCCCAGGAAGCTTGAGTAGGAAAATTATGAACACAGAGAGATAAAAAGGTACTCTCTTGAGATTCCATATTCATATATAGAGAGATTCTGAGGATAATGCCATCAGACATCTTTTATAAAAGGGACATATCAAAGGAGTAGACCTCCATCACACAAACTAGGTGTCATCCCATGCAAAAGCATCTGGGAAACCACTAAATAAAGCAAACTGACACAATGCAGAACAAAAAAAACGGCTTCGAACTTGAAACTGAAGCAAAAGCAGTGAATTTAAACTGAGCAAACAAACTTCCCCTCCTCTGCATCATTCTTAGGCTTCTGCAGGTGGCTCCTGCTGCATCTCCACCACCCTCCTCCATGAAGGGCGGCTTGATATCGCATCCCACCACTTACTCACCCTCTTCCTCTCTTTGAACAGCACGGCACATTCTGGCACCTTAGTGATGAGACGATGAGCATTGGGCAGGTGAGAGAGGTCGGCGAGCGTGAAATTGTCTCCTGCAAGGTACATGGTCTCCTCCAGCCTC
Organism: Agave tequilana; assembly: GCA_038442645.1. Taxonomy (NCBI): domain Eukaryota; kingdom Viridiplantae; phylum Streptophyta; class Magnoliopsida; order Asparagales; family Asparagaceae; genus Agave; species Agave tequilana. Next base: position 237,221 of record JAVJIF010032905.1, read on the forward strand.
TGCTCGTAGATGTTGAGCACCCTCTCCAGTCTGCGCTTGCTTTCCTTCACTGCTATCTCATCTGGCTCCAGTCCTTCGTGTGGTGCAAAAGCTAGATGGAACACCAATGAAGAGCTAGGTGGTTCGAAACTTTCTGCCTCAGTCTTCAGCCATTGCTCGATGGATGCCCTTTCGAGTGTTCCTGCCCCCAGCAAGTCCTTGTTCCCTTGACCAATATACCTCTCAGCTACGTGACGGCATATTGCCCTCGAATCTGTAATTATGCCAAATCATTGAGTGCGGTTTAATTGATAAATATGTATCATAGTATATATTTCTATTGAGATCTTGTAGGTCAATGAACTCTCTGCTCACCCAAAACTTCAATGAGATGCATATTATACAATGATAGTGGTTAAATTAAAACTAAGGTTCACTTAATAGTCTATACCCCCAATTAGAAGGGATATCTTTATTAGTCCAAGTATCAAAGACTGAACAGCTAAATGAAATCGGAACGCGGTGATTACAACATAAATCTAGGCAGTGAGTTTCATTTTGCTTTCTTTTTTCCTGTATGATATAGTTTAAACTATGAAATGTACAATGGAATATGGGAATCTTGTTAATTCTCTTGCCTTTTATTGAAGGTGTTTCGAAGAAACTTTGTAGCATACTCAACTGATCAACCATGATATTTCTTTATGCAAAAAAACTACAATCTTATTGCTAATGACCATGAATACAAAACCAGTAGATATATGACATTTACCGACAAGGGTGATTGAGCCTTCTTCATAGGTGAGAGCTTGACCAGAGGGCTGCAAGAGAAATCACATTAGTGTTCTTTTATTGTGATCTGAACCGTTACAGCCGGTAACTTTTGAAAGATTGTTGTCTGTGTAAAACAACTCTAATGTAATGCTGATGTTAATAGTACCTGCAGCTTGAGGTACTCTGGCTTCCTCTTACTACCCTTGAAGTTCTCAACACGGATGAGTTGAAACTCAACATCCTTCTCGAATAGGCATGTCAATACACGAGCAACCTCTGCAGATGTGGGGGATCCGAACACCTTAACACTCGCCATTGGACCTTGGAGTGGTCTATGGAGCAGCAATGTCTCTTAGAAAGTATTTGGAAGTGAGCACACACTTGGGAAGTGGGGGATGGGGGGCTTTTAACAGGGGAACTGCAGACCGAAATGGTTTGCCTTGCTTGGCAAGAAGAAAACTAAAAGAAAAGGTAAAGCAGAAAGAAAAAGGATAAGAGAGATTATCACGTGTCTGGCTTATTTTTTCGCTAAGAATGTATATACCTTCTTGATCAAGATTTTAAGGACTGATTAAAAATGTGCTTACTGCAGATGCAGCAGTTTATTAAAGAAGAGAGAAAAGGAAAAGGGTAAGGTTTAATCTCTGATCTTGCTTTGTTGTCTTGAAATCTAATGATGCAACATAATGGCATCTGGAACAGCAAGCCTTTATAGCACCAAATACTTGTGTGTGTGTGTGTGTGTGTGTGTGATTTTCAGAGGAGACTGTATTACAATGCAGGTTCTTTTGATTTTCAGAGGAGACTGTATTACAATGCAGGTTCTTTTGCCTGTTTTTAAGAGAATTTTAGGTGGACTCGTATTTGGCTTGGAATAACTTCCCAGTATGATGGTTATCAGGTAATGTTTGAATGGATTTTCTTATATTCTGTTTTCATGCTAGTAATTTGTCCATGGTAATTTTCTTTGGTCTTTTAGTAATTTAGGGCAACTAGGAATATATTCTTTTTAACATGTGTTTTACTTGCTTTCTTTTCTTTTTTTCTTTTCTCTCTGTTTCTTCTTTCCTTTTCTTTTTTTAACCCTTGAAATTCCATATACGTTGCTTCGACCCTCAGTTTTCTCATGGTTCCCCTTCTTTTTCTTTGAACTATTTTGCAGTCTTCTCCTTTATGTCAGGAAAGCATTTTTTGTTCTGTCCCCTTTATTTTCAGCTCTTCACCGCTCTATGCTCATTGCAAACCATATGCTTTGTAGTTTTCTCAGTTCTTTTCCTAATTACTGTCATCTCTACATCTAATTATTTTTTCCCCCTGTTCAACACATCTAGTAAACTCTTATGTAAATGTTTTCACATGTTTAAAGCTGAAATTTGAGATAGCTACCAATCCCTTCCTCTTCAAATAAATTGCTTGCGATGTATTAAAACTATGTATGTTTCTGAACCTTCATTGAAATTTTTTCAATGAAACTAATTTAGTTACAAAGAAACTATACAAAATTTTTCTCGAACAGTTCCTAAAACAGTTCTTCTCACAGCCTTTCTTAATTTGTCCCAATCAAAATTTATCCTCGATTGTCTCTATTATGATAACGGGCTTAATTAACAGCTTCTAGGTGGACTGTAGCGATAATGACAGTAGCAAACTAGAAATTAATCGTAGAGTTGTTGCTTAAGGTGCATCTCAAGTATCAGGTAGAATAGTCTTATACTAATTACTAATGCACTCTCTTTTTTAGTCTTTTAACAAGTATCTTTGCTATTAAGGTCTCTCTCAAGTAAGGAAGAAGTTTTCATCGACAAGAAAAGAGAAGGGATGAGAAGATTTTCTTTAGGAAAAAACAAAGAAAAGTTAAAGTAAATACCTTGAAGTAAAAGAAATTCTGGAAGAAAACATAGCTATTATTTAAGTGGGAATCTGCCAAATTGCAAAAAAAAGTTATATCCTAAAAAATAATTATTGTCAAATGAAAGTAGACGTAAAAGGGAAAAGTACACATAAAAGGGGAAAACTAACTTCAAAATAAAATATGAGAAAATTGTGAGCTTGCCTTTTTCTTAAAATTTTTATTCGTGTGTTGAACTAGCCAATATAAACTAATAGTCGATTCCTTAGTGACATCTATAATTTGAAATAATTCATCAAGTTTGAAAGAAATTTTTCTACCAATTTCATAAATATCAAATGAAATCATCTATACTGGAATCTATCAAATTCCATAGAAGATTTCTTATAGAAAATATAACTATTATCAAGTAAAATACACCTAAAAGAAAAATGGAGTATGTATATAATGTGTAGTAGGCACAAGTCAAATTCAAGATCCACATAATTAGATGTAACCTACTACAATAACCTATCTGGAAACAAGATTTCAATTTTTTTCATTATGATTTACATGTTAATTAAAGTTTGTTTGTTCTCTTTGCATAAGACTGACAGATGTCACAGAAGAAGTAGCAACCGAAGTAGAAGTCAGTTTTTTCTGTCACAAGATATTGAAAAAGAATTAGATTAGTCACAGGGAAAAAAGTAAGTTGGTTAACATAAACTGAGTAACTTCTTTTTCTAATTTTTAATCACATGAGAAAACTTTTTATTTTCTAATTGCATTGCACAAGAGGAGTAGGACTTTGTTAGGCTTGGAATTCTTTTTTAATGGGGACTCTGACACAGGACGACCATAAACTGTCTCTTTGCTTTCCCTGTGTAGATCTGTTCATCTTTAAATTTGAGGGCTTTTGGATGGGATTTTGTGATGAAAACGAGTTGTAAAGGGCCTCTAAATGTAGTGGAGTGTTGGGTATTGGTTTAGGGTGTTTTTGTGAGGAAAAGATGATCAAATACTATAAAAAAGTGGGTGTTTTGGTCCAGATTCAGATCTGGACTGGTCACTGATCCAGACAGAAAGTAAGCAAAGGATTTAGGTTTCAGTTAGGGTTCGAATAAGTGCAAAACTGTGGACTTATTTATTGTCTGGGGTTTTGCTACAATAATAAAAGAAAAACTAGAAGGAAAGATTGAAGCTAAGAAGGTTTCATGAGGGGCTTCACACCGAGATTCGACATCACACTAAAGATGGATTTCACATCCAATAATGCATCACACCTTAAGAAAAAAAAATCTTGGAGGAAAGCTTCACTAGCATCCATTAATCATTATAATTCAATATCTCCTAATAATTTTACCTGGCAATCCTAATATAAAAATATATAGGGTTGGAACTAGAAAATTATAAAAATAACCCTACTAGGAAAAAATTAGAGAAAAATCCATGCACCCCCCTAATGACCTTAGATAATATTTTAACTCAAAAAGTTACTTTTTACACCCTAAATACCAAGAAAGAAACTCTTTTTATCTTTTTTAATACTTCTTGATCCCTACCAATTTCCCTAGCTTGGAAAATTCACCTCCGGTGAATCTAAGACAAGGCACAACCACAACAAAATCATAAGGATTTTCTGGTATGCTCCAATTGTGGACCATGACTAATTTGAACTTTTGTTGATACCATTAGTTGTATTATTCTTAACAACAATGATATAACCTGATGAAGTGACATGAAAAGCTCAATGTTGTCTTCGATATTTTTGAATTGGCTTCATCATTGTCAAAGTAGTATCAGAGTTTAGGAAGAGAGAGATGAGGTCTAGGCCTTATACCCCTTGTCTCTATATGATAACCAGTATACAGTACGTCTAATCTCAGGGGCAATGTGGGACTAAACTATACATACACGGTCTCTCAACACTGCCCCTCAAGCTAGAGCATATACATATCATACATGCTCAGCTTGTCACAAATAAAATTTACCCTTGTTTAATCAATTGGTTTGGTAAGAATATCTGCTAACTGGTATCTTGATAATACATGCTTCGTCACAACGATCTTATCCTCAAGTTTCTTATGAACTATATGACAATCATGGAACACGTTATTTTCAGCAATTTGTATTGCTGCTTTGTTGTCACCATATTGTCTCATTGCCTTATTGTCACCCTATAGTTTCATGGGACACTCTGGGGGAAACTAACCTCTGTCAATTAATCTTTGATTTAGACTAGTTCTAATGTCACATTTGTCATGCTCTAAGGTCATATTTTGCCTTAACATATATTACTAAGATGTATTAATCTCTTGAATTTTGCCATCATAAAATTAGAAATTTAGAATCACTTTAAAAGGTTTATAAATGGTCTATTTATGGTCTGTTCGCATTCTTCATGACAATGTTTAATGTATCCAGTAGTTCGTTATGCTATCTACATGCCATTTTGCTTAACTTGAGTGCATAATAGGTTAAATTTAACCTAGAGTAACGATTTCCACACTCATATTGCCTGTGACCACATTGTTGTTTTGATTTCTTTCATAGTCAGTTGCAAAATTTACTCTTTTTTTTTCAAATCTGATTTTTTTAATAGAAGAAACTAACTTGAGGAGCAATTGCATTAATTGTAACACACTCATGTTGGCATAAAGACTATACTTATCACAGGGACAGGCCAATAAGAAAAGAACTGCAAGAGCATATAGAAACAAACTTTTTCTGATAGAAACAAACTCACAATGTTGCGAATCGGCTTCATTTGACGCAATGTCTTTGTTTGATCTCAACTAACTTCGGGTCTACTGTGTTCTAGTGATATTATGCTTGTCATATGCTCCCACTTCTGAGATCAGGTCGGGTCCACTTTATCGGGCTGGGTCTGTCAAGGAACTAGAATAGACCTCGTAATCCTTTTAACAAGCTTAGAACTCCAGTTTTATCCCTTCTGTTCATCCGTGCTAGGTACCAAATACCATTGTTTCAGTCGCGCTTGTGAGAATTCCGATACGTGGAACCGGTATTTGCGAATGAATTGAACAGTCATTGAATTGTCGGATTTTTAATTCAGCATGTATCTGAATTGTTTGACAGTCAGGTTTCATGTGTCATTTCCTCCCATGCTCCTCACTGTCTTAAACTTCTTTGACTTGGCTCCGGCATAATTTCCCCCCAATGCCTATCATATAATGCTACGGGTTTGCCCCCTTTGTACGACGAACCATAATATTGTAGATCCTGCTGTCTTTTTGCAATTTTGTTATCTTGAACCTGCTGGTGATTCAGTGGTTTTTGACTTTGTTCCACGATCTAGACATGTTCTTGTGAAGTATTTGCCGAATTCTGATCAAGAAAACTATTATTACCATTTCCGCTTTGATCGTCCTTAGAGTGTATCTTATATGTATGGTTTGTTGGAATTGAAGAATATAAAAGTGAATCTTTAAATTGAATTACGGCGAGATCCGTTGATCAAATCAATTGGATGATGGTTGGAATGTGTTCTCCTTCCATTGGGGATGAACGTGGTATATTCACATGTTCAATTTCGACTTCGAATGAATGAGATATTCAAGTCTAAAGATTGCCTAATTCAAAGCCAAAATGGGACTAAAGGTATCTAAAAGTATTTAGTCCCACATTGACCGTGGGATGAAAGTTCGTGGTGTTTAAATAAAGAAAATTGAGAACAAAGGGTGTGCCCTTTGGATACTTGGAGTTTTCGCGCGCGATTGGGAGGAAACTATGCCCGCACATGCGCGCGCGCACCGCCGCTGGCGGCGACGGCGGCAGCAGCGGCGGGACGGGTCCGGGATTGGGTCCGGGGTTCGGGTTCTCTACCCGGCCTGGTTCTTTTTGAATCGGGTCTCACGGGTATGGGTTGCGAGCATACCCGCTCTGCTACCCGAACCAGACCCGCTCCGCTCCGGATCCAAACCGCCCGCCAACGGATGTCTGTGCGGTTGGGCGGTTGGACCGAACAGTTGCGACGGTTCAGTCCGAACCGCTGCAACTGTTGGAAAATAGCGGACAAAAATGCCCCTCCCGGAGCGTTATAAATAGCGCTCCGGTTTCTCTTTCTGGACTGAAGCGAGTTTCTGAACTGGGAAGTGGAGTTCTGAAGTAACTTCCAGCAAGAAGTGAGAAAGTCAGTTTTCGGAGCGACTTCCAAAGGAGATTCTGCAAAATTCGTTTTGAAAGAGGGCTTAAAAAATTCAACAGATTCTTGAAATAGAATTGTTGTCTGAATCTGGGACTTCTGAAGAAGAATATTCTTCAACCTTCCTTCGTCTTCTACAGTGGGTGCTCCTCCAAAGTAAAGGCAAATATTCACCCGAAATTTGTCTTTGTCCTGCTGCTTCAACGATCCTGTGAAGGTACTGGTTGACTACGGTTCGACCGTACGGTGATTTGGTAGTGCTATCCAAATACCGTGAAGGAGTGTTGTATCTTGGGAGACCAGCGTCTAGTAACCCGTTAGCACCGGTGCGGGGGACGTAATTGTCTTAAGGAGATTCGCTCTAAGCGTACCTCACTCCAAGTACTGTATAAGTGAATTAATTTCTTTATACAGGGGATATACTGATATTCAGTATATCGACACTGATTTAGATTCAGTCTAATTGGTGTTTAACCAAGGAAGGAAATTGAAAGGTGGTTCTTAAATTAAGGAACGTTCTATTGAACAGAAAACCTCCCACCTGATATTTGCCGACCTGGCCAATTAGATTGTTGATATTTCAGTGATCTTGAATAGTTATCAGATTGATTCCTGTTAAGCAGAATCTAACAATCTTAAGACAATTACTACTATTGAAGTTTCTTACTTCTGTTCTGCTTGAACTTGCAGAAAATGTCTGAGGCTAATCAAGATAGCACTAGTAAGGCATCAAACATGCAGCTACAAGTTTTGATGCCAACTTCACTTCCTAACCCGAAACCGGAGAAGCCAGAAAAATTTGACGGCACAGAATTCAAGAGGTGGCAACAGAAGATGCTCTTCTACTTGACCATTCTTCATCTGGCCAAATTCCTGCAAGAAGATCTACCAGAACCCAGAACAGATCGGACTCAGTCCTTGCAGTCGATGCATGGACACAAGGTGACTTCCTTTGCCGAAATTATGTTTTAAATGGACTGGATGACTCTCTTTACAATGTCTACAGCCCTATCACAACGGCAAAGAAGTTATGGGCCAGTCTTGACAAGAAGTACAAGACTGAGGATGCTGGTACCAAGAAGTTCGTCGTAGGACAATTTCTGAAGTACAAATGGTGGATAGCACGACTGTAATCAGTCAGGTGCAAGAGTTCCAACTTATCTTGCACGAGATTTAAGCCGAAGGTATGATTCTACCTGAAACCTTTTAGGTTGCTACTATCGTGGAGAAACTCCCACCTGCGTGGAGAGATTTCAAGAACTACCTGAAGCACAAGCGAAAGGAGCTGAAGTTGGAAGATCTCATTGAGGCTTCGAATCGAGGAGGACAACCGCAAGTCCGAGAAAAGGAGCAGTAAGAACTCCTACGAAGCAAAAGCCAATGTGATCGAAGACTCAAAGGGGAAAGCGTCTACTTCCAAAGGCTTAAAGCGGAAGAAGACTTCCCAGGGGTACAAAGGCAAAGTCCAAGACGACAAAAACATGCGCTTTAAAGGAACCTGCTACATCTGCAACAAAGAAGGGCATAAGGCGAATGAATGTCGCAGCCGTCTCAAAAAAAATAAGAAAAGCCATCCACAGGCAAACTTGACCAAACATGACTCGCCAAGCCTTTCAGCTGTGGTGTCAGAAGTAAATCTGATAACCAATAATAAGGATTGGTGGGTAGACACTGGGGCTACTTGGCAAATCTGCTCTGAGAAGTTATTATTCTCTTAATATCAAAAACTAGAGCAAGATGAGCAACTATTCATGAAAAATTCAGCCGTCTCAAAGGTTGAAGGAAAAGGCAAGGTCATCCTGAAGTGGATATCGGGGAAAGAGCTTACTCTGAACGATGTTCTACATGTTCCAGATATCCATAAGAATTTGATCTTTGGATCAATACTTAGTAAGAAAGGATTTAGAATGATTTTTGAATCAGATAAATTTGTATTTACTAAGGGAGGAATGTATGTGGAAAAGGGTTATCTTGTTGATGGACTTTTTAAAGCCAATTTTGCAGTGGTAGATAAAAAGTCTGTGTATTTGTACTTGAAGCTTATAAATAAAGAAAAATCTTCTGTTTATTTGCTTGAGTCTCCTATTTTATGGCATGCTAGATTAGGGCATATAAATTACAAGTCATTAAAGAACTTGTCTAATCTGGGATATATTCCTAAACTCAATTTGAAAGAAATTCGTAAGTGTGAGATTTGTGTTGAGGTCAAGTTGGCGAAAAATTCATTTCACTCAATTGATCGAAATACAAAACCTTTAGGGTTAATTCATAGCGATCTGTGTGACTTGAAGTTTATGCCAACTAGAGGCGGTAAAAAGTATTTTATTACTTTTATTGATGACTGTACAAGATATTGTTATGTATATCTTTTAAACAGTAAGGATGAGGCAATAAATATGTTTATAACATATAAAGCCGAAGTTGAGAATCAACTCAATAAGAAAATCAAGATTCTAAAATCCGATAGAGGCAGAGAATATGAATCAAATGATTTTAGTGAGTTATATGCTAATTTTGGTATAATCCATCAAACAACAGCACCATATACTCCTCGGCAAAATGGAATTGCTGAACGGAAGAACAGAACTTTGAAGGAGATGGTAAATTCTATGCTCGTAAGTTCTGGAGCTCCGCAGAATTTGTAGGGGGAAGCTCTATTAACTGCAAATCATATTTTAAATAGAGTACCCCACAAGAAACTTGGTCTAATACCATTCGAGTTATGGCATGGAAGGACACCTTCCTACCATTACCTCAAAATGTGGGGTGCCTTGCAAAGGTGCTGGCACCATTACCTAAAAAGACTAAGTTAGGAGCAAAAACTATGGACTGTATATTCATAGGCTATGCCTTGAATAGTAGTACCTACAGATTTCTGGTTCATAAATCAGAAATACCAGATATTCATGTAAATATGATTATCGAATCTAGAGATGTTGTGTTCTTTAAAGATATTTTTCCATATAAACGGGGAACAGATAAGACTTCTGAGAAAAGAACACATGAGATGGCGTTCAGGGACGAAAGCCCCGAGGAACTGACTGTTAATGCAGAAATTGAACCAAGAAGAAGTCAGAGATCTAGAATCTCAAAATCTTTTGGTCCAGATTTCATAGCATACGCTATTGAAAGCGAGCCTCAAACATTTAAAGAGGTTATGTCAACCCCAGAAGCACAAATGTGGAAAGAAGCTATAAATAGCAAAATAGAATCCATACTAAGTAATCATACTTGGGAATTGATAAACTTGCCTCCTGACAGTAAACCAATTGGGTATAAGTGGATTTTCAAACGAAAATTAAAACCCGATAGATCTATCGATAAGTACAATGTTAGATTAGTAGCCAAGGGTTATCGACAAAAGGAAGGACTTGACTATTTCGATACTTATTCACCAATAAAAAGAATAACGTCCATTCGGATGTTGATTGCAATTGCAGTATTGCATAACTTAGATATCTATCAAATGGATGTCAAGACTGCATTCTTAAATGGTGAATTAAATGAAAAGATATATATGGAGCAATCTGAAGGATTTATAGTCAAGGGCCAAGAACACAAGGTGTGTAAATTGATAAAATCCTTATACGGTCTAAAGCAGGCTCCAAAACAATGGCATGAGAAATTTGATAGTGTAATGATCAAATATGGATTCACTATCAATGAATGCGATAAGTGTGTTTACACGAAAACAGTTGAAAATACATGTATCATTGTTTGTCTTTATGTAGACGACATGTTGATACTTGGGACTAATATGCTAATTGGATTGCAGATTCTAAGGAATCAAAATCAACTAGCGGATACGTATTTACTCTAGCAGGACAACGGTATCTTGAAAATCTTCTAAGCAAACATGTATTGCCCGTTCCACTATGGAATCGGAATTCATAGCCTTAGATAAGGCTGGAGAAGAAGCAGAATAGCTTCGACAATTCTTAGAAGATATACAATTATGGCAAAAGCCAGTGCCCGCTATATGTATACACTACGATAATCAAACAGCTATATCTAGGGCACAAAATGTTATATACAACGGTAAGTCTAGACATATTCGTCATAGACATAATACCGTAAAGCAGTTGCTCTCAAATAGAATTATCTCTATTGACTTTATATCGTCAAAGGATAATTTAGCGGATCTGCTTACTAAAGGTTTAAGTGGAGAGCGTATAAACTGCACATCGAGGGGAATGAGTCTAAAAGCCTAACCATACTGAGTCAGCTTAATGGAAACCTCACTTAGCAACTAGAGATCACACGGACTAAGTTCAAGAGGAAAAACTAGTTATGATTGACTCAGCAAGTAAGCACTTGGGAGATTGACTCCAATCCATTCCTAAAGTGCACATAAGTACTTTTCTATAAGTGGATTAAGGATAAGCTTAACGCTTTTAATGACGCCTATATCTTGTTACTAAATAAGTGGAGTAGAGTAGACTACTCTTAATAGGACGATCACCTATGTGAGTATAGAGTTGGGTCAGCTCTTTGGGAATTTCTATGGAGGCTGTTATTCCCTAAAGATACTCTCTGAAACCAAGAATGTCCAGGGCCAAAACGGACACAACCGAGAACCAAAGTTGATTATGGAAAGTCACTGTGTGAAGCTTGTTGACTTGGCTTACACTAACGACTAACAGTTCAAGACCTAGTTCACTGATTAGCCAGTAAGTCTGATAAAACTTTCGCTATGGAAGGTTCAAGACCTAGTTCACCTATCCTGATGCAGTTTCTTTTCTAATGTACCTTTCACAATAGAGTCAGTCTCTTTGTGTGTCATTTCCTTGAATCTCCATTTATTGTGGGGGATTGTTGGAATTGAAGAATATAAAAGTGAATCTTTAAATTGAATTACGGCGAGATCCGTTGATCAAATCAATTGGATGATGGTTGTAATGTGTTCTCCTTCCATTGGGGATGAACGTGGTATATTCACATGTTCAATTCTGACTTCGAATGAATGAGATATTCAAGTCTAAAGATTGCCTAATTCAAAGCCAAAATGAGACTAAAGGTAGCTAAAAACATTTAGTCTCACATTGGCCGTGGGATGAAAGTTCGTGGTGTTTAAATAGAGAAAATTGAGAACAAAGGGTGTGCCCTTTGGGTACTTGGAGTTTTCGGGCGCGATTGGGAGGGAACTATGCCCGCACATGCGCGCGCGCACCACCGCTGGCGGCGCCGGCCGGTGTCGGGCTGGGCTCGGGTCCGGGCCTGGGTCTGGGTTCGGGTTCCCTACCCGGCCTGGCTCTTTTTGAATCGGGTCTCACGTGTATGGGCTCCGCTACCCGAACCAGACCCGCTCCGCTACCCGAACCAGACCCGCTCCGCTCCGATCCAAACCGTCCTGAGTTCTGGACTGAAGCGAGTTTCTGAACTGGGAAGTGGAGTTCTGAAGCAACTTCCAGTGTGCAAAATTCATTTTGAAAGAGGGCTCAAAAAATTCAACAGATTCTTGAAATAGAATTGTTGTAGATTCTGCAAAATTCGTTCTGAAAGAAGGCTCAGAAAATTCAACAGATTCTTGAAATAGAATTGTTATCTGAATCTAGGACTTCTGAAGAAGAATATTCTTCAACCTTCCTTCATCTTCTACAGTGGGTGCTCTAAAGTAAAGGCAAATATTCACCCGAAATTTATCTTTGTCCTACTGCTTCAACGATCCTGTGAAGGTACTGGTTGATTACGGTTCGACTGTACGATGATTTGGTAGTGCTATCCAAATACCGTTAAGGAGTGTTGTATCTTGGGAGACCAGCGTCCAGTAACCCGTTAGCACCGGTGCGGGAGACGTAATTGTCTTAAAGAGATTCGCTCTAAGCGTACCTCACTCCAAGTAATGTATAAGTAAATTAATTTCTTTATATAGGGGATATACTAATATTCAGTATATCGAGACTGATTTAGATTCAGTCTAATTGGTGTTTAACCAAGGAAGGAAATTGAAAGGTGGTTCTTAAATTAAGGAACGTTCAATTGAACGAAAAACTTCCCACCTGATATTTGCCGACCTGGCCAATTAGATTGTTGATATTTCAGTGATTTTGAATAGTTGTCAGATTGATTCATGTTAAGCAGAATCTAACATGGTTTTGGTTGGCCCAATTCTCTCTGTTGGTGACCTCTGGGGGCAGGGGTAAAAAAGTTCCTTGATAAGGGGTACTCTCGCCCGTCATCTGTATTCGAAGAATCATTGAAATGTCTATATAAAACATTATTTGACCCTCGTCAGCTTAGGAAAGAGGACTTTCTTATCAAGCACCCGCTGGCCTTGCCCTCGATTAATGCGGACTTGTTGCTTTTTGATGTCGAGCCCTCATTGACCAGTAAAAACCTACTATCAACTAGAAAGAGAATAACTTGACATTCTTTAAAAAGATTTCAAAAAGAAATAGATCAAATGCAAGAACGGATGTGCATCAGCACAGTCTTTGCCAAATCAAATCTCTATCAGAGTATATTAATTGGAAAAGAGACATAAAGCTTCTGCTTATTGCAGCCCGTTGCTGGGGATAGTCAATTCCTTGTCAATAGTAGTACCACCCGATTTATCCTTTTTGCAAGCTCCCTCGAAGAGCATAGATGAATGCTGCTCGACACGCCCTGCTGAACAACAGATCGAGCGGAACTTTCCTCGTGGCTTAAAAAGGTTAACGCTTCATGTGGAGGCATGAAGCGATGGCTATTCCAATCTCCCGTGCTTGCAGCTTCTATTGGAGAAGCTATCAGAACACTTGAGACTGACTAATATGTTTCTATTTGCTTGCCCTCATAGAGTCTGGGAGGTGTGTGTAACCTCTATACTCCCTAATCCTAATTAATATATTGTGTTGTTATATTAAATTATTTTTCTAACTTTCAAAATTATTTTCTTAAAGTAATTATTTGATTTTTCTGATTTTCAGATTGATTCAGGACAAATATGGATCGACACACCCATTTCTTTCAGTATAGTTGAACTTTTTATCCTTTAGAATACAGGATTAATGACTAAACCCAGTTTTCCCTTCATCCCTTTGTTATTCCACTTCCCTTTTATTTTCTTTTAATTTAAAGCCAGTACCTAACCCACTCTATCTTTCTCATTTTATCTCATTTTTCATAGAGGCCCAGCCCACACAAATATCACAACAAAAATAAAATAAAATAAATTCAAGTCCAAGAACCAAGCCCACCAATCCACTCTCTCTTACCTTTTTAATTTCTTATCTCCTTCCTTTCTCTCCCCTCAACTGAACCCTAACTTATACCCTCATCTTCTCATATCTTTCCTCTCGTCCGCTACAGCCACCAACAAACACCACTGCAGCCACCTCCAAGCTCTCGCTGTCCACACATCTATCTCTCCCCACCATCACTACCACCGTGCACCCATCACTTCACACGGCTGTTGCCACCAACCACTCCTCCCATCTTCCACTCCCCTCTTCCCTTACCTGTGCCACAACCACCCTCCGCCATGGCAACCCAACATGTCGCCCACCTAAACCCACGCTGCACCGCCACCACAAGCCAGCTACTCGCACCGCAAGCACCACCTCTACCTTATCATCATCTTACTCTTCTCATCCTCTTGCAGCCTACAACCCGCCACCGCCTGCATGGCACTCACACACCAAGCCCCGTCGCCAACCGCCGCGTATTGCGACCACCTCTGTCTCATCTTCCTCTTATCTCCCTGCACAGCTAACACGCACCCGCCAACCACCCGCGTGCGCCGCACCCATCTCCACGTACCACCAAAAACACCACCCAATCGGCAACGGAAGCCTACCCCGACTTTGTTTTCACCCACTGTCATCTCCACCTCCAGCACGATAGCATGCATCCTCTTCCTCACCGGCCGCTGCCCTGCAGCCTACGTGCCCACTCCCATGCTCACATCTGTACTACTCTCTTTTCTCTTTCCCAAGATGACCACCTCCCACTCTCTCACGTGCTCTCTCTTTCTCGTTCACTTTCTCCTCCCTTAACCCTAAAAAAACCTAACTGCACCATCTCTCTTATTCTCTTTCTGCATCTAGAACCCGACTTGATAACAAACGCTACCCACTTAAAACTAAATATAATCACAACCCTATGTAGATCGATAGCAGTGAACCTAACCCGCTTCAGTCAACAGACCTGTTAAAATTCAGAATTAATTTTTGGGTGTTTTCTCGGCTGTTCAGAGCCCGAATTGAGTCGTTTTCGAGGCGTTGAAACGGTGGAGACTAGTGCTACAATTTGAGACATCTCTGTGAGTATTTATTTTCCTTGTGTTATTTATTTATTTATTTTTGTTAGTGAAGGTTTTAACTCTTTTTAAATAAATTATGTTTATTGTGAGTTCTTTAATTTATTTTTACCCTCTTCAAAATATTTTATATATTGTCATGTTAAACAGTTAATTATATTTTGTTAATGTTTGGTGAGTGTTTTCAGTTTTATATAAGTAAATGATGATTTTTATCATACACAATTTATTTATCTTGTTAATGTGATTGTTATATCCCTTCAAAAATATCATATGAAATGGAAAATGCATAAATAAAAATATTAGCGAGAGTCTTATTCTTTAAATTCATCATGTTTTATATAATTTACTTATAAAATATATATAATGTGGAACTGTGAGTGTTTTAACTCTTCAATTAAATCACGTTTTATTGTGAGTGCATTTCCCTTTTTAAATAAATTATGTTTAATTATCGGTAAGCTGTTTACTTGGTAAATTATTCTTTAATGCTAATATCAAATTATTTATTTAATTTCCTACAATTTAGAAAATCGTAAATTGTTTTGATTTAACACTCTGCAATGCTTTGATTTTATGATAAATTATGTTTTATTGTTGATCATCTATTTCTTTAGCAAATAATTTGTTTATCATTAATTACTGAATTGTATGTTTAATCTTCTACAATTTATGGAATTAAACCTATTTTTAATTTAAAAACTCTGTGAGTGTTCCTATTTATTTAAATTAATTATGGTTCAAATTAAATTTTGTTATCTATTTAATGATTATTTATTTAAATTGCGTGAGTGTTTTTATCTATTAAATTAATTATGACTTAATTAATTTAATTTTGTTATATATTTAAATTGCATGAGTGTTTAGTTTTTGATTTTGTAACTTAGGTGTTTGAGTTGCCTTGCATGTTAATAATTGATGTCAATCTTTATTTTTCTTTCATAATCCAAACTGGTAATTGGTCAAGTGATATTTATCTTTTGCTAGCTTTATTGAATGTAAATTACAAAATACATGTAACTACCACCTTAATTCATGATTTTTTTGGAGCATTTGATTATCCGTAATGGATTATTATACTGTAGTAGAGTTGGATATTGTGAAAAATGAGTGTAAAGTGGATTAGTTTTAAATAATAAATTTTGTAGATATATACTTGATTTGTTGCTCGAGTATCTAGATCCATGACTGAGCTGGATTGGAGTGAGGATTGACTAATGATCTTGATTGCATTGAATAATTGAGATTTGATTAGAAACGATTGATATGCTGATTTAACTCAGAGGGTAGGATAGAAGTAAGAGAACTACTCTATGGATTCATTGAATTCATGGTTGATTTTCTCTGATTCACTTGACAATGAATTTTTTATTTTGATATTTAGATCTGTATACAGAGTTAATTAAAGTTGGAGTTAATTTGGGATTTATATTTCTTACACTAGATCCCGAGTAGTATTTAGATGTGATTGATAATAGTTGGATCTTGATTGTACATGTAAATATCTTATGTAACGGTCCCAGGTTTAATTACCTCAAAATTCCATAGTCATCAACCTTATTGCTCGTTAATCAGAATATACTAAAGAATTTTGGCAGTATCTCCTCAGAAATATAGACTCCATCTCAATACAATAATTAGATTTTGGCTAACATCAGCTTACTTATAGATCTCATTTTAATCATCTAGTTCATCCCAAGGTCCATCAAATAAACATATATAGAAGAGTGCTTCCGTGATATACTATTCTAACTCATAGTGACTAATAACATCAGAGTTTACAAAAGGATTTATATTCTACAATAAGTACATACATTATCTCAGGAGAACATCCTTGCAGCTCTAAGTCGAATCTTCGCCTTGCCATGACCTGAAAATATCAATCTGTGGTGGGGTGAGCTCAACAGCTCAGTGAGTGAAGTCATTCAAAATAGAGTTTGTATGATACTACCATTGTACTTCAAGTATTATGCAGTTAAGCGATATCAAAAATTAGTTTCAATACTTTTCACTTGTGGTTGATATTGCAGCTTATGAATCATAGACTCTTTCTATTATCTGATACTGTCTCTATGTATTCTTCTGTGTACACGTGGCTAATATTTCACTAACATACAATCTCAATGATTTTGCAATACTTGACCTACTCGTTAGTCTCTTATAATCACCTTTCCGGTTTTCAGTTTGTAACATGTTCGTAATTCATATATATAGTCATGGTCACAACAACTCTCAGAGAGCCTAATCTTACTCACTAAATTAGTTACAGTTCCATATTGCACTTATCCCAATATACATGTGACATCACACACTGCTCATGATAGTATCCAATTATAATTGTGTTCATACATGAAGAAATACGGGACACTCACATCCATATACTGGATGTCATAACAATCATATCTATATACCAGATATCATAAACAATCATATACATATACTAGGCGCCATACCTATTAACATCCATAATTTGGATATCATAACAATCATATCCATATACCGGATATCATAAATAATCATATGATATACTAGGTGCCACACCTATTAACATCCAATTCGGATATCATAACAATCAGATCCATATACCGGATATCATAAACAATCATATGATTACTAGGTGCCACACCTATTAACATCCAATTCGAATATCATAAACAATCACATGATATACTAGGTGCCATACCTATTAACATCTAATTTCTAACTTATCATATTGACATACATGATCAACATAAAACATAATCGCAACATGCATACATAATCAACATGAAATATGATCTCAACATGCATACATGATTAACATAAAATATAATCTCCCCTTCTATCACCTCCGGTTCAACCCGGTCCCTCCTCTAATACGTTCACCACGTATTATTCTCCCCTTCGTCACCTCCGGTTCAACCCGGTCCCTTCCTCCAATACGTTTACCACGTATTATTCTCCCCTTCGTCACCTCCGGTTCAACCTGGTCCCTTCCTCCGATACGTTTACCACGTATTATAACATGTAAATATCTTATCCTTCATGTAATAACCACATGTAAGAATCCATGAGATAATAATAACATAAAGGATTCACATGATTCCTACTTTACATGATGCAATATTAAGAAAGACATTAACATGTATAAGTAACCACTTATTAAACTAACAATATGCAAGCCTTTTCAAGATAACCAACATGTTATATCATTCCAATATATGTGTAGCCAAACATGTGCATGAAGTCAAGTATGATGCTCATTCATAAAACTATTTCTTTTTAAGAGGCATGTGTTAGACTACTATGCATACACAATAACGTGTCGATCATGCACCCATTTAAGCATTCAACTTAATGATCCCCAATATCTTACCGGTCAAGTTCTGACTCGTAGTACCAGTATTCGCTTCTCCTAATCATAAAACTTATTCACCTTCTATCATTTAATTAACATTCGGGATTTGTCATCATTTGCCTCTATTATCCTCAGGCAAACTGCCTATTGCCTACAACGTAATTTAATTTCAAATCTTCTCATTACTTCTAATACAAATGATAGTTACACGACAATTCTGATATTAATGAATTATTACACTTTTGATATCATAATTATCTTTTATTTTAAGTAAGAACTGGTTTTAGTACTTTTATTTGGTACAGCCCACCCTAGGTTCCACCAATACTGATGTTAACGCTACTGGCTTTTATACAGCATGTTTTGTTATTACTTCTATCTTCTAGTTCCAAACCACACAGTCATTTACTAGCCAAATCATCATTTGCGTTCGCATATGAATCAAACCACACACATATGTACATGCGTACACATACACATATCACCTACCCATACTGGATTACTAATCTCATTGACACGATGCTAAATCTTTCGTCTGTATTATTAACTTTCAATTATTAAGGTAATTATCTAACTTTTACCGGTTAGATATAATCGGTGTCACTATAAAGATGTGACTTCCAAACTTGATAGGAGATTCTGATGTTCTACTAAATCAATTATAAGAATACTTGAAAGTCTCCGGTGTATCGAGTAGGCATACCAAAATACTAGTTCAATACTATCGGTATTTGTTTTGTTAATATCGAATTATCCATCATAATCGATATACTTAATAGTAAGTTGTCAGATTTACTCAATACTAACTCTAACAGGTTTTCACCAGTTTAATTACTCACTTGATACTTATACACCATCATCGGTCACCCATTATCTGATAATCATCAGACTTGATCTTATTTAGTAGTTTTTCATTAATAATCATTAATCGCTAAAAGTACAATATTCACTTATGTGTTCTATTTCAAAGGTTTTATTCTTCCACCTCTCATTGGGTTTGATAAATCTTAGTTATTTATCTATCAATTGCTTTCAGTTACTACCGATTAACAACTTAATCGATATATAATCATGTAGGTCACCAGCTGACCCTTGCTGCCTCAAGTGTGCTAATTGATACACAAAATCACGTTATGAGCGTATATATCATGAAACACAACAAATACGAAAACAGTATTCGCAAGATCAATACTCAATATACTACATAATATTTAAGTATCCGTATACTTAGCTTAACAATAAGCTTGAGCATGTCCGGTAGAGTTAGGAATTCAGTTGCTCTAATTCAGTTCATTATCAATTACTTGATCAGTTCCATCATCATCGGTTCACGTTCACAGTTGTTAATTTACCGAAATATCCCGATCCCATCCGAGTTATCAATTTAACAAAACCTTCAATACTTTAACCAGTACGCTATTTCTATCATACTGCATCAATTACACATATCCCATTTAGCAGAGTTTTCTATATCACGGTCACATCGAGTTACTCGAAGATAATTTCATTTTCATTTGTTTTGTTCAATTCTAGTGTCAACTTCGGATTCTGCTTATACCAGTATCAACGTAACCAATTCTATAATTATCCAATCATGGTTGATGGGTCTCAAGTGATCTTTTATCTTAACTGATTTCTAATTATCTCTTATTAATAAAAAACATTCATGATCTGTAATCAATTTCCGGTTGTCATTGTTTAGTCCACTCACCGAGTATACCGGTGTTAACCAATTGCCATCCGATTATTATTATCCTTAACTATTACTTTCATAACAGATTGGACATCACTTACATATAATATCGATCTTCATTTAACTATCATCATTATTATATTAATAGTCAATACACATGCAATCACAGTGTGTAATGGAATCAGAGGTAAACTTTACCCACTTAATGACTTTCAGGTTGAGTGACATTAATATTTATCACAGACGGGTAGATGGTATTAACCAAAATTTATACTTTATCATTTCTATCAGAACCCAGTACTTAATTGTTCGATTCTCAATCCTAGTAAATACTCGCAACATATACATGATGCTCAGAATTCTACAAACACATAACTTATGTGGCATACGCCTATGCGCAACCATTTTAATACACTTACACACTCTTAATGGTCATGTTATCCGAACTTTAAATAACAATTCTCAATTTGGTATCATACCCATATTAGGTTCTCACACATATACATAACATATCCGTGATTCATTATTTGGATACTTTACTTGGATTTCGGTTCCATAACACCAATTCACTTTTACAATAACTGTCACAATTATCTTTTTAATGACGTAATCTCTTAGTTCTAATGAATCCATATTATCAATAATTTTCCAACAACAATTATTTCTAAATTGGGGAAAATAAGATTTAAGTTAGGACTTTCACTCACCGGGTATACTGATAAATTTTGAATACCCAATACCATATACGGATATAGAGAATGTGTAGCTCTCGTTTTCACGATCACAACGGCTCAAGAATCATCCGAATCTGACTTCGGATGGCCAAAATATCGTTCGGAAATCAAAACCAATATAAAAGGTTAGATACGTAATGACTAAAAAATTCAGGGGGCTGTTTGTAATTTTTAGGGGCCCCAAAGTAATTATTTAATCTTACAAGGGCTAAAATAAAATTTACCTTATTCAATGAATGGGTTGGGTATATAACGGGTCGGGTTTGGTTAAACCTGAAACCCGAACCCGTTATGGGTTTCACCCATACACAGCAGACGACGCAGCAGTCGTTGCTGCTGCTACTGTTCCTCGCGGCGCCATCGCCGCCGCCTCGCC
Source organism: Agave tequilana (assembly GCA_038442645.1). NCBI lineage: Eukaryota > Viridiplantae > Streptophyta > Magnoliopsida > Asparagales > Asparagaceae > Agave > Agave tequilana. The sequence goes on from JAVJIF010032905.1 coordinate 258,346, forward strand.
GGCCACCGGCCGTGCTCCGGCGTCGCCACTGGCTGGGGTCCCAACTAGAGAGAGAAAGAGAGTGAGAGAGAGAGGGAGAAAGAGAATGAGACGGGGTGGGGGCTGGTGTTCCCCCCACTGCCGGCCCTGCGCCGGCCGGCACCCGGCCGCTGGCGCCTGGCCGCCGGTCAGGCCGCCGGGGGGGGGGGGGAGAGGAAGATGAGAGTGAGAGAGAGAGAGAGAGGAAGAAAGAGAGTTTTTATTTCTCTCTCCCCCACCTACTCCCACCTACTCCTATACATCACATACCTCTCATACCCCCCTACCTCCCATACTCCATCAATCATGTCTATTTTATATTTTATTTTCATTTTTCTTTCTTTCTTCATTTTTCCAACTTGTTTAATACAATCAAAATAGGTATGAATACCAATACCCGGTATTAATACGAGTATTTCATGCAGATCCATTCTGAGATTTTCTATAATGAATCACTGAAATTCATTAACACAGAATTCACAATTTTGATAGTCATAAGAATTCTAGAAAAATATTATTAATCCAATAATATTACTTTAACCCAGAGTTTAATAATCCAGGTGTTACATCTTACATTTAATTTCGATGTGTATTGTAGGCCCAATTTTGGGTTATTAATAGCAAGGGTTCTTGAATTTACCCACTGATTTATTTTGTTAGAGTATTGTTGATTCCTTATAGATATCGAGTATTAGATGTAAATACAAATTCTATATTTCATGTTGTTTTGAAGATATTCTACTCTTTAATTATGATCTCGATCTCCTTTATTTAATTTGATCATGAAAATAATCAGTAGACTTTACTTCATAATTTGTTTTTAATTATTTCAGTTATTCAGTTATAAATATAGATATATTGTGATAGTGATCTCATTGATTTTAGTGACTCTATATCTTCAGTATTCTATAGCCGTTATTAGTGACATCAGCAACAATTAGAGATATTCAGTTTATTTTAATAATGATAATTTATATTATTGACATGTTTACAAAAGACACAACTCGAAAAAATGGGGTAATTTCTTGATAATTCATGTCGTGTATTTTGAAAAGACTTAAGAAAGTTAATTGAAGTTGAATTTCACCATGAGGAATCAAGATAGTACTGTCTATCTAGTTATCAGTTGTTATATCAGATATTCAGTTCCTGAGCTTTGCCCAAATTGTAGCTCCATACCAGTTGGATTTTTGTGTAGGCTATATTGTTAGTTGTCAGGGCTTTTTGGTCTGTCCTGATTCAGTGTCAGGAATGTTCTGTGATACCGGGCATGCACGATACCCATCTAAAACACATGCACTTCATTACCAGAAAGTTATAACAAAAAATAATATTGTTTGATATGTAGAAAAATAATTGTGTTATGGGAGACAACTAAATACAACATTTGTTAGGTTAATAATAATCAACAAGATTAGAGACATATGCTAGGATATACATCTTTGAGTATGAGTTATTTCCTTTACAGTGATGAGTTACCTTATATTTACAATTTTATTCATGATATTATTTAGTTATCTTCTATTTACAGTTTTATTTATGATATTATTTATCCAGTATTTTCATAAAAGTATAGCGGTATGCATATACGTAATATGCAGGTGCACATTCATTCATTTTACCACTTATTAGGTCATTTTATGATGACCCTAGATTTGCATATTCAGGTATAAAGATGTTTTATTCTGTTGACTTGGTGTTTGTTGAGGATTTTGTGTATTGCGAGGAATCCGGAATTCTCTTTGCTTGATCACCCAGTCTTGGTATCTTTTCATACTTTCTCTTATTCTTATTGATTTTATTTGATTCCCTACCTATATTGGACTGTCTTTATTTCATTTATTTATTCATATATTTCTTGTGTGGGGAATTATATGTCATACGCAGTGTGATGATTACATTTTACTAGATTTATATAACTTCTTTGGGTTACATAAGGCTTAACACGTATATATGAGATAATCTCTTCGCGTATATGTGTCACGGACTCTCGTCATGTCTCCGCTCCAGTATATTTCGGGAAGTGGGGGCATGACAGTGTGAGAGCCAGTATAATTGAGATTAGTCTCCTTGTACGATTATGTTCTAGTCTTTCCGTATTTGTTTTAATTTAGGCATTGCATAAATTTGGAGAACCCCATTACTTGGTCTGTGAATACATAGGGGTTGTCCATCATAAATGCATACGCGGGCCAAGTTGTTGTTGCGGGAAAAAAGTTGGAAGATGCTTGTGAATCTATCGATCAACTCCTTGAAGAAAAAAGGCATTGTAGCTGAAAAACTCATTATTATTAAAGTTTCCGAGAATGTGGATTCCAAGATACTAGATCTGGCTGAGGAGCACTCCCGGTTGAAACATAGAGAGAATTATGAAGAGAAAAATGAAAAACTTTGTCATTAGCTTCAGGATACGATTTTTTATCAATAAAACCTTGTAAGAGATTGTATCAGAGAATTTCAATAACCACTTGAGAAGAGAGAAGCATATTTGAGTATAGTGGAGGAATCATTTTTGAGTTCTCTGTGCAGGCTGCTCTAAAGTCCATCAGTTCTATAAGTTATGTATGGAAGGGATGGCTAATGCATCTTGTAGATAAAATATGCAATGCTCCATAGAACTAATGATTTGAGCTCTTCACAAACCTAAGAATATCCTTGGCATCATATAATCCAGTAGACATGAACTTCAAATTCTAGAAAATAAAGATTGAAAATAGTTTGACAAACAAACCTGAAATGATAACAGATGCTCTGTGGGGAACACAGAACTAGAAGAAGAAGCACACAACATGAACTACATACACCTCACAGATAACATACCTAACTTGTTTATTTAGAAGCAGAATTGAGTAATAAATGATCAGAAGATCAAAGCAAAGTCCTTGAAAGCAAAACTGGCTGTAGACTGAAGTCGCAAGGAACTGGAGTTGTAGGTATGGAGGAGACACCGGACAAAGCTGGTTGTTGAGGAGACGGAGGTTGAAGCTGGTAGTGGAGAGGACTGCTGGACTAAAGCTTATTCTGGAGTTAAACTGAGTACAGGCAGATGCCTCAGCAGTAAGTGGCAGCTGCTTGAGTTGCAGATCTATTGGAGAAGATTAGTCCTTAGACTGAGTAGAAGATCCTGGTTGATTGTTTGACCCACCTGTGATATCTGTTTCAGAGGTTGACTCAGTGAATTTTTGAGCATTTGAGGATTTACCTTTTGCGTTACCTTGTTGATCAACTGATTGACCTGGGGAATCTGCTTGACCTGTTGTTACTTGTGCATTTTCTTCTTTTTCCCTTGAATTTGCATGAGGACCTTGATCCTCAATTGTTTGAGCAGAGGATCTTTCCTGCAAAGTTTTATTGGTGTCTTGATCTTGCTTTTGGCTTGATTGATCTCCAGAAGTAGGTAGTTTAGAAGGCTGAGCATCAACAGCAGCTTGTTGAGAAATTGGCTGGCCTTTAGTACCTGCTTGACCTGTTAACGGTGCATCTTGCTCTTCTTTCTGCATTGACATGGCATCACGAGGAGCTTTCTGAGGGAAGGTTGAACATCACTTGAACCTTGTTTACTGGATTTCTGATCAAAGGTTTGCTGGGCATTTTGTTCCTGCGAAGTTTTCTTGGTGTCTTCATCTTGCTTTTGTTCCTTGATTGTTTGAGCGGAGGATCTTTCCTGCAAAGTTTTATTGGTGTCTGGATCTTGCTTTTGGCTTGATTGATCTCCAGAAGTAGGTAGTTTAGAAGGCTGAGCATCAACAGCAGCTTGTTGAGAAATCGGCTGGCCTTTAGTACCTGCTTGACCTGTTAACCGTGCATCTTGCTCTTCTTTCTGCATTGACATGGCATCACGAGGAGCTTGCTTAGGGGAAGGTTGAACATCACTTGGAGCTTGTTTACTAGATTTCTGATCAAAGGTTTGCTGGGCATTTTGTTCTTGTTCTTGGCCTGCTTGGGCACCCAAAGTAGGTGACTGTGGCACAGACGTAGAATCAGTAGAAGGTTGTTGAGAGATTACTTGACCTGCATCATCTGCTTGACCAATTAGCTCTGCTTTCTGCTCTTGTTTTTGGCCTGACGTACCATCAAGACCACCTTCTTCAGTGGAAGATTGGGCATCTTCAAGACTCTGTTTAGAAGTTGTTTTACTGGATGAATCTTGCCGTGTTTTTTGGGAATTTTCTTCTATTTTCTGGCGTGGCAAGGCACCAGGAGTTGGTGGTTTGGTGGAAGACTGCGCATCCATAGTAGCTTGTTGTTGAAGAATTGATTGACCCGCAGAATCTTCTGAACTTGCTGATTGTGAATTTTGCTCTTGTTTTTTGCTTGAAGTAGCATCAGGAGGAGCTTCTTGGATGGAAGACTGAGCATCAGTTTGACCTTGTTTGGCAACATTTTGGCCAGAGGAATTTTCCTGCTTTGCTTGCTGGGTGGCCTGTTCTTGATCTCTGGTCGATACTTCGGCAGGTGAATGCAAGTCAAGTTTCGTATGGGTTAGGAATTGATAGCCTCCATTTGAGGTTACTTTATCGTCCTTCAACAAGCCAACCTCATTGAGTATCTTGACCACCTCTTGCCATGAATTCCGACTTGAGATCTCTTCCCACCACTTGCTGACGTTCTTCCGTGATTCAAAGAGATGACCCCATTCTCTTGATCTTGCGAGGTAGTGGGAGTTGGGGAGATGGGAGAGGTCAGCCAGTGAAAACTCATCACCTGCCAAGAACTTGCTCTCAGCCAGCCTTTGCTCATACACATCAAGGACCTTGCTCAGCTTCCGCTCGCTCTGGGTGACGAGTGCTTGATCTGGTGCGACATTGAAAGCCAAGTGGAAGACTAGAGCCCAGCTCGGTGGATCGAAGCTATGCTCCTCGGACTTGAGCCATTGTTCAATTGAAGCCCGCTCAAGTAGGTCTCTGCCCAGCAGGTACTTGTTTCCCCGATCAGCATACTTGTCAATTATGTGCCTGCATATTGCCCTGGACTCTGATTCATTTCCAAAAATAAACTGTTAAACCTCCATATATAACTTTTTCTCTTCCCTTTTAACAACAAAAAGTGTCTTCTTTTTTTGAAGGCAAACATTAACTTCTCTTCCTTTTTATTCATATTTTTGGGTTACAATATTTCTTATCCTGTCGTAAGTTCTCAGTAGAAAAATATTTAGTCAATGGTTGAGCAGCATATGGTACTTTCCCTTGTTGCAACACCAAATGACACCCTACAATGACGTGTTTGGGTTTTATCAGTACTAGTGCACTGGTAAGTTCATGATTGCATCTTCTTCAATGCCTTTGGACATCTTGCATTCTTTTGAGAACTAACAAAAAGGATAAATCTAAGGTAGAATTGAAGGTCTCAGCATTTAGTGTGTTTCCCCTAGGGGTGAGCATCGGTCGGTTCGGTTCGGTTTTTGTTAATTTTTTCAATACCGAACCGAACCGATTAGATTTAGTAACCGAATCGAACCGAACCGACTCAGTTCGGTTCGGTTTTTCGGTTTTTTTCGGTTAGGCTCATATATTTTCATCATTTCTTACATTTTTTAATCACCATTATATTATCATCCTTTAAGTATCCTAATCTCAAATATCCAATACCTAAATTAGAAACAAGAAAAAGACCATAACCTTAATGTGAATTGAAAATTTCATGTTCTAAAACTTTTACACTGTATTTGGGCTTTTATATCAAAACTCGCATAATTATTATTAACTTTTACTAACAAGATTATAAAAGAAAGAACTATATTAATATAATATTATTCTCAATTATGATTGTGTACTTAACATGACTTTCATATATTCAATATAAAAATATGATATTGTTAGAACTAATGAGATAAGGTTCCACCTGTTTTTTTATGAATTATATGATTCACTAAATTGAATTTGGGTGGGGTAATACATAAGGTGAGAAGTTCGGTTCGGTTCGGTCGGGTTCGGGTTTTGTAACCCAAACCGAAAACTAACCGAACTAGAGCGGTTCGGTTCGGTTCGGGTTCGGGTTTCGGTTTTGGTCGGTTATTTCGGTTATAACCGAACTCTGCTCACCCCTAGTTTCCCCTGTCGTTATGGATATAAAATTTTCTAACGGATTCCATATGGCTATTCAAGTTTGTAACTGATAATCATCAGCATTTACCAGTTTTATACATTTAAATTACAAGTGCTGCATGTAATTCCAGCTGTTTTTATAATTCTGTGGTGAAACATTTTTGCTAACTACGATTTAATTCTCTCAGGTAAAGTTAATATATCTAACATTCACTGTTAAGGATAACATAATGGACAAATTTGATTTTTTTTTTTTTTTGGCATATCTCATGTAAAAAAATTTACTCCTTTGAAATTACAAAGAGGCTACACAGTGTAATCTTATATAGTTTAGATGAATTAGAAACAAAACTGCTTGTATGTATACAATTTGAAATCCGGCTTGCAAAAAGGTTCTTCCTCAATGATTCCATTACATCTACAACAATAGATATTCAGTTTGGGAGTTCATCATTTTATATTTGAATGAAACCGACTGGAAAAGAATAATTAAAATGTGTTTGAAATTTCCAAAGATGTTTTAGCAAGGAATAACTAGTAAGAATAACCTATTCCTCCGATGTATCAGACAGGTAAACAAAAAGACCACACATTAGAAACAATTCCTTTCGATGCAGGAATGATCCTACTCTTACTGGAAGAAAAACAAAGAAAAAAAGGACAAAAACTATTGTGTGACAAGATATAGTTCTATGCCTTTATTCCTGTGCTGTTTAAGTTTACACTGAACTAAATTCAAAAAGTTTGCAGGTAAATAGATTCAAAATTCACCTTTTCCTTGTTAAATGATCGTAACCAAGAAGGATGTCAACGCTTTGAGCCAAGTAGGACTTGGGTTATTATATCCACCTTATATGTGGAGATGTATGGATCTTATTTAATGTCTCATCCTGCTACAAAGACATAGCTTTGGCATGTAACATTGAGGATCAAGTAGGTGGAGTTAGGTGAAAGCCAATCCTAGACCAAACTCTAATCCAGTGCCACCAATTTGAATTAAATTCCTGGTTACACTAGAACTGGTCAATTGAAAAGAAAGAATGAGGGAAGTTTGCACGATAAAGAATTTTATATTTTCTGCGAACTTCCCTCGTTAGACTAACGGGCAATCTTCCCTCATTTGACTAGGTTTTTATGCCATAGTGTTATTTCCTTCTTTCTTTTTCTAATTATCAAAAAAAATAAATATAATTTGTTGGCCGTACGGTGTGATTTAGATTTATTTCTCTATTTTATTTTCTTAATTAATATATGTTCTGTTTTACTATTTGGGCCAAGTAACTAATAATTAATATAGGATGTTGATCTCTTTTGTAATTATTTGTTTCTAACATTTTGGACCCGATACCTGATATTACTTTTGCCGTAATGATTTCCATTTGTTGGTGACACATTTCTTTAGAGGTGAAACTGTATTCTACCTTTAACATAATTGCATTGTTCTTTTTCTTTTCTTTTCTTTTCTGTTTCTTTGGCAGCCTAGTGCAAGCAAGATTTTAAGTTTTGAACCCATGACCTCTTGAATTATTTGAATTCACTTCCTTCTGCTTATAGTACACCCAAATATTTGATTTTCTACTGAATTAATTAACATTTATTCTTGAATTTATTATGAATTGTTCTCTGTTTGATGTAGATTAGAGGATGAAAAGTTTCATCCAGATTGTAGCTTTTGTCACGACTCATCACTGATCAAAGAATCGGCCGAGTCGTATTCGACTCGGCGACCTCCAGTTTGACTCGGAGGCCCGAGTCAGTCTTGGATCGCCAAGTCGACCCAGATCGGGTCCGACTCGGACCCGACTCGGGCGACTCGGCGCCCATGACTTTCTCCTTAAAAATCTCGCTCGGCGAGAGAGAGAGATCAGATCTGATCTCTCTCTCTCTCTCTCTCTCTCTCTCGCGCTCGCCGTCCCCCCCGTGACGCCCTCCGGCCCTCGCCGTCCCACCTCGTCGCCGTCGCCGTCGCCGTCGCCGTCGCAGGTAACTCCTCCCTCTCTCTCCCTCTCAGTCTCTCTCTCCCTCCCTCTTGCCTCTCTCTCTCTCTCTCTTTCTCTGTCTCTCTCCCCCGCAGGCCGCAGCGGCGCGCGCTCGCTCTCTGGCCTGCAGCGGCGCTCCTCTCTCTCTCTCTCTCTCCTCTCTCTCTCTCTCTCTCTCCCCCCGCAGCTACTCTCTCTCCCGGCTCTCTCTCTCCGCAGCGGCGCGCTCTCTCTCTGTCTCTGTCTCTCTCTCTCGCTCTCTCTCTCTGTCTCTCTCTCGCTCTCTCTGTCGGACTCTCTCTCTCCCTCTGTATCTCTCTCTCTCTGTCGGACTCTCTCTCACTCTGTATCTCTCTCTCTCTCTTTGTCGCACTCTCTCTCACTCTGTATCTCTCTCTCTGTCGCACTCTCTCTCACTCTGTATCTCTCTCTCTCTCTCTGTCGCACACTCTCTCTCTCTCTCTCTGTATCTCTCTCTCTGTCTATCTCTCTCTCCCTCTCCCTCTCCTCTCTCTCTCTCCCCCTCTCTGTCTCTCTCTCTCCCTCTCCCTGTCAGTCTCTCTCTGTCTCTCTCTCTGTCCCTCTCTCTCTCCTCCACTGTGTTCCCCTCTCTCTCCTCTGTCTCCGTCTCTCTCCCTCTCTCTGTTCCTCTCTCTCTAATTAATTTGCATTTAATGTCATTTAATTTAGGTTAGTTTAGGTAAAGTTAATTTAACTTAATTTAGGTTAATTAATCTAATAAAGTTTTGTAATTAAGTTAGGTAATTTAATATTTTATTGAAGTTAGGTAATTAAGTTATTGTAGGTTAATCTAGTATAAATTAGTTTAGTTTAATTAAATATAGTTTAATTTAATTGAATTTAATTTAATTTAAATTAGTTTAGTTAACTTAATTTAGGTTAATTTAATTTAATAAAGTTTTGTAATTAAATTAGGTAATTTAATTATTTTATTAAAGTTAGGTAATTAAGTTAGTGTTGCTTAATCTAGTATAAACTAGTTTAGTTTAATTTATTGTAGTTTCATTTAATTGAGTTTATTTAATGTTTTTTAATTTAGTTAATTTTAGTTTTAATTTAATTTAACAGATAATTTTTTTAATTTCAGTATGGCTCCAAAGCAACGTGATATTGGATGGGAACATGGTACCCCTGTTGGTGGAAGTAGAAAACTTGTGAAGTGCAATTATTGTGGGAAACAAGTCCATGGTGGTATCACTAGATTGAAGTAGCATATAGCACATGTACCCGGTCAGGTGGAAGGATGCTTGCGAGTATCAAAAGAGATATCTCAAATAATGAGACGACATCTTTCTGAAGGTAGCAAAGAAGAGCGGCCATTAAATCTAAAAAAGACCGACTTATGAGATCTTTAAGTGAGGAAGATTTCTATGATGTGACCGAAGAAGATTCTGATAATGAAATTGAAGAAGTTGGTGGTTTAGAAGGAGTTGAAAGAAGACAACTGAAACAAGCCATGAAAGAAAGTCGTGAAATGGCTTGGAGATCGGCAGAAGGAGTTGATATTGGTGGCAGTAGTTCACAGCCTTCAGGATCAGGGAGTAACCGTGGATTGCGTCAGAGTATGACTATGAGAGAAGCTGAAATTCCAGCTCATGGTATTGATCCTTACATGTTCCCAACAAAACAGAAATCAATCAAAAGCATGTTCTCAACTGAGAATATGAAAAAAGTTGGGAAATCCGTGGCGAAGTTCTTTCACTACAATGCAATACCATTCAATACAGCTGATAGTGGTCCTTACTACCAAGCCATGATTAATACTATTGCGGAGCAGGTCCAGGTGTAAAAGGCCCTACAGGGTACCAGATTGGCAATCTCTATTTAGAGGAAGAAGTGAAAGAAATTGGAGTATATATTGCTTCAATAAAAAAAATGGCCGCAGTATGGTTGTACGATCATGTGTGATGGATGGAGTTCTCATAATAGAAAGCCTATTGTTAATTTCATGATTTATTGTGATAGAAGCATGATCTACCATACTTCTGTTGATACCACTAATATCTCGAAGACTGCTGAGTATATATTCTCGCTAATGGATAAAGTTGTTGATGAAGTTGGCGAAGAAAATATCGTGCAGGTTGTCACAGATAATGAGGCAAGTTTCAAAGCAGCTGGTCACATGTTGATGGAGAAGAGAAAACATTTGTTTTGGTCTTCCTGTGCAGCACATTGCATTGATTTGATGCTTGAAGATATTGGCTCTTTGAAATCAGTCAAGGAGACATTGGATGATGCTAAGGTGATCACATCATTCATTTACAATAGCCTCAAAGTGGTGAATTTAATGAAGCTATATACCAAAGATAGAGATTTGTTGAGACCAGGTATAACACGGTTTGCCACCGAGTTTATTTCTATTGAAAGCCTTATTCGCTATGAGCAAGATTTGAAAAGAATGTGCACGACTATAGAATGACGTGAATTCAATAAGGAAAGGAGTAGAAGAAGTGTGCGAGATAAGGTTGCTAATCTCATTCTGACTGACCGGTTTTGGAAGAAGGCAAGAGAGGTCCAAAACATTATGGATCCTCTTGTTAGAGTCTGAAGATAGTGGACCAGGACAAGAAACCTACACTATCTATTATATATGAAGCTATGGATAGAGCAAAATTGGCTATAAAGGCCTCAAATAAGAACTGGAAGAAGTACTGGGACATCATTGATAGAAGATGGGAGGGACAATTGCATAGACACTTGCATGCTGCTGGTAATTCATTTGCCTAGAATCATATTTGTTGACTAGAAATTGAAACTGTCATATCATAACAATCGTTTGCTTACATTATTGCAGCATATTTTTTAAATCCAGCACTCCAATATTCAAAAAACTTTTTTACACATCCAGAAGTGAGATATGGATTAAAGGAGGTCATTAAAAGATTGGAGCCAGATTTGACTAAACAAGCAAGAGCTATTAATGAGGTAATAATAATTTATATTTCATCGATATAATGTTATGCAAATATTAACACTTGTGATGTGTATTCTCACAGATAAAATTATTTGTGGATGGAGTTGGAGAATTTGGAAGCTCACTAACTAGAAGAGCAGTGCAACAATCTCTTCCAGCTGATTGGTGGATTAATTATGGCGAAGAAGCTCCCAATCTGCAGAAAATTGCCATCAAAGTCTTAAGCCAAACATGTTCTTCATCGGTTGTGAAGAGAAATTGGAGCACGTGGTCGCTAATTCATACAAAACTGCGCAACCGGTTGGCAATGAAAAAGTTACATAAACTAGTATATGTGCATTACAATATGCGGTTGCGAGTAAGAAACTTGACATGCAAAAGCGACACTGATGATTATTACAACCCAATTGATCTGAACAATATTTTCAATGATGATGATATTTTGGATGAGTGGGTTCGTGAGGGAGAACAGCCGATGTTACCACCGATGACTTAGGTTGGTTAGATGAAGGTTTTCGTCATACTGACGAAAGTGGCGGTGATGATGGTGATGGCGGTGATGATGACAGCGGTGATAGTGGTGGCGATGATGGTGGTGAGGGTGATGGTGGTGAGGGTGATGGCGGCAGTGATGGTGGTGATGTTGAAGAGACTCATGGTGTTGGTGGAAGCCAACGAGATGATGCTTTAACATGGGATTCACAATATTATGCCACACAAGAATACCGATCATGGAGGCCGGGCGGGGATTTCACAGCAGCGTAGGCATTTGGATCGGTTGGTCGAATTCAGTTCTAGCGATGATTATTCGAGTGGACATGATTACTACTCACATGGTCATCATAGTCTTGAAGGCCATTTACAGGGGTTGGGTTTGACATCTGGCCAATTCTGGCACTGATTATTCTAGCACTGGTGATTACTCTACTAGCAGCACTGAATATCGAGGTTTTGGGTATTATCACCATGAAGCTGATATTGCACAACCCCTACCGCCATATTACTCTGATAGTGGATCCTCTGGCCAATCATCTCAGCCTACAGGATCTCACCCACAAACATATCATTATCCTTATGGAAACTATATGCCTGGTTTCTATACTTATCGCGGGCCAGATGATAATGATAATTTGGAGCCTCCTCGTAATTCAATGTGGAAATGACTATATTAGCAGGTACT
>JAVJIF010032906.1:0-65000 GCA_038442645.1 Agave tequilana
CTGTGTTCCTCTCTCTCCTCTGTCTCCGTCTCTCTCCCTCTCTCTGTTCCTCTCTCTCTAATTAATTGCATTTAATGTCATTTAATTTAGGTTAGTTTAGGTAAAGTTAATTTAACTTAATTTAGGTTAATTAATCTAATAAAGTTTTGTAATTAAGTTAGGTAATTTAATAATTTTATTGAAGTTAGGTAATTAAGTTATTGTAGGTTAATCTAGTATAAATTAGTTTAGTTTAATTTAATATAGTTTCATTTAATTAAATTAATTTAATTTAAATTAGTTTAGTTAACTTAATTTAGGTTAATTAATTTAATAAAGTTTTGTAATTAAATTAGGTAATTTAATTATTTTATTAAAGTTAGGTAATTAAGTTAGTGTTGCTTAATCTAGTATAAACTAGTTTAGTTTAATTTATTGTAGTTTCATTTAATTGAGTTTAATTTAATGTTTTTTAATTTAGTTAATTTTAGTTTAATTTAATTTAACAAATAATTTTTTTAAATTTCAGTATGGCTCCAAAGCAACGCGATATTGGATGGGAACATGGTACCCCTGTTGGTGGAAGTAGAAAACTTGTGAAGTGCAATTATTGTGGGAAACAAGTCCATGGTGGTATCACTAGATTGAAGCAGCATATAGCACATGTACCCGGTCAGGTGGAAGGATGCTTGCGAGTATCAGAAGAGATATCTCAAATAATGAGACGACATCTTTCTGAAGGTAGCAAAGAAAGAGCGGCCATTAAATCTAAAAAAGACCGACTTATGAGATCTTTAAGTGAGGAAGATTTCTATGAGGTGACCGAAGAAGATTCTGATAATGAAATTGAAGAAGTTGGTGGTTTAGAAGGAGTTGAAAGAAGACAACTGAAACAAGCCATGAAAGAAAGTCGTGAAATGGCTTGGAGATCGGCAGAAGGAGTTGATATTGGTGGCAGTAGTTCACAGCCTTCAGGATCAGGGAGTAACCGTGGATTGCGTCGGAGTATGACTATGAGAGAAGCTGAAATTCCAGCTCGTGGTATTGATCCTTACATGTTCCCAACAAAACAGAAATCAATCAAAAGCATGTTCTCAACTGAGAATATGAAAAAAGTTGGGAAATCCGTGGCGAAGTTCTTTCACTACAATGCAATACCATTCAATGCAGCTGATAGTGGTCCTTACTACCAAGCCATGATTAATACTATTGCGGAGGCAGGTCCAGGTGTAAAAGGCCCTACAGGGTACCAGATTGGCAATCTCTATTTAGAGGAGGAAGTGAAAGAAATTGGAGTATATATTGCTTCAATAAAAACAAAATGGCCGCAGTATGGTTGCACGATCATGTGTGATGGATGGAGTTCTCATAATAGAAAGCCTATTGTTAATTTCATGATTTATTGTGATAGAAGCATGATCTACCATACTTCTGTTGATACCACTAATATCTCGAAGACTGCTGAGTATATATTCTCGCTAATGGATAAAGTTGTTGATGAAGTTGGCGAAGAAAATATCGTGCAGGTTGTCACAGATAATGAGGCAAGTTTCAAAGCAGCTGGTCACATGTTGATGGAGAAGAGAAAACATTTTTTTTGGTCTCCCTGTGCAGCACATTGCATTGATTTGATGCTTGAAGATATTGGCTCTTTGAAATCAGTCAAGGAGACATTGGATGATGCTAAGGTGATCACATCATTCATTTACAATAGCCTCAAAGTGGTGAATTTAATGAAGCTATACACCAAAGATAGAGATTTGTTGAGACCAGGTATAACACGGTTTGCCACCGAGTTTATTTCTATTGAAAGCCTTATTCGCTATGAGCAAGATTTGAAAAGAATGTGCACGACTACAGAATGGCGTGAATTCAACAAGGAAAGGAGTAGAAGAAGTGTGCGAGATAAGGTTGCTAATCTCATTCTGACTGACCGGTTTTGGAAGAAGGCAAGAGAGGTCCAAAACATTATGGATCCTCTTGTTAGAGTCTTGAAGATAGTGGACCAGGACAAGAAACCTACACTATCTATTATATATGAAGCTATGGATAGAGCAAAATTGGCTATAAAGGCCTCAAATAAGAACTGGAAGAAGTACTGGGACATCATTGATAGAAGATGGGAGGGACAATTGCATAGACACTTGCATGCTGCTGGTAATTCATTTGCCTAGAAATCATATTTGTTGACTAGAAATTGAAACTGTCATATCATAACAATCGTTTGCTTACATTATTGCAGCATATTTTTTAAATCCAGCACTCCAATATTCAAAAAACTTTTCTACACATCCAGAAGTGAGATATGGATTAAAGGAGGTCATTAAAAGATTGGAGCCAGATTTGACTAAACAAGCAAGAGCTATTAATGAGGTAATAATAATTTATTTATTTCATCGATATAATGTTATGCAAATATTAACACTTGTGATGTGTATTCTCACAGATAAAATTATTTGTGGATGGAGTTGGAGAATTTGGAAGCTCACTAACTAGAAGAGCAGTGCAACAATCTCTTCCAGCTGATTGGTGGATTAATTATGGCGAAGAAGCTCCCAATCTGCAGAAAATTGCCATCAAAGTCTTAAGCCAAACATGTTCTTCATCGGGTTGTGAAAGAAATTGGAGCACGTGGTCGCTAATTCATACAAAACTGCGCAACCGGTTGGCAATGAAAAAGTTGCATAAACTAGTATATGTGCATTACAATATGCGGTTGCGAGTAAGAAACTTGACATGCAAAAGCGACACTGATGATTATTACAACCCAATTGATCTGAACAATATTTTCAATGATGATGATATTTTGGATGAGTGGATTCGTGAGGGAGAACAGCCGATGTTACCACCAGATGACTTAGGTTGGTTAGATGAAGGTATTCGTCATACTGACGAAAGTGGCGGTGATGATGGTGATGGCGGTGATGATGACAGCGGTGATGGTGGTGGCGATGATGGTGGTGAGGGTGATGGTGGTGAGGGTGATGGCGGCAGTGATGGTGGTGATGGTGGTAATGTTGAAGAGACTCATGGTGTGGTGGAAGCCAACGAGATGATGCTTTAACATGGGATTCACAATATTATGCCACACAAGATACAGATCATGGAGGCCGGGCGGGATTTCACAGCAGCGTAGGCATTTGGATCGGTTGGTCGAATTCAGTTCTAGCGATGATTATTCGAGTGGACATGATTACTACTCACATGGTCATCATAGTCTTGAATGCCATTTACAGGGGTTGGGTTTGACATCTGGCCAATATTCTGGCACTGATTATTCTAGCACTGGTGATTACTCTACTAGCAGCACTGAATATCGAGGTTTTGGGTATTATCACCATGGAGCTGATATTGCACAACTCCTACCGCCATATTACTCTGATAGTGGATCCTCTGGCCAATCATCTCAGCCTACAGGATCTCACCTACAAACATATCATTATCCTTATGGAAACTATATGCCTGGTTTCTATACTTATCGCGGGCCAGATGATAATGATGATTTGGAGCCTCCTCGTAATTCAATGTGGAAATGACTATATTAGCAGGTACTTATGAATTATTTTGTGCAATTTACTATATTATGCATGTATTTTGATATTTTTCTACCGACGACGCTTGTATTTATGCTTTCACGTTATGTTTTGAGTGTTAGGTGATATGTTTTGAATATGTGATGCATGAATTTGGATGTTTACATTTTTTATGAGTTGTCATGATTTTTTCATAATTTTTTTTGGCGCTCTATGTAGCGTTTTTTGCGTATCGCCCGAGTCCGATCCGAGTCGCCGAGACCGATCCGTCTCGGTGCCGGCGAGTCGGCGGCCGAGACCGAGACTTTGAACCATGGTGATGGATCCCCTGTTATTGTGCTTATATACTCTACTAGAGACATAATTTTGTGAACCCAATTGTTGTCTATGTCCGAGATTAACATGATTATCACTAGAACAGAATGAAAGCCCATGTACCTATATCCCAGTTGATAGAGCATCCTCGGGTCTAGGGAAGCTTGTATATCTGTCCCCACTAGTTGAGGCTGCTTGCTTATGACAGAGTTTATATTCAAATCAACTAGCGAAACATCTCAGTACTGTAATATATAGTTCTATGATAGTGCCTGGGGTCTTCATGTACAGTGGTCTGCGCTACTGACCATGGTGAGATCATTCTCAAAGACCTTCTGTAGAAAACTCTTGACTTGCGCAGGGCCCACCTATGACTAAATGCAATCTTGTGCTTCATATGTGACATCTAGTATATATTTCTACTTCGACATTATGACCCAATAGCTTGAGGTGTATTGGGTTCAAACACAATAATTGAACTATGACTATTATGTTATCTTGTGTTTTCTTATGTGACATTTATATGTCTAGGTTCAAATCCCACTGTCTTTGCTGATTTCAAGTTATATTTTGATCCCATAATACTTGTTAATTCAAACTGGAAGTATGACAGTAACATATCCTAATTTTTATTCTTGCCATTAACTATTACATATAATTTTTGTGAATTTATTTAGTACACTTTCTACCGTCAATCCAACGTAATGTCAGTATTTCTATCTATTCATCTTTCCTGTCTCTTATAATCTTCTTTAGTCTATGAGAATTTTGAGGTTTGCTCTTTGTTTGCATGAGCTTAAATATTATGATCAACCAACGCGATTTTCCTGCTCATCAAGTGAATTTCTAGGATCTGTAGTTACAAAGAGCGCCTCCATCTCAGGTTTCCTTTTGCGGGGCTTTCAGTACTGGCTTAGACCTGTCAAGTTGATGACTTTTTTCAAATCAATAAACTTTGGCAAGGCTTTCCCAACTCACAGCAAAATTCCACAGCTGTTCTCATTTTGAGAAAAGACTAAGTAGTCTATGATGATTATGATCCTTCTAGGTTTATTTCCTGTGCTATATTCTTTTATGCTATTCCATGGTGACATGGTGATACTTAAGAGACGATATGGCACTTATTTCAGTTTTATCATCCATAATTAATTTAGGATCAAAGATGACTAAAAAGCGTCATGTACAGTTTTTCTTTCCCCTTCATGTGTGGATGGGTCGGGGGTCGTGTGTGCGCTTTTCTTTGAGTGTGTGTAGTTTGGTGGGTTTTTTTTTTTTTTGGGTTTTTTTTTTTTTTTTTTTTTTGGGGGGGGGGGGGGGGGGGGGGGGTGGGGGATGCTGCAATTTACCCTTCAAAATATGTCTGAGCAATGAAATATCTGTTTGAGATATAATTGTATAAGTGGATTTGGACCACTATAAGGTGTTTCATGCAACTCATGTAACTACTTTTTATTTCAAGAAGAGAATCTATTGACAGAATTTTGGAGTTACCTATGAAAATTTCAAGTAAATGATATCTGACATCTTACATATTTCTCTATCAAAAAAACAAAGGTGTTGGAACAGTGATGTGAGTTATTTGATTTGATATATTGTGGTCAGTTACGATGGTGAATTAGCAGAAACAGAAAGATAGGATTCAAACTATCTGTAAACAAAAAGCCTACATAGTACTTCCAATGTTACACCTTGAACCACTCACCATCTCTACTAAATGATCTTATTAATATTAACAAGAAATCAAGTGAATAATGAGTAATTTTAGTATTTCCCCCTCGTTGATCTCAATGACCATTTATCTTTTTTCATTCACCTAATGGACGATGACACCATGTTGGTCATCTAAGTGTGCTTTGCTATATTTCCTGACTCTTCTGAGGTTCATTCATCCGTCTCTGAAAGTGGAACTCACTAAGGTTCAACTGCAATCTAAAACTTCCTGCATAAAAAACCAGACCCATGTTAGTTTTTGGATCATGGTCTATTCAAATTCATAGAAGGAAAACCTAACAAAAAGAATGCAACACATGGTAACTTCTTCCCGTATGTACTCTTGCGTCAGCACCCACTCTCAGAAGTCTGATCTGTTCCTTTTTCTTGTTTATTTTTTCTTTTTATTGGTTTTTGTACTTCGACATTATGGCCCGATAACTTGAGGAATTCCCCTTGAGCTTAAAGGAGACAGATTATGAAACATCAAAGCTATGCAGTGTTTGATGCGCCGAAGGCAGAGGACATATAATTTATTGTTGTAATTATTATTGTTCCTCCAAGGGAGAACCAATTCTATTCTTCTTACGGACTGAGAAATTTATTATAGAGACACCTATAACTTTTGTAACTTTTATACTTGGACACTGTATTGTCTAATTACTTTTGGTTGGTTTCTCATTCACATTTTTCTCTGTAAGGGAAAAAAAAAAAAAAGAATAATAGCGGAAAGTAACTCATATCTAATGAGAAATTAGCATTGACTCTTTAACTATTCTCGTTGACATTGAGAATGTAGATTGCAAAAAGAAACTCAACACTTGGCATGTTCTAGAGGGCATATTTTAAGTTCTTGACTGTATAAATGCATTCGGCTGTGATTGCTTCACTTGACTTGTAATTGTGAACGGCTATGATTTTCTTTGGTAGTAATATTACCAAGCTTCTGCTTGATATTACACGCTGATCAAGATTTTGACAATTGATCTAATAACAGTCCTTGTCAATTGACTCGCAGGATGAGACAGGTGTTTACAAGAATTTACTTCAGGAAACAGCTCACAGAGCTGGGTTGAAATTGCCTGTTTATACTACGGTTCGATCTGGACCAGGTCATACACCTATATTCTCATGCACAGTTGAGCTAGCAGGAATGAGCTTTAGTGGAGAGCCTGCCAAGACCAAGAAGCAAGCTCAAAAAAATGCTGCCATGGCTGCCTGGTCTGCATTGAAGCAATGTGAGCATACCTTTTCCTTTCCCAAATTATTATATTTTAGGGAGTAGAATCGAATGATTTTATTGATTTCCTAAGAACATTGCAAACAAAATAAAACCAACCCAAAAAAATCTTCAAATTTATGATAAAGAGGCAACAAGTTAACTCCAAAAGCAAAATTTTAATATTATCTAACTGGGCGATGTTAGCTGGAAGTTGATTGGAGTATGCAAATTTGTCTTATTTGATGATGTGGTTCCAGGATGCCAATTAGATAGCTAATCAATTCAGACCTCTAGTTCTGTTAAAATGGTGCTATTTACAATAATAGCTTTTCAGTGCAAACTCAGCATTGGTTCTTGTTTCTTATTGGGCTTCAGTCAAGGTTCCACTTTTTAGTTGATAGTTTATTGTTCCCACAATCTGATAAGTGGCAAACATGTCAAAATTTATAAGGAATATAACATAGAAACCCAAATTCACTTTAGATAGAAGAGAGATTAGAAATTTTTTGCTTCCGGTCTGAAGAAATGCTTTTATGTTCATCAATAGGAGAATTATATCATGCAAATGAGCTTGTCATTTAGTTTTATATTCGTCATCTTATAAATTTTATTCATCAAATATCAATTTCCCCCGTTAAAATAAATAAAGAGATTTAAGAAAAATATTGAACAGAAAAATTTTCGGTTTATGTTGATGAAAAACTTGCCAAGTTGAATCTAGGTGTTGTTGTAACGAAATTGATATGCTCGATACCATTTATTGCATGCATAACCCGGGATACCATACTTACTATGATACCAATAGTTGGGAGATACGGATCTCCACTGACGACCTCAAGCACGTCATTGGATCGATTATCTCAAGCACACAAGATGAATATTAAAAGATATAAGAAGAAGAACACACAATTTAACGTGATTTGGTCTAAAATTGGCCTACGTCCATGGGGAGATAACTTGAGAGAGTTTGATTAATAAACTTAATACAAAGAGATCTAAACTTCCTCTTGATGATGCAAGAATATTCACCTTCCCCTTAAATCTACGTGTAGATTATAAGAGTATACCTTCTTTCTATGCATCTTCACTTTGTTCCTCTCTTTCTTGACCTTTAGGGCCTTCTTGACTTTTTAGAGCCTTATATTGTTGTTCACCACAACTTTCTTCTGCTCTAATTTACAATGCTGGGTTACAATCTTTATTTATAGGATTTTACAATATAACTCTTATTTGGACTATGAGATGATCTTGGCCATTGGATGCTTGAAGAATCTTGATCAATCCTGTTAAGAGTTGATCTCCTTGATTTAGAAGGATTCTAAACCTTTTAATCTTTAGAAACAAATCTTCATTGAATAGGAATTCAATCCTATTCGTACTCCTGAAAAGAAAACCGTTTCACCTTGATTTGCTTCTTCTGCTTCAGGTCACCGTCTTTCTCCAACTAAATTAGATTTTCTTAGACCATCATCTCTTCTTGAAAAATAAGGTAAAATCCTAACAATATCCACCTTGACTTAATTTTCAAGCCTTTAGCAAAACAATTTGAGATTTTGGATTCCTATCTTAATTTTTTCTTAGTTGTAACCATATCATGAAGCCTTTAACCTTGCCCCCTCCCCGGGGCCTTTGGCGGATTTACTGCCATGCCTTGGGCCATCTCGAATCTCGCTTGAATGCACCATTTTTATACCCGTCTTGTAACTCTTAGACTCGTTGTAGTTTTCCTTGAAGCTACACCTCGAAGTGAGCTCCCTTCAAGTTTTTCATTGAAACTCTTCGACTTAGTTTCTTTCCCTTAGCTTGCATTGCATCACCGCCGCCACCAGTTAATTTTACTTTGTGACACCTTCCCGGCCATGGGGGCTCTGCAGATCTTAAGGCAATCCGCCTCTTATTTTGTCATGATTTTACCAACTTCACACAAACACTATCAAGGGCTTGTCGTGCCATGCTCTTCCGTCGATCACTTGGTGATGGTCCACCTTCCATTGATGTTTTAACATTGAGACTCACCGTCTTTACATAACTGCCATAGTCTTATCAAGCCTTCCCGCCATACACTGCCATTGTCTTCCTTCCATCAATCAGCGCTGTCATCCACCACCACGTTGATGTTTGCCAGATCTATTGCTCTGTTATTGATGATCTTCAAATCTGATAGATTCACCAATGCCTGCAATAATCTCATCGTGTCACGACTAGTTCATCGTAACTTTGACCGTGATTTCCGTTGATGCGTTTAACCAATCTGTACAGAACATGTATCAGACATTGGAATCTTCTCGTTTTGCACCCATCATTGCATCCAAAACGTTGAAAAACATAGGGTTCGACACCTTGATCGTCTGAATCCGACTACGATTGCACGATCTACCTTGCGATTAATCTTGTCCATTGATCGTCCTCATCACCCTCCGTTGTATTCATTTGACTTGCTTCCACAAGGAGCCTTTATAGGATGCCTTGTGTGATGCCTCCGTGAGCTCATCGAGCTCGTCTTGCCAGCCGCCATTGGTTATGATCTGATCATCACCTCTGCGTCTACTATGTTCAGATTTGAGCATCACTGAGTCTTGACGACTCCACCTTGATCAATATACTCCAAAAATCATCGATTATTACCTTAGAATAGAGCTGAACTTTCTTGTTATCTTCTTTATCTTGATGCCTTCGCCGAACTCCGTCGACTTGACATCTTCTTCTTCATCTAGAGCACTTGAGTTTTGAAGCTTTGGTACCATTTATTGTAACGAAGTTATGCTCACTACCAATTATTACGTGCATAACTAGGGATATCATACTTATTATGATACCAATAGTTAGGAGATACGAGATCATCACTGACTACCTCAAGCATATCATGAGATCGATTACTTCGAGCACATAAGATAGATATTAAAAGATATAAGAAGAACACACAATTTAACGTTGTTCGGCCCAAACTTGGCCTACGTCTACGGAGAGAGAACTTGAGAGAGTTTTATCAATAAACTTGATACAAAGATATCTAACATTTCTCTTGATGACACAAGAGTATTCATCTTTTTCTTGAATCTACACCTTAATTACAAGAGTATACCTTCTCTCTACGCACCTTCACATTGCTCCTCTTTCTTGGCTTTTAGGGCCTTCTTGATTTTTAGGGCCTTACATTGTTGTTCACCACAACTTTCTTCTGCTTGTTTGCTCCAATTTACAATGCTGGGTTACAACATTTATTTATAAGATTTTACAATACAACTCTTATTTAACTATGAGATGATCTTGGCCATTGGATGCTTGAAGAATCTTGATTAATCCTAATACGAGTTGATCTCCTTAATTTAGAAGGATTCCAGACCCTTTAATCTTTAGAAACAAATCTTCATTTAATATGAATTCAATCATATTCATATTCCTGAAAAGGAAACTGTTTCACCTTGATTTGCTTCTTTTACTTCAAGCCATCATCTTTCTCCAACTCGATTGAATTTTCTTAGACCATCATCTCCTCTTGAAAAACAAGGCAACATCCTAACAGGTATGTCGCCAGAGGGATTACATTGTCTCAGCTTTAGCAAAGGCATAGGACTATTAAGATTTGGTAAAAGAGATCTGAGAAAGCTTAGGGATTTCTCAATCTATGATTTATTATGTAGGAAAACTAACGGGTTTGGGTTTACAATAAATATACAACCCAATACGAAAAAAGCAATTAATACTCTCCATCAAGCTGGAGCATAGATATCTATCATGTCCAACTTATTACATAAATAGAAACAAACTCTAGGAGTAACGAGTTTAGTGAACATATCTGCGACCTCCTCAGAAGAGGGGAAGGGAGTAGAGATCAGCTTTTTAGCAACTACATCACAAATAAAATGGCAATTCACCTCTATGTGTTTGTCATCTTGTGGAAGACAAGGTTGCTAGCTATGTAAATGGCAACATGATTATCACAATACATAGGCATTAGATCATCTCAACTGAATTCAAGTTCCCACAATAAAGTCTTTAGTCACATCATCTCGCATGTTGTATAAGTCATAACTCTATAACTTAGTTTCAACACTAGAACGAGACATAATGGTTTGTTTCTTGCTCCTCCATGTTACTAGATTTCTTCCAACACAAGTACAATTACAGTAGCCGAAGTGGATTTCCTGTCCATAACTAGAATCAGCAAAGGCTTCAATCCATAAATGCTTATTCTTCTTATATAACAATCTTTTTTCAGGAAACCCGTTGATGTAAGTCAGTATCTTCAAGACTACCTTCCAATGAATCTCCCAAAGTTTGTGCATAAACTGACTTATCAAGCCAACAACATAAGTAATAGTAGGTCTAGTAATAGTGAGATAAATGAGCTTACCCACCAATCTCCTCTACTGAGTAACATCCTCAAGCTAAGTCCAGATTTATCCCGTAACTCGGTATTTGCATTCTTAGGAGTCTGCACTGGTTTGCAACTAAGTAATCCATTTTCCTGTAGTAGATTTAATGCATACTTCCGTTGAGAAAGAGCCACTCCCTGTGTGCTGTGAGATCTCAATCCCAATAAAGTACCGAGGTCTCCCCATTTCTTTAGTTACAAATTGTGCCTTAAGATAGGCCTTGGCCTTCTTAATGCCAGCTGGGTCATTATTAGTCAACAAGTTGTCATCAATATAAACTGCGAAAATTAAAGATCCATCTAAACTGTTATGAATGAACACTGAATAATCAGAATGACATTGCTAAAAACCACCTTCACTGACAACACAACTGAACTTCTCAAACCATGTATCGCCTTTTTACACACCATTTTCTCTTGCCGAGCAACATACCTAGGAGATTGCTCTATATAGACCCCATTGAGGTCAGAAGGTGTTCTTCACATTCAGCTAAAACATTTACCCCTGTTGATTAACAACCAGAGAGAACAAAAAAGGATGAAATTAAGGCGAGCAACAGGAGAAAAGATTTTCAAATAATTCACTCCATAGGTCTGAGTAAAACATCTAGCAATCAAGCGGGCCTTATACCTATCCATTGTGCCATCGGGTCTATACTTCACCGTAAATACCCAGCGACAACTAACAATGGGAAGCTCAGGAGAAGAAGGCACATGTTCCCAAGTTTAACGGGAGAGAAGAGCATCCATCTCCTCATCCATAGCTTGCTTCCATTCCATGTATAGTATTGCCTCCTGGAAAGACTTGGGTATACACACAGAAGAAATAAAAAGGGCAAATTGACGAGATAATTAGGTTAAACAATCATAAAAAACAAAATTTGAAATAGGATGTATGGTGAAAGATCGTCTACCCTTATGAAGTACAACAAGAAGATCCAAATCAGAAGTACAGGGATTCGTCTCAATCGTGAGGGTTGGAGGATCAGTGATCACAGGTGCAGAACTGGGAAGCGAAACGTGATCAATAGTAGTCAAGACTGAATTAGTTGAGAGTGAAGTAGAAACCACTATTTTTTAACGCCTGATATACACTTGCAATGGTTTAGGTACAGTCTCTTTTTCTGGATATTCAGAACTGATCTTATGCTGAGTCACAGATGGTGAACCAGATGGTGCAAAATATAAAACCGACTCAAAGAAAGTCACATCAGACGAAGTATAGAACAGGCGATGTACTAGATCAAAACAAGAATAACCTTTCTGTGTACAAGAATAACACATTTTATAGCTCTAGATTCTAATTTGTTTAGTTCAGGTTTAAAGTTTTGGATAAAACAAGTAGAAGCAAATACACGGGGAACAACAGAATAGTCAGTTTGTCTGGAAATAAACAGTGAAATGGTATTTTGTCATGAAGTACAGATGGCAGCATTCTATTGATTAAATGGCAAGTACAAAGAATGGCACCAGCCCAAAAAGTTTTTGGAACATGCATATGAATCAATAAGGTGCAAGCTATATTTAATAAATGTAGTATCTTTCTTTCAGCTACACCATTCTATTGTGAAGTGTGTGGACAAGTTGTTTAATATAAAATATCATGAGAAACACAAAAACAAGAAGCATCATACTGAGTATATTCAAGTGCATAAAAAGTATGCAAAACACGTATTATGATAGAAAACTGAGTTTTAATTTCATTTATAATTTTTTTTTAAATCATCAGAAACTTGGATCATGTCTTTCAACAAATACACCAAGACATTCTAGAAAAATATCCACAAACACAAAAAAGTATCGAAAATCAAAAAGAGAAGTGACTCGACACGGTCCCCAAATGTCTGAATGGACCAAATCAAAAGAACTCCTATTATTCACATGACTAGGGTAGGAACTCGATGATGCTTTCCTAACTGACACGCCTCACAATCTAAAGTAGAGAAAGAAGTCTCGATAGAAATTACTTGACCTAACTTTTGCATTGAAGGATGCTCCAGTCTATGATGCCACTGCAAAGGAGTATCAGAAGTGGAGATCGCAGCTAAATTAGAGTGGAGAGTACCATCATCGAGTAGTAGAGACTTTCGTGTTCAGAACTCGAATCAATCCTCGTCCAGTCTACAGATCCTGAAATACACAATGGGTAGGATAAATAATGGCACAATAATTATTTTGAGTAGTAAGTTTGCTAATGGAAAGCAATCTAACAGGAAATATGAGAACATATAAAACATCGTCTAAGGATAAAGGAGGAGTGGCACGAACAATTTCTTTCTCACATACAGTGGAAGAGGTACCATCATCAATATTAACTAAATGTATAATATTACTGAAGGAAAGAGAAGAAATTTATCCTTAACACATGTCATATGTGAGGATGCTCTTGAATCTAAATACCCAAGGCTTAGGAGAAAACGCAGTAAATGTACTCGTACTTGAAGCAAAGCTATGCATATTACTATGTGTAGACTAGGATGGCTGGGAAGTCTAGAGCTGAAAGAACTTGTCGTAGTCAGACTGAGATATCTACAAAGTGCAAGTATCAGTGGAGGAGGGAGGTAGCAGCTGGATGAGTAGTTCCAACAATCTGAGCCCACTCAGGTTTTTCAAACTTGTTCCAGCACTTGTCAGACATATGGTTCATTCGGCCACAATGAGTGCAATGACGTGGATCCTTGTCTCCATGTCTACAGCCTCCTCCGAGTCACGGCCACGTTCACAGCCTCCACCTTAGCCACGACCTCCAGCAGCCATCGCAGAATTCTCAACTCCAAAAAAGGTGCAGCAAAGATGAGTCACCACCCATGACAACACGACGAATACGTGACAAAGTAGTGGCAACCATATCTTCTCCTAGGATCTATTCATGTAGCTGATTCCCTAAGGACATAGCCAGACCAGAGAGGAACTTAGCCACCAAGCTCCTCACGATACCACCATAGTATCGTCAGATCCAATATCAACTTGGAGTAATAGCCGGTCACAAGGCGACCATCTTGTCGCAGCGAGAATAATCTCTCATACAAATCAGCTACCCAAGATATGTTCTTCTCGTGAGAGTACATCTCCTTCAAAGTGTCCCATAGCTTCTTCGCATTTTTCGGAAACATAGAAACATAATACCAGCACTAATCTTCGCATCCATATTATTGATGAGCCAAGTCATCATGTTAAAGTTACTAGCCACCCAATCATCATGTGCTGAAGTACCCTTGGTAGGAAAATCCTCTATAAGATACTTCAGCTTCTTCTGTGAACCAGCAAAGAGACGAAAAGATTGAGTTGAGAGGAGATAGTTGTTGCCATTGAGTTTTACAGTGATGGTGAAGAGTTGCTTAGACGCAGCGGAGTCGAATGTTGCTTGATATCTTCAGAAGACATAATAGTAGCAGTCAAATCACTAACAAGAATAGTCACGAAAAAGAGCAGCCGCTAGTAGTGGAACTTCAACTATCCATGTTGATGAAGTTCAGATAGAGCAGCAGAGGGTCATTAGGGCAGTTGATAGCCTCAGTGGAGATTGTGAAGACATCAAAAGACCATCAGTTGGCAGGACAGAGCTCGCCAAGGGCTAAAAAGCATTAACAGTGCCTTGGCGAGGCCAGAAACATCAGCATCAACAGCCTTAGAGGTCGTCGTGGTCATGCAAGGATGCTATAGGGCTCGACGACCTCACATGCGAGGCTTAAAAGGGTCGGCAACCTCACGCGAGGGTTCTGGAGAGCTTGAGGATCTCGCGCGAAGGTTCTACAGAGCTAGCAACCTCGCGCGAGGGTGCTACAGAGCTCGGTGAAGTCATGTGAGGGTGCAGCAGAGGCTGGTGATGTTGCGCGAAGGTGCAACGGCCTTCGGAGGCTTCGGGCGAGTAATCTGAAGAGCCTGGAGAGGGTGTGAGGTTGGAGAGAGTGATAGCGTGTCGGTGAGGGTATGAAGAGGAAGAGGTCGGCGGTGATGGTGGAGAATAGAAACTAGGGTTAGGGTTTTGATTGCTATGATACCATCTTAGGATTTGGTAAAAGAGGTCTAAGAAAGCTTAGGGATCTCTCAGTCTATGATTTATTATACAGCGAGTTTGGGTTTACAATAGATAAACAACCCAATACCCGAAAATCAATAACTAATAACTCTAACAAGGACTATGTTTGTTTGCTCAAGGACTTGCATAACCAGTACAATGCTCCAAATTGTTTATATTTGTGGAGAACTAGCACATTAGTTCTTGGAGATGTTATGGCAGTTGGGCCATCAGAGTCCTTTTTGCTTCTGAATCCATGCAAGAAAGGCAACAAGGCTCATGAATGCCATGTCAAGTTAAGGCTCATAAATTTTAAAGTTGTACACATATGACTCAAGTTTAAAGTTAAACTCTCTAGTTTCACAGAGAGTTTGATAACTTCAAGCTCGTCGTTAGTGCTCACTGTGGAGACCACACGCAACCACCAACTTGAAAGGGTTGTTAAGTATTTACAAGGCTGGTTGAGTATGGACAACATCTATTTTCTTTCTTCTTCTTCTTCTTTTGGGTGGTGGTGGTGGTGGTTTTTTGGTGCGTTGTGCGTGCGCGCGCGCGCGTGTAGTTGGGTGGGTGTTAATGATAATTTAGCTTAGTGATATGCATTAATTGCTACTGGTTCTATATTCATTACTGTGGAGACCACACACAACCACCAACTTGAAAGGGTTATTAAGTATTCACAAGGCTGGTTGATCATGGACAACAGCTGTTTTCTTTCTTCTTCTTCGTTTTTTTTTTTTTTTTTGGGGTTGTTGGGGGTGGTGGTTTTTTTTTTTTTGATGTGTTGGGGTGTCTGTGTGTGTGTGCGTGCGTGGGGGTTAATGAGTAATTTACCTTAGTGATATGCACTAATTGCTACTGGATCTATATTCATTTTAAACTAGATTTCATGCATTTGCTTTCCACGTGTTAGTGTGAAGGATATTGGAGTGCAGGAAGAGCAGGAAAGCCACATTTTCCTTCTTTTGCATGAGCAATTATTAATAATTTTAAGTAGGATCCATCATAATCACAGTTGTCCAAAATACCCCTTTCCACTATAAACCTCTCCTTCAGTAATCATGGTCACGCACATTTAAATATTATCCATCCTTCTCCGGCCAATATAATAGATATATTGAAACAATAACTCTGATTATATTTCCCTTTAGAATGATCTGGATAATTGACCATTAATTATCTCATATGCAATCATGCCCCACTTAGTAGAGTTTTTTTTACCTCTTCGCTTCTTTTTCTATCCCTCTCCTGCACCCTTGTCAGCAAGAAGTCAGCCCCCTAATTTAGGAGGTCTTTAACTTTTTACTATAGCTAAAAGTTGAGTTGGGAACCAACTATTAACTAGCTCACTTGTTTGGCTAGGTTGGATTGCGTTCAAAATTCCAGTGGGCTTTAGTCACAAACTTTAGAGTTCAGACTAGCTTATGTTTAGTTAAGGTGGATTGAGCTCAAGTGCAAACCTGAACCTGATTGAATTGCAACCCAAGCCCAGTCTTACCTATATTATGTATTGCAGAATGTGCATCTGTTTTTAAATTATATTTCTAGATAATATGCTATATTAATTAATGTTCATTTTATATTCATTGTGTTGTGTTGTGTCTGAATCTGGTTCCACACCAGACCATAAATCATCTCCTAGGACCTTCTGATCTCATGGATATTTCCATCAACTGAATTCAACTTACGCTGACACAGCCCAAACTGACATGACCGTGCAAGATGCGGTTTGGCTGGGTTCACTTGAAGAAATTCCAATCCAGTGTCCAGTTGGGTAGAAACCCAATAGAGTGTCTGGTTAGGCTGGAACTCTGACAGATATAGAGTTTCAGTTACGAAAGGGTTGGCCTTCAACCTGAACCAACCCATCTGAGTTGCCGCTGCCCTACTTGTGACCAATACACTATAAATAAAGTGCGACAGTTCTTCAGATGCTGCAGCTTTTTAAGTGAACACCAGCAATTTGCTTCGGAGAAAGTGAGAATCTTCAAAAAATGAAATCATATTTTAACCAAGTATCTGTTCATTGATAACTAATTCACAGTCCAAGTTCTCAGAGTTGCACTTTCACACATTTGTCAGCGTACTTTGTCCTGCTTAGTTACTTGAAGACCCAGTTCTAAAACTAGGTTCTAGGAGGTAGCTTTAGTTAACTGTCTTGCAATGAATATTGTCATTGATCCTAAGTACAAAATATACCCTTGAGCTACTGATCTTTATTAGACTCATCCTGACCATGTGAAACTAAATAAATGAACGGCATGAGGCTTTCAATATGGTGTCATCTTCGCTTGTATTTCTCTCTCTTTATCTTCCCCATCCCATTCATATCTCATGACTCCAGATATATGAAAGCAATATGGTGCCCTTCTACAATCGGCAACCACTGGAGGAGTACAGTCATCTTCATACGGTGATGACTTGTTTCTTGAGGAATGATGGCCTTAACAGTTCTCATGGTGGATGGTAGCCATGTCTTCAACTGAAAGAGCTGTCTACGAGCTTTCACTCCCACCAAAAGTCATCCTTATTTGACCATCTTAGAAAGCATCATTTGCCTCCCAAATCCCGCCTGGGGTGGTCAAATTATTTGTACAAATTTATTAATTGACTAATGTACTGTGGGATATACTTGACATAGTAGTGGTGGATGGCTATTATCAGCTGCAAATTATAGACTTATCGTGGATTCATTTCACTGGGAAGAACTGCATAATCCTGCTAACTAAATCGTATGCGCCAAACACCTGGCTTTAATATCATCTGTGGTTCTTTTACATGATCTATCTTTTACTTGCAAAACTTGGCAGACGGCATGATATTTTTGTAAGGTGTTTGAATAAATATTTTGCACTAGATAGGTATCTTCACCAAACTATTTTAAATGCTTACCACAATAATGACGCCTGATGCATTTATTGATTATTGTTTTTCATATCAATATGATCGAAAACCTGCAAAACTAGGTTCTGTTCTGTAAATAACTGTTATTTTTCTCTCACTTAATGCAGTGCCGCACTTGGGTTCCTCTTCCTCATCCTCTCCTTCACCATCAGAACACGAGCCAAACGATGAACAAGAGCAGGTAATCGTGGCCCGTACCCTCGCGAGCCTGCACCAATCTGAAGATAACAAGCAGTCTCCTCAAACCAGTGACCGGCAACATAATAGCCGGCGAAGACCAACTGTAGTTCGGCGGAACATGAATCCAGCTTCCGATTATTCCTACTATCCCATGCCTTGCCATAGTTGGACATACCCTAGTTTCAACCCAAATGCAGTGGTGTACCACATGTGGCAGCAATCCCAAGCATCTCTGCAGCAGAACCACCACCTGCTAACCCTTCCACCTCCTCACCCCACCGACCCTAGATTCCTACCACTACGATCCATGATCCAGCCCGCCCAAGGCCAGTTTTACTCAGGGATTGTTCAAGACCGGATCAGTACAATGCCTTGCTTCCCTCAGTCTACCGTCTTACCGACATACTTCTCAGATTATCCTTCATCAGCAACGGCTAGGAGTCGGTCTCAGGTGACCATACAAGAGATCAATGAGGAGAAAAACCAGTTGGAGGAAAAGGATTGGCTGTGTGGTAGTAATCCAGATGCTACTGCCAAGCCCACCACCCCCAAAACTATCAACCGTCAGTCTGACGCCTCCCCAGCATCCGAGGTGTGCTCTGACAGAGAGACCGACATTGCTCTCACCAGGTTCAATCCGGTTCCTTCCGGATCAGATGCACCCATAGCCAAAGATTCCTGCGGGAGTACAAAGATTCAGGAGAAACAGGTGGACGGAAGCCCAAGGAAGCCATTCGAGTGGGTACCTGGATCTTCCATCTGGCCGAGGCCAACAAGCCCGTGTCGTGCCCAGAATCCTCATCCGTCTGAACCTGCCCGGTCTGGGCCAGGTGTCCATCATCATCCCCCAACGGCAGTCTCAGCTCGGTCCAGAGGTTTCAGGCCACCCCAAATGTCAGTTCCTGTGAGGTCTGGTTTCAGACCGAGAAGCTCATCCATGGCTGCCCCAGTAACCATAAGGACCGCCATACCTGTGTGCTCAGCGAGACCAAGTACCGTGAACTACATGGCTCCGGCTGTTCATGTCAGGACAGTTGTGCCTGTGTGCTCGGCTCCTGTAAGAGCACCGGAATCGACCCAAAAGAGCGGCCAGGACGCGGAGGGCAGCAGAGTGGGGGTCAGTTCATAGTTTGTGAAACTCTAAGATGCGAGCGACAATTTTGGATTCCTTTAAATAGAAATGTTTCAGAGTGGCCCATCTAGTGAGAATGGCGGCCTTACGACATGTAAACCGTTTAAAATTAGAGGGATGATGATGTATCCTGTTAGAGCTTGCTGCAATCATCTGTTGTACCACGACGAGATCAACAAAATAAAATGGAACAGGTTCAATCTGATTCGATTGCGAAGCTATTGTGCTTCCAGTAATCTGCTTCTCGTGAATATTTTTTTTCCGCCTCTGTTATATTTACGAAGATTCGGGTATGATTCTTCTTGCTGTCTTTCTGCTTCTTCAACTTCTCGTTGATATGTTCTTGGTATTTTTTTTCGTGTTTTCTTTGTAAATTTGAGTGTGCTTCTCTGTTTTCTGCTTTGAAATATGAATTAGGTTTTTGATGATGGCCTACTGTTCTGAATTTGTATTGTTCTGTTTCCTGCTGTAAAGATCTGTACAATACAAAGTACCAAGTGCTACAGTATTAAAGATAATTTGTTTAGTAGTTGGTGTCAAGAGAAATGTTAAAAGTCAACATTTAGTCATTGTATTTTATTTTACAATAATACTGTTTTAGTTTTCATTTTCACTGAATATATTTCCTTTAGACAATTGAAATTTGAGCTTACCTCTTTTCTGAGGTAAATCAAGAAAATTGGATGGTTTCGATTTCCTCTTTTCTCACTCGTTACCGAACCAGGGATTCATTCCTGCCCTCAGTGACAGTGTTTTCCAGCCTTTCTCCTTGTCGGCAGAAAGGAGACTCTTTGCCAAACTGTCCGGTTTTAACTCAAGGATTTCTATTTTAGAAAAACACTAAGAACTCCTCTAGTTTTAAACAACTACCAAAAACTTAAAAACTACAATAGGTCATCATGAACTTCCGTAGAAAACGATGAAAAGATTGCTTCAAATTTTCTATGAAGAGTAAGGTTAGAAGTGGATTAATTTGTACCCACTGGAAGTATATTGAATTGAAGCGAAATCAAGAGAATAGTTAACTTGTTTTTAGTTGGGTCGGCGCACTGCAATG
This sequence comes from Agave tequilana, assembly GCA_038442645.1. Lineage (NCBI taxonomy): Eukaryota > Viridiplantae > Streptophyta > Magnoliopsida > Asparagales > Asparagaceae > Agave > Agave tequilana. The sequence continues at coordinate 20,426 of JAVJIF010032906.1, forward strand.
ATGTTAGTTTAAATAGGTTTTTGACTCAAGGCAATTAGTTGTTCAGGTGGCTGAGTATTGTGGACCATTTAACTGCAAAGCTTCAAAGAGGTTTATTATGATGGTTGCAGCTTTTTTGTGTTCTTTACTTTATATGGACAATGCTTGCAGACTGTAGAATTTGACTGTAGAAATCATCAGAGCCAATTACCTAGCTCATTTCCTTCTGATTTTTTAATAACTTGGATCAATATGGAAAATAAGCACATAGTCACAGCTGAAGCTTCTTAGGATTTGAATGTCACTAAATTCCAGAGCTTTGATTGTTGATCGAATTTTGGAGGTGCGATATAAGTTCTTGTGTGTAGCAGTTGCTCAGGATGAACAGATGGGTCAAAGTTGTGTCCTCTCAAAGATCTAGCAAGACATGTTTCAAAGAGTTAGAGATATTGAAGCACAGCTTTGAGATATCATCAAATTCTTATATTTATGCTCAATGTGTAATGACACCTGTATTGTCGATATGATGGGCCAAAATGGCTAATAAACATCCGATTTTGCTGATTCAGATGCCAAAAATCTATGAGAGATACTTAAACTACATGAATATCTATCAAGGACTGAATGATTTTTGTTTCTTTTCATCCCTTTTTTTCTATTTGTTTTCCTGGTAGACGAAGACCAATTAAATGAATCAAAAGTTACCATAAAAAAATTGCTCTCTATACATTTTCTAAACAGAAGCATGTGAAAGCAAAAGAATAAACCAGGAGAGAAAAAAATCATGTGGGTTGGTTGCATAGGGGTGGTATTAATGAAATTCATAATACAGTAAAATCTGGAAGGGAAAAAAACACAGAATTTAATGATTCTTGTGACTTGTCCGTTGTCACATACAATAAGTGATATCCTGCTTCTTTATTGTGTTGTTTTAGATATATGAAATTAATTGTACCCATTTTGGCACCTCTGGGTTCATTAAGAGCTCCGCTCACCCACAAAGTCCACGGTTCGAATCATACCGCACGGACATTGGGTCGTCTTCATGTGACCACTCCCTTAGCGAAAAAAATATCTCATTGTGTTTATAAAGAATGAGTAGAAAGATTTCAATTAAGATTCCATCAAAAATTTAGAACTTGAAAAATCAATTCATTGACATTGAAAAGTGTAGATAACTTCTGAAATTAAAATAGTATCAACTAATTCCCTATTACAAATCCATCTTCTAGACCTTTACCTAGTCTAGGAGAATTTGGAGGATGTCAACTCGTCTTTGGAATTAAGACAAGCCCTCTGTTGTTCATAATTTCCTTGGCAAGGAATCTAGTACTAATTAAGAAAGGTTGTCGTCTACGTGGTAAAACTTTGTCAAATCTTTCACAGAGCGTTGCCCCAAACTATCTCATTCCGATGAGAAAAAGCTTAGATGATGATGATGACACGATATAACAACGAGCATTTCAATCTAAGTGGAATAATTCTTTTTAAAAAAATACATATTTGGTGAGGAAATTTTGCAGTGTGTAGAAATCTCACCGCTTCCAATCTAAAGTTTAACTTTAGTTTTTTCTGATGTTAGTTTATGTACTTATCACTATCTTTAAGTTCCTTAATTAGTTATATCTTAAAATCATTTAATTTCTTAACCAATTCATATCTCATGATTTTTTTTTCACATCAATCTATAGTTATTGTCTTCTTTGTTGATTTATCTTTTTATTTCACTTATTTATCTCCCTTAGATTACATAAGCTTTTGTGTTAAGCTATAATGATCTCAATTTATATTTTTCTTCAGAAGAAATTTTTATATGTGTATCTATCTGTAAACTACATTAACTGTATTGACAATACATATTTGTATCGCATTAAGTAACAAGTCTTATAAGAAATTGAGATTATAACACTTCTTTAATTAAAAACAAAATTAACTAAAACAAATTGCGAGTCAGAGTTTCTCTTGAGGGTTCAATCTGCTATTATGTACACATGAACACTGAGACACACATATAACTTGCGTGCATGTGCATTGAGAACTTCAATTATTACCAAAACAAATTTGTAGGTTTCAATGCAAAGCAAGCAAAAAGGAAAGGTAATCAGTGCAATATTAGGATAAGGCTCAAAAGTTTTTATTTTATTTACTTATTCTTTTTTTTTTTTGGGTGTAGATGGCATCCTGGAGTATCTGGATGCCACGGAATGGCAAAGCATGCTGAGTTACTGAATGCAACAAGTCGAAATGAAGGACAACAAGTGAATACAGTTTGCTAAGTTTGAGAAGTCCAAAGAGCGCACACTAGCCACGGAGCTTGGATACGGTTTCCCTATCAGAGATTCATGACCTTCCGCCTCTGAAAACAAGCGTCCTTCCTTCTTAATGCCCGGGCGTCCATCCAATGCATTCTTTTCGATAGCTTTCACATGAGCGGTAGACTAAACACCCACCTCATCTCGATTTTACACAGACAGACGTCAGGGACTCTATTCCTGACTTAAGTTCATGAACAGTTCCCTCCTTTCTAGTTTATATTTTTAATTTACACATGTTCATCCAAACCTGTAATGTTTTCAAATTTTAATCCTTTCAGGTAAACAGAAGTACCTGATACTGAGTGTGGAAATCTCAAAACCGAAGAGTCATTTATTACATAATACTAGTTCATGCAATGTGCACTGTGATGATGATTTTTATGATTGTCCCCAAAGTGGATAAATAATTTATTTGATCAGTAGTTGTAATAGTTGGTTTCTCATTCTATGTAAAGTTTATCCAAAGGATTTTTCAATGAGTTTGTAATCTAGAAACAATTAAAGGTCTAGTACAATGAATTCTCACAAATGTATGTGTTTGCATGCATATATTTTATTCTATGTCTATGTACTGCATGGTTTCTGTACATATGCAATGTTCTGGAAAGCACTATGCTGAACCATGCAATTAGAAGCTGCACACCATATGCACACTGCATATATACAAAAACAATTTCCATTTTTCATTGACTTCTCAGAAGAATCGAAGATGCTAATCACAAACCGAAGAGGCCCCTAATGCATAATGTTAGTTTTTATGTCATGATGACGATGATAGTGATTTGCGACTGTCACAGAATTGAATGTAAATTTATTTGATGAAAAGTCGTAATAGCATCACTGCTACATGCAAAGCTTACTGACGAGTTTGTTAACTTGAAATAGTTAATCGAAAAGCCTTCTTCAATATCTCGTTTGCGTGTCTGTTAATATGCGTGTACTCCCGTTTCCTACTTATGAAACTATGAATGTATGTCCATAATGCATAGATATACACATGTATATGGCTTGAAAGGAAAGAGCATGTGAAATGTCACATTCTTCAAAATGTCTATGGCTTATGTATGTGTTGTGTTCTACATATCTGAAATATGAGGTGTTCATCTAAGATTATAGTCGTGATCGCATGTTACATTTTTGTAAGGTATGGCATGTTGAGCGCCGAAATTATTTACAAATGCACAATAACTTCTATATTGTAGTTCCTTCAAACAGGAGATCTCATCCCTGATGTTTACCTATTGCTTTTACAACATCTCATTCCATGGCAACTATTACTTCTAACAGCTACATGTATTTATATGACATGTTCATATATTGAGATCTACAAATTCACATTAAAATCGCTATATTGCATATATATATATGCAGGTTGATTATATCAGTTTCAAAGAAAATGATGCGATACGAACAGACAAAGAACTGGCCAAGGAACACAGACAGACATATCATAGATACGTACTCAAGATGTAACAGGTAAAAAAAATATATATACAAAAGCAAACATATCATACAAAATATTTATCCCAAAAAGTTCTAAAAATGATCATTGTGACTAATAATGTATTGTCCATTTTCTAGAGTATTTAGCTTAATGCGAACCAGTTAGCTGCCAAATTCGATTCTCTTAAACTTACGAATCAAATAGAAAACACCACATAATTATCAAAGCTTTTATGAAGAGCATCAAAGAGTGAGCAAAACTCGAACTTTTTTAATTCAAACAGACAAAACATGAAATAGATTTCTTGAGAATCACTCACCACAGTAGTCTTATTGAAAGATACATGCAGAGCTCCACCAAGATCAAGAGCAAAGCAATCAATCAATCAAGTGCATATCCATCGCGTGTAGAGTTGAAGCTCACCAGCTTCATTTCATTTGCAAACTGACTAATAGTAATTTGGGGTTTGTTTCCTTGAGATGCAAATCGTAGTTTGCCAATGGAGTTTTATTTTTTCAAAATGGAGGTTTGGAGCCAAACTTTGGGTGAAGCTTGGAAAAGTAATTTAGTTTCCCAAATTAGGGTTTCAAGAACTTTGTTTGTCAAATTCTAACAAATGAGACTCTTAACTGATTTGAACCATTTTGGAGTAAGTTCAAACTTTAGTGAAACTCCAAAAGATATACTTGAGAACTATTTCAGAATTAGCAGAATCTAAGTTCATGCAATTTATCTCTGAAATCAAGGTTGAATACTCCATCCTTGCTCGATCATTTTTCGCTCCAAAATGAATGAAACAAGGGTATGCATCCACATGAATCCTAGTTTCAAGTTAGGGTTTGTTTGGTTTCTGGGGGCTCTTTAAAACCCCAGAATTTGCTTTTCCATAAAAAACAATAATGTTGAGAACTATTTTTCGGCTATTCTAACCAAATAAACAACAAATTTGGTTTTCTTTGAATGGGAACCCCACTGTAAGAACTCTTCTAACTCAACTCCAACCAACAATTAAGTTAAATAAAAACGAAGAAAAACTCGAAAATACGTGATTGTATCCTATCTCTCAATCATTTTGGAGCCACCCAAACCTCTATTTCAAGAACAAATTTGTCATCATAACTGGAGTTTCAGAAACTCCTGGTTCTCATATAACTCTGTAATGAACAAAACCAAAGTTTGCTGGTACACAGATGACAGTCTCTTGTCATCTTTAGGTTAATGAAGAACAGTGTCACTTAAAGTTTTGATTTATCTGCATTCATCTTTGATTCACAATGGGATATTACAACTTCACTCCTTTCAGAAGACCATGAAAAACACTGTCCAGTTGATTCACCATTCAATTGATGCTGCAAGCGTAAAGAATACATTTGTTTCTCAGCTTAAAAGATGGAAAGAAATATCAAATCTGACAAGCCCAACACCAACCAAAGTATAATTAGTGCATGAACAATTTATTAATCGCGGGTTTACTGGGAAAATGATAGCTGTTCAATTCAATGCAACTGTCAGCTTAAATGAATGAGAGCCCTTTCATGCCTTGACATGAGAAACATTTCAGGTTGTGTATTGAGGACATTCACATATAATTTTTTCATGTTTGATATTTCACTGTCAAAGATGTTCAATGTACAGAAATCAAAGTAAGCACATTCATTCTGGAAGTCCAAGAAACTGAGCAAAGCTTGCATATTTTGGCTCCCATCCAATTTCAGCACGGGTCTTTGAGTTGTTCATCCTTTTTCCCAAGGGATCATTAGTTCCTGCAGACAGAACTATTTAGGTTGAAAAGCTACTGGAGAATAAAGGAGATGATCATACCTGTAAAAGCCTGAAACTCCTTGCTGAACTTTCCGCTTCGTTTCACACAGTCCATTATTTCTTGCCTGCATAAAAGAGGAAGGTTTTGATATTAGAATAAGGCAGTTGAAAATTTATTCCCACATCTTAGTTCGCAATTAAATTCAGGTCTGCCATTGACACTGCTATCCTTGACAGGAAGATTGGCTTATGTATTCCAAAAACACACATAAATCTAGAGTGAGAGACAAAACAGACCTTGACAGAGGATGGTTATCACACCCCAAGAATGTTCGACCACGATATTTCTTCTTCATGATTGCAATTGCAAGGGATGCAGCATCCTGTTATGCAATTGATGGAAACAAGTTCAACTGAAGCTCTTGAAGAAAAAACGTATTTACTAAGTCACCACAACAAAGATTTATATTGGAAACTATTTTACCCAAAGAAGGAAGAAAGAAAATTGGGGAACTATTTTTACCAAAAAAGAAAAAGTAGAAATAGAAGAGGGGGTGGGGGAACAGGCAATAATTCACAAGGACCTTTCTTTCACACAGACACATTTCTTTTACAAAGTAGATGATAACCAATAAAAGCAACACAGAAGAATAAAAGAACATCAAACTAAATGTTGCCTCTTAGAACATGTCAAATTCTGAAAGACGCTCTTTTGGTAGTTGAATCATCCATATAACAAGCATACATTTTTGAATTTTCAGTTTTTCCGCTGAATTTAGCAAAATATTGGACAGCACCATATTCATCATGTCATATGTTTGATCACCATCAATTATGGTGGACTGTGACCTGACATAAATAAAGAAGATGGAAGCTTAACCACAATATATGCCCTCCAAAATCTGATCACAAATGGCAGTTGCCTACAACAATCAGACAAGACCTCCTGGGCTATTTGAAATTATGAGCACACGATTAGATGTTCCTATTATCTATTCAGCAGTATCACCAGATATGTGTATGTTTTTCTTTCCAAGTAACAAGTCATCAAATGATTGTGTGATCAGGTCTGTTTCTATGAGGAATCCACCAAGTTAAATGTGGTTGACTGCGTTCTTTAACTGCAGCTATATACGGCATATTTAAATTCAATTTAAACATGGTTTGCACTTCTCCTCACAGAACAGGAGTCTAGCCTCCCACAACAACCCCTGCGACCCACCCAAAAAACACCACCACACAGACACACAAAAACATCCACCCCCCTCCTCTGCTTTTCCCCATAAAATCTGCAAGTATTATCTTCTACCCACATGCCATAGTGAGTGATCCAAACAAAACAGTAAGATCAACATTATCTTACTGATATCAAGACCAATGCTTTCTCTCAAAGAAAGCTCTCTTGGATAATGTTTTTTTTTATTCATTTCTAAAATTTAAATCTCTAAGAGTTTATCATCTAAAAAAGATCTGGACCTCTGCATTCTACCAATTCCTAAAATAAACAAGTAAATATTATTGGAAGAAACCCTGAATGCAGTATGTTCATCTAACATAACTTCCTAGCAAAACAAACAAAACATAGAGCATTTAATTGCAAAAGGCAAGGAAATGCTTGAATAAAATTAAGATAGGGCATCTACTTTGTATATTCCTGTAGAAAGTCATGCTTGTGGAATATAGACAAATGTTGAAAGTTTTAACCTCGTAGTGAATTAGATTGACTATGTGATCTGGGCGGTACGGAACTGTTCCTTTCTCCAACCAATAAGTATGGGCACCCCTGTCTGCTTTGTATGCATTGTTAAGAAATACTAAACAGGCAAGTGGATAAAAGACTTCATTTAGAATCCTGTAAATTTTACAGAAGAATGGAAAAGGTAGCAGATAACACTTAAAAAGGATATGTAAAGCCCTGCTAATCTCAGAATACAGCCTCCAACCTCCTGAACTGCATTTTCTGCTCTCAAAAGAACGTCAGTCCGAGGGCTTTTACCAAGTCGCACCAAGGGTGAATCCTGCAAGCAATGTGAGTAAAAGGTGATCTAACCTAGTTATATAGTTTTGAACTTTAAAAAGAAAAGGTGAATTGCTGTGCTGATAATTGGATGAACAATAATAAACATCAATTCCTACAAGCTTCTCATCACTGTTTTGTGTAATCGACTCTGCTGAAGTAGTTGCTGTTGGAGGAGAGAGTACAGTAGAGGAAGTGAAGTCATGCCAGGTGCTGTTGAAGACTGCCAAGGAGTCTACGACGAAAGGCGACGGAACAGCAGGCAGGAAAAACGAAGCAGCAGCAGAAAAGACAGTGGTCGGTCGACCGGACCGGTCGACCGACGTGCACGAAGTGCACAGGTGCTCCCAGGTTGCTTCGGTCGACCGGACCGGTCGACCGAAGAGGGTCTTGGTTGCGTCGGTCGACCGGACCGGTCGACCGGAAAGGGTCTCTGTAAGCAACCCAACTCTCTGTTTGTTTCGGTCGACCGGCTCGGTCGACCGTAAGAGGGAGTCGGTCGACCGGCCGGTCGACCGACAGTCGGGTTTTGGGCGAAATCTGTTGTTTCGGGAAGTTATGTATTTAAGCCCTGGTTGTAATTTTCTAGGGTTAAGAGTGCTGAGAAAAATTATAGCTGTTGACTCTCTTGTGTTGATAGAGATCTAGAGCTATTGTAATCCATCTTCCATAAAGAAAACTCTCTCCGTGAATTGCCCCGAGGACGTAGGCAAGTTGGCCGAACCTCGTTAGATCTGGTTTTTGCGATTGGCTGTTCTTCTAGTTTGTTTTCATTGTTCTTGGTGATTGAGATCAGGTTGGATCTTCTAAGGGTTGTTGTCTCCGAGCACAACAAGTGGTATCAGAGCGTTCAGGTTACGCTTGGGATATTCTGAAGATTCGAAGGGCTCCAGATCTGATCAGGTGGAGATCGTGTGTCGATCTCAGGTCAGAGGCATTGGTGTTCAAGGAGATCGTGTGTCGATCTCAGGTGGACACAGGGAGGGCTCGTTGAATCAGGGGTGGAATAGATCTGGTGAGAAACTCAAGCTAGGGTTTCAAGGTAGAGGTAAAAATCACTTTTTTATCTCAGAAATAGATCTATTTTGAAAGTATTTGATCTTCCGCATAGTTAGAGGGTCAAGGAAAGGATCTCAATGGCAGAGGAATCTAAGTCTGTTAAAACAATGAACAACTCCAGGATTGAAGTTGTTAAGTTCAATGGAACTAACAATTTCGGGATGTGGAGGTGTGAGGTTATGGATGCGTTGAATGCACAGAACCTCGAGGACACGCTCCTTTTGGAGAAGAAGAAGGATACTACCACTGATGATGAGTGGGCAAAAATGAACAGGTCGGCATGTGGCCTGATTCGCTCATGTTTGTCACAAGATATCAAATATTCTGTTCAACATGAGAAGTCAGCAAAGGATATGTGGAATACCCTCGAGAAGAAGTACCTGACAAAGAGCGTGGAGTCAAGGCTGCAGCTTAAGAGCAAGCTGTATTTGTTCAGGATGCAGAGGGGAAGCACAGTAAATGAGCACCTCAACAGGTTTACAAAGCTTCTTACGGATTTGCTAAATGTGGATGCCATTATAAGTGAGGAAGACAAGTCAGTCATTCTTCTGAACTCTCTTCCACCGGAGGAGTATGAAATATTTACAATGACATTCATAAATGGAAGGCAAACCTTAGACTATGATGAGATATCGTCAGCACTGATGAGTTATAAGAAAAGGAAGAATGAGAAACATTCTGGGAGATCTAGTTCATCAGCAGAGGCTTTGGAGGTAAGAGGCAGGAGCTCATCAAGGAAAGGCAAGGAGGTGAGAGGAAGATCGAAGTCAAGACCGGGCTTAAGGGATCTTAAGAAAGACCAGTGCATGTATTGCAAAGAGTTTGGGCACTGGAAAGTTGACTGTCCAAAGTACAAGGGGAAGAAGAAGGAATCAAAATCTGAGGCAAATCTGGCAAGAGTGACAAAGGCTGCTAGCAATAAATCACAGGCAGAGGATTCAGATTCAGATTCTTCGGTATTCTCGTTTTCAGTTACTACTCCTATTGTAGGTTACTCGGGGGAAAACGAGTGGATCCTGGACACAGGTGCTACATATCATGTATGCCCTAATCGAGATTGGTTTACTAGTCTTGAGAAGCTGGAGGGATGTTCGGTCGTCATGGGCGATGATCATCCATGCATCATGGAGGGTGTAGGCACAATTCCTATCAGGATGTTCGACGGGATGGTAAGGGAGCTGAAGGAAGTGAGATATGTCCCTCAGCTGAAGAGGAACTTGATCTCAGTAGGTGTTTTGGAATCATTAGGGCTCGGAGTGTCTATTAAAGGTGTTCTTAAAATGACGAAGGGCTCAATGGTGGTGTTGAAGGCCAACCGCAGGAATAATTTGTATTACTTGAAGGGTAGTACAGTGACAGGGCAGGTGGCAGCTTCGACCAGTCAGAAGGAAGATCTAACCCGGCTATGGCACATGAGGCTGGGACATGCAGGGGAGAAATCCATGCAAGCTCTTGTGAGGAAAGGGCTACTGAAGGGTGCAGAGACCTGCAAACTGGATCTGTGTGAACATTGCATCATAGGCAAGAAGACAAAGGTGAAGTTTGAAACAGCTTCACACTGCACCGAAGGCATTCTTGATTATGTGCACACAGATGTATGGGGACCCACAAAGACTGCATCAATAGGGGGAACCCACTACTTTGTGTCGTTTATCGATGATTATTCTAGGCGGTGCTGGGTGTACACCATGCGACACAAGAATGAAGTCCTAGAATTGTTTGTGAAGTGGAAGGTTAATCAGGAAAGGAGTACAGGAAGAAAAGTCAAGGTCCTTCGTTCTGACAACGGAGGAGAGTACAAGTCAGACCCTTTCCAGAAGCTATGTCTTGATGAGGGCATAGAGAGGCACTTCACAGTAAGGGAAACTCCGCAACAGAATGGGGTGGCTGAAAGAATGAACCGAACTTTGCTAGAGAAGGTTCGGTGCATATTGTCAAATGCAGGATTACCAAAGAAGTTCTGGGCTGAAGCTTTGGGGTATGCATGCCATCTCGTCAATAGGTTGCCGTCATCTGCAATAGGGGGTAAGACCCCCCTTGAAGCTTGGTCGGGTAAAGCTGCAGGAGATTATGATGTGCTCAGGATATTTGGATGTCCAGCCTACTATCACGTAAAAGAAGACAAATTGGATCCGAGAGCAAAGAAAGGTGTGTTGGCTTCAAGAAAGGAACCAAGGGGTTCAAGATCTGGGACCAACAGGACAACAAATTCATAATCAGCAGAGATGTCACTTTTGATGAGGCCTCTATGATGAAGCCTACAGTCTCTCAGCAGGTGGAGACTAAGAAGACCAAGGAGCTATTGCAGCAGGTGGAGAGTGATGCAGATCCACCATCTCTAGAAGACTCAGTATCTGTGAGGATCATTCCTGAGGTGACACAGGGAGGTGATCAAGTTGCAGAAGAAGATGCTGAGGTAGTTGAAGAGGATCAGGAACAGGTTATGGATACAGTTCCAGATCCCACTGCAGTTGGAAGACCAAGGAGGAATACTAGGAGACCTGGCTGGCTCACTACAGACATGGTGATTGCACATGCACTTCCAGTTGTTGAAGAAGCCATTCCATCTACTTTCAGGGAAGCTGAAATCAGTTCAGAAGCGGAGTTATGGAAAGGGGCCATGAATGAAGAGATGCAGTCTCTTTATAAGAACAACACATGGGAACTGACCAAGTTGCCCAAGGGGAAGAAAGCCATAGGGTGTAAGTGGGTATTTGCTAAGAAGCAGGGATCACTCCAAGAAGACAATGTGCGCTACAAGGCAAGGCTGGTGGCTAAAGGCTACGCACAGAGAGAAGGGATCGACTACAACGAGGTGTTCTCCCCAGTTGTAAAACACTCGTCTATTCGGATCCTATTGGCCTTGGTGGCACAGAATGAGTTGGACCTTGACCAACTTGATGTGAAGACCGCCTTTCTCCACGGCGATCTTGAGGAGGAGATCTACATGACTCAGCCCACAGGTTACAAAACTGCAGGGAAAGAGGAGTTAGTATGCAAGCTGAAGAAATCACTGTACGGTTTGAAGCAGTCTCCAAGACAATGGTACAAGCGATTTGACAGCTTCATCAGGAAGAAGAAGTACACAAGAAGCCATTATGATCCATGTGTGTACTACAACAAGTTATCATCTGGTGAGTATGTCTATCTACTACTTTACGTAGATGATATGCTAATTGCTTCTAGGTCAAGATCTGCAATTGATTCTCTGAAGAAGACTTTATCGTCTGAGTTCGAGATGAAGGACCTGGGGGAAGCTAGGAAAGTATTGGGTATGGAGATCACAAGGGACAGGAAAGCTGGCAGGATTAGCTTGACTCAGAAGGGCTATCTGGAGAAGGTACTGCAGAGATTTAATATCGGGAAAGATACAAAGACTGTAAGTACACCAATGGCGCCGCACTTCAAGTTGTCAGCGAAGATGTCTCCAAGGAGTGTTCAGGAGCGTGAACATATGACTCATGTACCATATGCCAATGCAGTGGGAAGCTTGATGTATGCAATGGTGTGTACAAGGCCGGATCTATCACAGGCAGTTTCCATGGTTAGCAGATATATGCATGATCCAGGTCAGGTCATTGGGAAGCAGTGAAGTGGATCCTGAGGTACATCAAGGGTACTGTTGATGTAAGCCTCGTGTTTGAGAAGGACAACACTGGGAAGCAAGAATGCATAGGGTACGTGGATTCGGACTATGCAGGTGATCTTGACAAACGCCGGTCGACGACAGGGTATGTATTCACATTCTCGCAGGCACCGGTGAGTTGGCGCTCCACACTTCAGTCCACAGTCGCATTGTCGACTACAGAGGCAGAGTATATGGCCTTGACCGAGGCCATGAAGGAGGCGATTTGGCTTCAGGGATTGCTAGATGACTTGGGAGTGGAACAGGAGATCTTGAAGATACACTGTGACAGTATGAGTGCCATTTATTTGGCAAGGAACCAAGTCTACCACGCAAGGACGAAGCACATCGATGTCAGGTATCACTTTGTTCGGGAGATTCTGGAGGAAGATGACATCAATTTATTGAAGATTCATACTTCGGAGAATCCGGCCGATATGCTTACAAAGGTGGTGTCGGGAGTAAAGTTTGCACACTGCAAAGACTTGCTCCAGATTCTTCAGGTGAATTGAGCTTGCTGAAGCTCATGTGGATGAACTACGGATGACTTGATCCCTTGGGCAAGGGGTACGTAGGCAACCAGATTGGTGCAGCCGCTTTCGAGTCGGTGTTCGGCTCAGATTTAACAATCTTCACCGAGGTGGAGAATTGTTGGAGGAGAGAGTACAGTAGAGGAAGTGAAGTCATGCCAGGTGCTGTTGAAGACTGCCAAGGAGTCTACGACGAAAGGCGACGGAACAGCAGGCAGGAAAAATGAAGCAGCAGCAGAAAAGACAGTGGTCGGTCGACCGGACCGGTCGACCGACGTGCACGAAGTGCACAGGTGCTCCCAGGTTGCTTCGGTCGACCGGACCGGTCGACCGAAGAGGGTCTTGGTTGCGTCGGTCGACCGGACCGGTCGACCGGAAAGGGTCTCTGTAAGCAACCCAACTCTCTGTTTGTTTCGGTCGACCGGCTCGGTCGACCGTAAGAGGGAGTCGGTCGACCGGCCGGTCGACCGACAGTCGGGTTTTGGGCGAAATCTGTTGTTTCGGGAAGTTATGTATTTAAGCCTTGGTTGTAATTTTCTAGGGTTAAGAGTGCTGAGAAAAATTATAGCTGTTGACTCTCTTGTGTTGATAGAGATCTAGAGCTATTGTAATCCATCTTCCATAAAGAAAACTCTCTCCGTGAATTGCCCCGAGGACGTAGGCAAGTTGGCCGAACCTCGTTAGATCTGGTTTTTGCGATTGGCTGTTCTTCTAGTTTGTTTTCATTGTTCTTGGTGATTGAGATCAGGTTGGATCTTCTAAGGGTTGTTGTCTCCGAGCACAACAGTTGCTGGCTTGACATGACTCAACTTTCACCATCCTTATATTGTATAGGTTCTAAGCTAATAGATTGTTCTTAGTTGATCAACAATTGCTTCTGTAAATTGCGTATCATATCTCACATTATGATTAACAATAACCATAGCTGATAGTTTGAGTACTAGAAATAATTTTCCATGTCATGGCAGCGTACTTTAGCTCAAATACCAAAGTGCATGTTTGAAAACTACAAGCGATGACCAGTCAGGATATGCAAGAAATGGGTGGATCTACTAGAAGCTCAAAAAAGCTTTGCCAGTTTTTAATTGTTCTCTATCAATTCAAAAGGAGAAATATAATCACCGTTCATCACTTAAATAATACTGTCTTGGTGTTTCTGTTAATCATGACATTTAATTCACAATGTTGTGTAGGGGTATTCTGCACGAAGAGAATGAGTTGTGGACTACTATACAAATCAGGCCAGAAAGAAAAGGATATCAATTATCATTGAAGAAGCAGTTCCCCATGATCTGAATATGTGCAAGGTGTAATGTCTGTTGGATATTCAACTAATGTGACAATGATCAGAGGAGTAAAAAAATGACAATCAAAGAGAATTCATTAGCATAAGACTAGTAGGAAGCGGTGGAACCTTACGGACAAGTTTAACAAGAGAAGACTACTCTGGCACACACTACTTGGCAGTGCTAGACAATCAAAGCTTTCATTGTTGTACAAATTATCCAAGGTGCACTGTGGTTTTAGCAAGTAGCAGTAGTTAGGAAAAAAATAGCATATCAGTTATCACCAGAATACGTGGTCAAGGTAGTCCTCTCAAACATCAAAAGCATGAAATACGTTTGAAGACTCAGAGGTACTAGAAAGCAGAAAACATATAGTTTAATGCATGATCTGGTGAAATCTGTGAAGGACTCATCCACCAATATGGCACTTCTTTGGGGTTAAGTAGGATGAACTTTTTTAAATTGTGACCGTATATAACACTGTTGGCGACCGAGTGACCCAACCCAATACTTTACTACTTCAGAATATGTAATTTGCAAGGCTGTATGTGTAATGACTTGTGTCATGCACCTTCAAGGAAGAAACCCCCTGCCAGGCTTAAGCTTGGTACATGAATAATTTAACAAATAAACACCCTAGTACATGAATGCGTACTCAAGAATTGAACAAGACTAAATTTAATATAATTATGGGGATGAACATTTCCAACAAGTGCTTTGCACCAATTATTTAAAATCAATTATAAATAGGAGACAGAAGTGGGCAATCTATATAACGAAATAATATGGGGGAGTGTGTTTTTATTTGTTCCTGCAGAAAAAAAGGAGCAGTGATCCTGGAACCACCATCAAAGCTGAGATGTTCCAGAGGCGCAAAGTTCAATCCCACTTTTGTTCGACATGCAGAGATTACAAGAGGTGAAGTTTTTCAGAGATGCAATTATTCTTAGTTTCTTCTCATTTGTGTGCATTTTAGTTATTGCCCATTACTCCGGGTTGCTGAATGTTATTCTTCATTTTTGTCTCATTTGTGCATGAACATACACCCAGAAAAATACGTGCAGAATTCTGATGTTGAGATTTTAAACCATGACACGCGCGCGTGCACACTATCGACATAGTTTTTAGTATCAATGTTGTCATCAATATCGGCAATATTGGCCGAAATTACACGGTGAATATCGTACCGGGTACATCGAAACCAGATATGATATTACCTATAATTGAAATCTGGTGACAGCAAGAAAATACCACTTTATCTCACTTAACAAACTCAGCATCAGGCCTGTCGATGTCATACAGATTAACATGGTTTTTTATGCTCAACTTCTCCTAGTGAGAACTGGAATCGGTTGCCTTTGGGTCATCCCTACCAGAAACCCGAAGTGGAAATAAGTAACTATACTTGATCCATATCCAATTAATTTACAGTATCCAAAGCCCAACCACTTGTAATTAGGTAGAGGTGGATTTAGGAATATGCTTTAATAAAAGCTTTTATACCTTTTTGCTATTTTCACTCTTCTTTTTCCTCTCTTTCTTTATCGAAGAGATTGTGACCAATTAAATTAATCGCAAGCAACTATAATGCAACTGCTTTGTTCAGCTTTTAGAGGCAGATCTGTTTGTAGAAAAAGAATAAAATCATCAAAAAGAAAGCATATTATAGATTAAGGACTAAGGGTGAGGGCCAAGGCAAATACTGCCCAAAAGCAATGTCACAGGAGGTTAGAAAACTGTGAAAAGAAGATACATCTTTGGTGAGTGTAACTTTTTCTTGCCAACTATAGTAAGTAATCTCCTCCAGACAACATCTATAATGTGTTGATTTTAAATTTATGATATTAGTTTCACCAATTTCTTACTATATGTTTGCACTTACAAACATAGGAACCAAGATATTATCAAAACTTCCGAAATCATAATATTATCTAATCAGCAACGCGGGAAGGACTTGAAAAACCTGCAGTTAAATTTTTCTGCATTTTTTTATGTGAAAATTTTACATTGAGATTCTGATAAGAAATCTCCTTGCTCCCAGTTTCAAATTCATTTATTATTAAATTCTACAATTAACACAATCTTAACTCCTATTTATTTCTCTCTTAAATTACTTGATAATATCAACTTTTAAAATCTTAGCTAAGAACCAATCTTATTTCTCAACAAATTCAAATCAAATCCATCTATAATTATAAACTTTATCTTAACTTTTTTAATAATATATCTCTTAGTTTACTTATCAGTCGCTCTCTTAGATTAAATAACCATTTGGGTTCTTAAACTATCCCCGTCTCAGTTTATACCCATATCTATCAATAAATTATTCTAATTGTATAAAAAGATTACATATCTGTATTGCAATGAAAATAATCTTTAAAAAAACTGCAAATGCAATATTCTAATAATTTAACTAAAGATCATAGTTTTTCTTGTTGTGAGCTTGAGTTGCTAGTGTGTACAGACTCGTGTACAAGTAATGTGCATGAAATATTATCAAAATGGAGTCGCAGGTTCCAACATGAAAACAAAGAAGGGGCCAACGAAAAATTAGGATGAGGTTCACAATTGGGTACCGAAGGCATCCTGGAGTATCTGGATGACAAGAAGTATCTGCATTCTTAAACAAAGCCAATAATGACAACAAATGAAGAATCTTGGATAAGGTTCATAAACATTTCCATCTCTTCTGGATTTTATTTTTACTTTTACCAATGCTTATTCAATTTTGTAAATGTTTTCATGTTTTAATGTCTTTCAGGTAAATGGAACTGAAATTGAATCTGAGAATTGCATAACAGAAGAGGACTCCATTACATATTTTCATGGTATAAGCCTCATATGATTATGATATATAATTGTTCAAAAAGTGAATAAAGAATTTATTTGATCAAAAGCTGTAAGAATTTATTTGATCTTTCTGTGTAAAGTGTATCCACATGAGTTTCAAATGAATTTGCAACTCAAGAAATCGTTACAGATCTTTCAAATGTGTGGAATAAATCACTTCTCTCATGTATATTCATGCATGTACATGTGTTTTTTTTTTTTTTGTATGAGCTCCTTGTATGTCTGTCTGTGTGTATTTATGTGTCTACTTGTGTGGTAAGACTAACTATTAGGAAAAAAGAAAGATTATTTGATTTTTCATACAATTGCAAACGTCAATGACGAACTGTGGATTGTAAACCGCAGGTAATGAAATATGAATTGACCATCGACAAATACACTTGTGATAAAACTCCAGTATTGCTTGTTACACTTTATAAAGTAAGATCTGTTTTCAACTATGATAAATGCAAGCTAACTTCTATATTTTTTCAAGCACCTGCACTAAGGAAGTCAGGTCATTTGTATTACCGATCCTCTTTTACGCACCTAGATTAATGTCATTTGTCACTTCTATGACAATTACATGCTTTGTGTAGGCATACACATAAGCCCAAATACTATAACCCATCAATCATCATAGCTGAGTCAAGATTTTCAGGCTGTTGTATCTGATGCTTTTTGTTCATATCTTTAAGCCAACATATACATGAGTCAGCTATATAAATCTATAAGTCAGTAAATGCACTATCGCATGGAAAAGAATAGCTAACAAGCAGAGATGTACATATTTATCCAGAAGAAATAAGTTATTTCGATATAGAATGTTCGCAAGTCTTCAGATATAAAATGTTATCACCTCCTATCGGAGAAAAAAAAAACCTGCAGCCCTTGCATACCCTATTTCCCAGCCAACCACTACCAGCATGATTGACTCAGATGTTACCAAATTTTAACTTGGAAAAAAATTAAAAATAATAATTCATTCTAGGGGTACAAATTGCTTCAAGAATATTATATTCCAAAAGTTGTAAGAGCCGAAAGAGTTGCCATTGCAAGTTCTGGCAATTTACAGAATTAAGCATTGTAGAATCATATGATAGCAGTATTTCTAACACAATATGATAAGTACAAACAAATGTTACCGGTACAGCAATGTGTTTGTATTAGATGCAACACCTCATCACATGGTCCATTATCGCTGCAATCATATACAGCAGTGCTTGAAGTAAACAGGAAAGAACCTTCACCACTCCAGTTTGAAGCTGCCAGTCTACACATTTTTCAAGATCAAACAAATTATATGATCTGCTAAACTTGGCTAGACTGCATCATATGATGCCTAGATAATTAGCACGGGTAAATATACAAATGCTATACAGAAGAAATGGATCATCCAAAAGTTGTCACCTTCCTCGTAGAAGCATACATGCTATCCAGATAAATATTGCCAGCCAACTACTTTAGTCAAAAGCCTCAGCAGATGGCTGTGTGCTAACTATATATATTAAGCTACCGCTCTTCACATGGGCCTTTGGCCCACATGAAGAGGCCTCTCAGTCAAAACACAACTCGCTTGGAAAGGCAGAATAAATGGGTATAAATAAACATATCTTCAATTACAAGTGATGATGTTTGACTTCTTAATATGGCGCTCTGGTACCACATCAGATCACCTCTTTACTCAAGTTTAGGCTGATAGGTCATTGGGTAGCAATGTTAATTAAACAAATCTAACAATTAAGAAATACAATGAGTAAATGTGATCCATCTAAAGGCATCAAGATAATTATAGTAGCATTACAAATTTCAAGAAGAGGGACCTAGATATACTGAGGAGCAACAATATATAGAGAACAAACAGAAAATGGCACATCAAGTTTTTTTTTTTTTAGTTTAGTTTATTTAGTTATAGTTTTGGATGGGGTTCCATTGTGTCGGGCGTGGAGCACAGATTCATTCAGGGAAGGCTCCAAGAAGGATTTGATGAAATGTTAAATCAACTAGTAGGAAAGCCACCTTATTGATTATTAAGTTAAAGCTTATCCAGTTATCCAACAAAGTAGCAACTCTCGAAAAATCTCCTAGCTAAGAGTCTATAAGAAGAGGTGAAGACAATAAATTAGCTACAGTTTCATCTCCATAAGGCATGATATAAGCAAATGATCCCATAAAAAAAACTATAGAAAATAGCATCTTTGCTGATGAAACCGAAATACAGATTACTAAGGATTATTTATCTTTTTATTTAGAGAAAACATTCAAAACAAAAACTATTCCTTTTCGAAATAATTCATAATTTCTTAACAGACAAACACCTTACAAAATAGGCTTGATGTCATTCTTACCTGACATCACCAGGGTAATCTTCAGTTCTGGATGGAGGAGCACAGAAAATAACATAAGGGAACTGATTATCAGTTTTCGTTCCCCTTAAAGATGGTTTTATTCCAAATTTGATCAATTCATCATGATGATCGGATGTCATTGTTTGTCCATAAATCTGGGAGTCTGGGTGATCCTGCTAATGTGAGCAAAAGTCAGCTTCCAAACTATTTATTTCACTCTCAAGCAAGAGTTAGTAGTCAAAGCACGAGAAGATAGTAAACCCTGAGTTCAGGTTTCATGAAAGAACAGGTCCTAGTCCTACTGCCACATAACAAACATTCAGGAAGCATGAACCTTCACTTTTTGAAAACAAGGCAAAGAAAAATAAACAAATACAAATATGAAAAGGAAAGGGGAGACACAAAAACTCAGTTTTGAGTTTTATTACGATCTCAGTTTTTAGATTTATTTTCATTTCAACTCATAAAATTATAAATCATTACATTCATCAAAGGCTGGAAAAATATGTCTCGGTGTAACCATTTTTAGGCACAGAGAAAAGTTTACATCAAGAGAGGAAGAGTGTGTGTGTGCGCGCGCGCGCGGGGCTGGGTTCAGCCCCCATATATCAAGGAAAGACACCCCCCCCCCCCCCCGAGCCTCCATTCCACCGCACCCCATCCCCACAACACACACATATGTATGCAAAGAGACAAAAGGCCACGAAACGTACAGAACAGATGTGGTATTTATTAACAAACGTGTTGATATTCCAGCTCCAAACATGGATCACAATAACTAAAAGACACCTACATCTAAAACTCCCAGGAGAAGAGGGAGTAAGTGCCGCCAGACTAAACCTGTTTGTTTCAAGTAACTGAATCCTGTGGGGACTCAAAACAGATACTCAAATGTAGTGCACCGGTGGGAACAAAATAATTGGACTTGTCATCCAATAAGATGATGCAATTGTTATATATACAAACTTAAGTGCATCGTAGCGTGAAAGCACTGGAGAACTTTGATCCGACAAAGAAGATCAGGCCATATTGTTGCAGAAGGTTAGAAGCTGTGAGGCTGGAAGAATGAACTCGCACTAAACTGTCAAAACTCAGAATCAAACAGCTTTTGATCATCATCATATCATCCATGTACCAAACATGTGGTCAAATATGCAGCAAGAACTCTAAAAGAGCTCCACTTAAACAAGTTATGAATGGCTGTCAACCTGGCATCTCTTACAACCCATTCCATCACAAGCAAATGCATAGAATAATCTTTTACCAATCTTGCCAACCTCAGTAACGTGAGCTTGTCACCAAAGTGGAGACTATAGATGGTTGAATGGGATTGAAATAAAGAGATATAAGGCTTCTCTTTGAGTGAGGTGCATGACATGCGCACTGTAAGCAAAATTCAATATGAACACCCAAAAAATTATCTTTTACCAAACTTTCTGGCCATGGATTTGCCAAGCAGTCATGCTAAATATGGTTACCGTGAACATCATATTGCATTATTTGGCTGCACCAAGAACATTTGTAACTTATCAATGGAGAACTCAAAGCACGTCCCTATGACAATCCATCCTGCTGACATCTGATACCATCTGTACCCATCACCGCTAGAAGATGTCAGATTACCAGTCAATCCAACCCCAAAATAAGGTTCTTACTTTACCTTGTGTGACAAGTCAATGGATGCAAAAATGGTCACACAGATAGAGATTTGCCTGACTGCGTGACTAATCTATCTCGTGGAAGTCGTGAAGAAAATAGAGCCAAAAAAAAAGAGCAGGTTCTCTTCAAGCAAGCTAATTCATGAAGGAAATAGAGAGCAAGAAACAAAGCTTCCTCCAAGATAGATATGAAAAATATGCCTAGAAACATCACTGACACTGGAATATTTTTGTGCAGAATTTTTACCAAGAACGACCATACCTGTAAGAAGCTAATGTTTGAATCAAGGTTTGAAATCTCAATATCGACAATACTAAAAATAAGCAATATCAATATTGTCTCAGTCATACCGGGCAATATTGCTATTGGCCATATGTCAATATTGCGCGATATTTCAAAACCTTGGTTTTAACTCTATCAACCTGTTGAGAAACTACAATAAGTATGTAATGGCCTACGTTCAACTCTACAACTCTTATAACACTTGTTCTTTATCCCTGAGCACCAAGCCCTGAACTCTCACAACACAGTCTCTTTCAAATAATACTCTTAAGCTTACAGCTCCAAGATCTTCAATTCTCAGATAACTCATGATCTTTTAACTCAGATTATCTCTGTCAACCTCTACACTTAGCCAAGAAGCATCAAAAAAAATATTTAAAGACCACATTTCTCGTTAAAACAAATTGGATGCTCAACAACATACTCTTTATATTTGCTATATATTTTACGTCGGCGCAGCACCATTCCCCAGGTTCAAGGCTTCGACTGCTGCCAGATCAGACGAACCTTGAAGCGCAGGGTGCCAACCTTCTTTTGAAGCATTCCACTTTTATCTCATAAAAATGATGCTACCTGGAAGGGGGGAATTGTTTGTCATATTCACTGTCTCCCAATATTATAATATTCTAACATGTCTAATCTCATGTCCCAAAGTAAACGTTCAAATTTATATAATATCCTAACATATCTAGTGCCACCCCTCCCCACCCCAAGTCCAGCGAAAGTAAATAAATAATGGAAATAAAATGTATCAAATTTTCTATGGGAAAAAAGAGTACATCTCACAAACATCTCTCTCTCTCTCTCACACACACACACACTTGGGACAAATGGCTTAGTTGTTGTTGTATATATATATATATATATATATATATATATATATATATATATATATATATATATAGACTTGTGTCCTTCCAAAAGGATTTGAGCTTAAATCCTTCCACCTCAAATACAACCCTCCAACATTCGAATACAAGATCCTCTCCGTTGAAGTTGATCTATATTATTTCAAGTATCTATAAACCAAAAATCAAGTGTTTTGAATACTTTTTGCCCATCCATCAAGACGGCACAAAATGGACGGCCAAAAGTAGTGAGTTGGTTAGATCTATGTCTTTAGAGATACAAATTCTTGATCCGGCCATTTGATTATGATTTATACATTTAAAAACCCTTACAAACCAATTTTTGTTAGGTTTCAAATGTTCTACACCGTTAAACTAACCAACTCACTATTTAGGACGTCCGTTTTTCTCCTACTTGATGCATGGGCAAAAAGTATTCTAAACACTTGATTTTTGGTTTATAAATACTTGAAATAATATAGATCAACTTCAACGGAGTGGATCTTGTATTCGAATGTCAGATGTTGGTATTTGAGTGGGAAGGATTCGGCTTCAAATCGTTTTGTAAGGACACAAGTCAATCTGTGTGTGTGCATAGAGAGAGACTTGCGTAGTTGTGAAAAGATTCAAGCCCGAATCATTCCCACTTAAATACAACCATACATCATCCGAATACAAGATCCATTCCGTTAAAGTTGATCTATATTACTTCAAGTATCTATAAACCAAAAATCAAATATTTTAAATACTTTTTCCTCATGCATCAAGTAGGAAAAAAAACGAACGGCCTAAATAGTGAGTTGGTTAGTTTAACAGTGTGGAACATTTGAAACCTAACAAAAATTAATTTGTAAGGGTTTTTAAATGTTTAGATCAAGATCAAATGGCCGGATCGAGAATTTGTATGTCTAAAGATATAAATCTAACCAACTCACTACTTTCGACCGTCCATTTTGTGCCTCTTGATGGATGGGCAAAAGTATTCAAAACAATTTTTTTATTTTTAGTTATTTTAAATAATATAGATCAACTTCAACGGAATAGATCTTATATTTGAATGTCGGATGTTGGTATTTGAGTGGGAAGGATTCAACCTCAAATCCTTCTGGAACTACACAAGTCTCTCTCTCACCCCTACATACACGCGTGCGCGCATATACACAACAACAACAACTAAGCCATTTGTCCCAAGTATTTAGGGGGCTACATGAACCAAAAAAAGAATTACGCCGGATCGGGCACATGGATCAGCTTTCTCCACTCATTCCTATCGAGCAATATGCCTTCACTAAGACCTTTAGCCTCTATATCTTGTCGTATTACCTCCATCCATGTTTTCTTCAGTCTCCCCTGCGCTCTTTTAACTTGCCCTAAATTGATAGGCTCTACTTGTCGGACTGGTACATCTGTAGGTTTATGTCGCACATGACCAAACCATCGCAGACGGTTTTCTCTCATCTTCTCTTCTATAGAGGCTACACCTATCTTAGTACGAATATCCTCATTTCTCACTTTATCTCTCTGCGTGTTACCACACATCCAACGAAGCATGCGCATCTCTGCTACACTTATCTTCTGAGCATTATATCTCTTTATAGCCCAAAATTCTGTGTCATATAACAAAGCTGACCTAATAGCAGTCCGATAAAACTTCCATTCAGCCATAACAGAATGTTACGATCACATAAAACTCCTGATGCGCTCCTCCATTTCAACCAGCCAGCTTGGATCCTATGGTGGACATCACTATCGATCTCCCCATCCTTTTGGATAATAGAACCCAAGTACTTAAAATGACTGCTCATCGGTATTTCTTGTCCATCTAGTCTCATAATACTATAATCTTGGATTCCCTGTTTACTGAATTTACACTTCATATACTCTATTTTGGCCCTACTTAAACTAAAACCTCGAGATTCTAAAGTGTGCCTCTATAACTCTAATTTGGCATTTACCCCAGCTCTCGTCTCATCAACTAGGACAATATCATCAGTAAATAGCATACACCACGGTATCTCATCCTGAATAACTCTAGTAAGCTCATCCATCACTATGGCAAATAAGAATAGACTCAATGCAGATCCTTGATGCAATCTAATTGTAATAGAATAATCACTTGTTATGCCTTCACAAGTTCTGACATTTGCCACCACTCCATCATACATATCCTTGATTATGTCAATATATTTGATGGGGACTCTCTTTTTCATCAATGTCCACCATAATACCTCTCTTGGCACCTTATATGTGTGTGCGCGCGCGCGCGAGGAATCTGTACCTCAGCCGCCAGCTGAGAGAGACTCTCAGTTGGCGCAACGTGGCTGAATTTTAACCACAATTTTGAGTGCTAGTATGATGGTCGCAATTTTATATAAGGACTGATAAAGTCGCAGTGTTTTTATGAGAACTGTTAACATGGTCGCAGTCTTTTTCTGAGGACTGCTATCATGATTGCAGTCCTAATTACACTGAAAATATATGATTTTTTAGGACTGCGACCATGTTACAGTGGACTGCGACCATATTGCAGTAAGTTTGCAACCATATTAAAATGATAGCTGAGAGAGTCTCTCAGCTGGCAGCTGAGGTACATTTTTCTCCATCTATCTATATATATATATATATATATATATATATATATATATATATATATATTGTTTTAATCTTTTCAATAATGATGCCAATTGATATAAGTATCTCTCTGTGTGTGTGTGTGTATTCAATTCTCACAACCTCCCAAACATCCTTTCCATATCAAATAATAGTAGATAATTTTGTGAACAATGTTTTCACACAAAAAAGCCATGCGGATGTTACGTCCCATATATTGCAATGTAAAGTGTAACGCTCTTGGTCCCTTGCTCTTTGTAGAATAAGTTATATTAAACAGTGGTGCCTGCATTCAGATGCTGGCATTAACATACTTAATGCTAAATGTTACCCCTATTCTGCTATCTTTTCAGTTGTATTGCACACAAACAGTTGCCTACCAAATTTTTGTATTATGATTTCGGAGGAAAATGGGAAGCAAGTCAAATTTTCCAGTTATTACTCAAGACAACTAGCAAGATAAATCTCGGTTTGCTCGCATATAAAACTTTATTGATTAGTCTTTTACCAAAATTTATATCTGTGCTCCTACCAAATCTTTATCTTCCTTTCAAGTATTGTAATTTAATATCAGTTAAAACTAATCATTTGAACAAAAAATTCGGCATCAAGAGAAACCCTAGCCTCTTATAAACCTCAAATGTTGTAGCATTGCCATGTGTGTAAATGTTTAAAATAACAATAACGTAATGATAACGTTTTTCTTCTGTTATGTTAATATAGGTTATAACGTAACGCATAACGTAGGTTACATAATTTAATATTTATTTAATAAAAATAAATATATATTATATTTAAAAAATTATAAACAAAAAAATAATTTTAAAAAAACTAAAAAATTCAAAACAATATATAACACATTTATAGTAAGTCTCACAACAATTTTTGACAAGTATCGCAATAATTTTTCACATTCACAAGTTATAATTCATAATTTCATCTACATAAAAAATAATATGATCCACATACTTCATTATAATTCATAAATTTTAGTGATGCTATTCAATCTAGAAAAACATTCATAATTCATAATTCAATCATAATTCATAATTTTTTAGTCATGCTATTCATTATAATTCATAATTCAATCTACAATATGCTATTCAATATATGCCCCGTGCCCTTCACTCTCTCTGATATTTTACCCCCGATCTCTCTCTGCTCTCTCCCTACTCCCAATCTCTCTGCTCTCTCTTTCAGCTCTCTCCAGGAGAGAGAGCTGAAAGAGAGAGCAGAGAGATTGGGAGGGGGAGAGAGCAGAGAGATCGGAAGGGAGAGAGCAGAGAGATCGGAAGGGAGAGAGCAGAGAGAGATCCAGGGAGACTAGAGAATGAGAGAAGAGAGAGATCGGGGGGAGAGAGAGAGCTTACATGTGCTTGAAGAGAGAACCACCGCTTGGAGATAGGGGTGCCACCGGATGCGGATTATTCGCGAATATTCGAATCTGAATCCGCCTCCAATCCGGATACGGATATCATTTTTTCACATCCGTCAATATTTATATCTGTATCTGTATCCGAAAGTTAGGTGCAGATACATATATGGTAAAAGCAATATCCTATTCGTATCTGATCCGATATCTGAATGTTGGGTGCTTAATAATGATATCCATATAGAAGAACTATTCTTCAATGGAATAAGATATTAGATTTTGATATTTTGAGTTGGTGAAAAAGTAATAGTGAAAAGTATTCGATTCTTGCAAGAGTAGCACAAGATATTTTGAGTATTTCGACATCAACCGTGGTATTCAAATCAACCTTTAGCATCGGAGATCGTGTAATCCATTGCTATAAAAACCGAATGACAATGGATACGATAGAAGTATTGATATATACACAATAATATTATACTACATATTACATTTAATATTGTTGTAGGTAAGATAAAAAGTAATAAGTATATCCGTTTTGTTTATCCTTAACAGTATCCAATTTTACATATCTGATTAGTATTCACATCCGATCTGTTAATATCTGATCTATATCCGATATCCGATTGACGGATATCATTTTCTTACATCCGTCAATATTTGTATCCGTATCCGAAGGTTGGGTGCGGATACGGATATGATAATGACAATATCTGATCTGTATCTGATCTGATGGCACCCCTACTTGGAGACGACACCGGCGAGAACCACCACGATGGAGAATCACCAAAAGAGTTCTTATTTTGCTATTGAATCTTCTTCTTTCTTCTCGACGCAGAACGAGGAGATGACTACAAGGTTGCGAGAGGACGAGCGAGCGAGCAAATTTGGGAGAATTTTTTTGCCATAGACCTGGAGAATATGTGGGGTTTTTAAAAAGTCGGCTTGCACCGTAACGTAGGTTACAATGTGTTACGTTAATAACATAACGTAAGTTACGGGCAAAATAATCATAGTTATCAAACATTGCGTTTTTTAAACCGGTTACATAACGATTGGTCAGCGTTAAGTTATATAACGAGTTATAACGGGTTACATAATGGTTTTTTAAAACACTACTATCATCCCAATAAAAGTATTGTCAATTTGCATTCTTTCGCTTGACAAACTTTAAGACTAAGGTGATTTACTCCTCGCCTTTAAATGTCTCTGAAACCATGTACTAACTCGTTACTCTACTAAGCTTCAACATTCTTATACTCATGCAAGTAGTTTATCAATCATGTTTTTTGCATCACAAGGAAAAGATGGCCAATAGTATTGCTAATAGGGCAAAAAGTGCCTATCTGAAACGACAGAAATACTCTAATGTATTCGTCGCATTCAATGACCCTTATTTTGTTTCTTCATGAATATACTCCTTTGGGTAAAAATCATTGCAGAAGACAGAGAGAGATGGAAATTGTTAGGAAGCTAAGTAATTTGATCATAAGAGCATACACTAACATGGGTGATATTGTGAATATAGAAAATTTATAAATCAGGTACATTATATTTTGTAGTTCAATAAACATTTAAATAATTTGAAACAAACCTGTCTCCACTTTTCTGCAACTATGCGACCTAGTACTCCTGGCCCCACAATCAATAAATCATTCTCTCCTGTAACGCGAGGTTTGGACCTCTCAGTTCAGCATCAGATGTACCTGTGTTTGAAATAGTATAAAAAGTTCTCTCTCCATGTAATCAGTCTACTATAGCAGATTAATTTAATGATTAAAATAAATAAATACAGCACAAAGTGCTACGAAAAAGAATCCCAAAAAAACTGTATTGCATGCTATAATACAGTTTGGATTCTTCTCTGTGATGTAACTTCTAATCCTCTGAGGTTATATTTTCTTTAAATTTCCACCTTTCAAAGGTTAGAGTTATTTATCTTTAGATTTCAATAACGTAATTTCACTAGTTTTCTTTGAAATTTCTCTCTTACTTAGGATCTTTAATGTTCTAAATGAGTAAGGCATCAGTGAGAGTCATCAGAATGTAATAGAATACAGGTTTCATTCTGTTCTGAAGTGTGCGCAAGAATGCTGGTTAGAATTCCTCAGTTTTCTTCCAGTTAAGGTCTTGATTGTCTCCAATTAACATATTTTCCAATTAGCCAATTAAAATAAATGCTCGATGCTACTGCTTTTAATAACCATTAACAGAGAATGAACTAGAAAGCAAACATTGTAGTACATTAGAAACAGTTTTAACCATTAAGTGAACACCAGGCAACAACTAAATAGCACCTTCATAAGATTTTTTTTCTGTCCTCAAATAGTTCTCAAATCTGACCCTAACGCCAATTCAGGTAATGAAACAGCAATCACTTGCTTTGGTAGGAGGCAGCTAAAGACGTCTAGAATCACAATCTTGGATTAATCTCATGTAATGGTAACGGGTCCTCCGGCACGACCTGATTGCTATGATCATGATCCTAATTCAATAGATTAATCCCTTTATCTTTTTTTCCCCCCCCATCCATGTTCTATTTTTTTCTCTTGAAAATTGATTTTTGTAATTAATATTATGAACCTGATTCAATAGACTAATTCCTTTCCTTTTTTTCTCATCCATGTTCTATTTTTTCCTCGTGAAATTGATTTTTTTTTCCAAGAAAAAAAATAAATAAAACTTGGGCTATGATACTTGCAGGGGTCAGTGGAAATCAGGGAACTGAAAATGAAAGGAACTTGTGTCCTTTTCATTTCTGATTCTCCTTTCATCTTCCATCGCTTTCTTTAGGCCAACCAACTACATAAAGATTTAGTTCATTCTTTTAACTGGTATTTCCCATAATCCAGTAAAACCTACAACGGGTCCTTCCTATAATCCAAAATCGCTGCCTTCATAAACAAAAACTTCGCATAATCCCATAAAACCCATGATGTGTCCTCGTCAAAATCCCGTCTTTAACAGCCCCACGATCCCAAAATCCAACCTTCGACCAAAACTTCGAGTAAATTTCAAATCTTACGCCCAAAAAATGCATCAAATTGGAAGGGGGAAATGATAGGAGGGGAGCCGAGAGAACGCTGACCTTCGGGAGAAGGAGAAGACGAGGATGGCAGCGCCATCGAGACGAGACCACGACGCTGTCGCGTCGATCGAAAGCGGAGACCTTTTGGGGGATTGGGGAAGAAGGAAAAAGGTTGGGGCTTTCTTGAAATATGCAGAAAGCAAGAGGGAGAGGCGAAGTGCAGGGGCTTGGAGATTGGTGCAGTGGCTGCAACCACCATTGGAGAGCGCTAAATGAAAAGCCGGCAGTCTTTGGAGATAAATGCAGATATTATATTCTACTACTTTTTCCTCTCTTGTTGCTTGACAACGACTGTAGCATTAGTTAAGGTTCTAATTCTGGCTAACTCTTCTCTAGATAGAGAAGGAGTTAGTGTCAAGCAAAAAGCCCGGTGTTTTTAGAAATGATGGCTCTGTTGTAAAACTCCGAGAAATAATATTGAAATATAGAATTCTAGAGATAGAGTAGAAGTAGGAATTCTTATTAATTTATAAACTGTACATTAAAATGAAACAGGAAGGGTATGCAGTCATTAATGACCAAATTTATTACGGGTAGTTGGTGGTTGGAGGATGGAGGATTTGAAGGGATTTGGTGGAGAGCCACCTTCTTTGACTTTTCTTAACACTCCCCCTTGGCTGTCCACCATACATGATGTCTCATTACAAACCTTACTAGGAAAATCTAGTGGGATAAAACCATAGCGAAAGGAAAAAGAGTACATCATCTCTGATACGTGTTCTATGTTGCCTCGTTAAAAACCTTACCAGGAAAACCCTGTGGGACAAAACCATAGTAAGGAAAAAAGAGTGCAGCCACGTAAGCTTCCCCTCAAGTTGATATGAGTAGTCCTTCTTCATAAGTCACGCATATGACGCATCCCAATATCACGAATGAGCTTTCTGAGAGTTGTAGTGGGAAGTGCCTTTGTAAAGAGATCTGCCACATTGTCGCTTGATCGGATATATTGAATATTAATTTTTTTATCCTTTTCAAGCTCTTGGCTAAATGAGAAGAACTTTGAAGGTATATACTTGGTTCGGTCGCTTTTGATGAATCCTTCCTTCATTTCAGCGACGAATGTAGCATTGTCTTCAAACATTACTGTTGGATCTTTATTGACTGGTAATCCATAAGTTGCTTGGATGTGTTGGGTCACAGACCTTAACCATACACATTCTCGACTTGCTTCATGGAGTGTTATGACTTCGGCATGATTAGGAGAAGTGACAATAAATGTCTGCTTTTATGAACGTCATGAGATTGTTGTACCTCTATATCTGAACACATATCCTGTTTGAAATCTGGCTTTATGTGGATCTGACAAGTAACCTGCATCTGCATAACTAATCATTTCTTATTTTGATCCTCTGGAATAAAATAAACCAAAATTAGTTGTTCCTCGAAGATAACGAAATATATGTTTAATACCATTCCAATGTCTCCGTGTAGGAGATGAGCTAAATCTTACTAATAAATTAGTAGCAAGTGCTATATCTGGTCGGGTACAATTAGCCATATAAATAAGAGCTCCAATTGCACTTGGGTATGGTACTTCAGGATCAAGAACATCTTCATTATCTTCGTGAGGGCGAAATAGATATTTTTCCACATTCAATGATCTAACAACTATTGGAGTGCTTAAAGGATTTGTTTTATCCATGTTAAAACGTTTCAAGACCTTTTCAGTATAATTTGATTGATGTAAAAGTATTCCACTTTGAAAGTGCTCAATCTGTAAACCAATACAATATTTAGTTTTCCCAAGATCTTTCATTTCAAATTCATTTTTTAAATATATCATTGCTTCTAGGACTTCTTTATGAGTCCTAATGATGTTTAAATCATCAACATATGCAGCAATGATAATGAATCTGAATGTTGTTTTCTTTATAAAAACACATGGGCATATATGATTATTCACGTATCCTTCTTTAACTGTTGGCCCAAAAGTCCATCAGTCTAGTTTTGATGATGATTAACTCATGTAGTTATAGTTTACTAATGATCTTGTGTTTAATTAGTCTCAGATATTTGATCAAGATATTAGTAGGTGTTTAACTTCAACAAAGGAGTTTTGGAGCTATCACGTGTTGATTCAAGAGCTCACGCGTCAAGATTGCATTTAGCACTCGGTTGAAGTCAAGCTCTTCGGATTGTGTTTGGGTCGAGTCGATTTGAAGAAGGAGTTCTATAAGAAGACCTCGATTTATTTAGTTTAGTAGTTTAGATCTTGTGTAAAGTAGATAGTGTTGATATGCTCAAGTTTACACACACACATGTTTAAAGTTTGGTTTTCGGTTTAACCGGTTTTGGATTTTAAATCAAAAACATAGATATATATCTTATATATATATTGGATTCTATCCATATACAATATGCTTCAAATTCGTTTCAATATCATGTTTTTGTATTTATATAAGTTTTAGAGAAAATGGTTTTTCATTTCAAAAATCCAAGTTTTGGAAAATACGATTTTTGTGTTTGTAACGCCCCGATCCCACGGATACGGAGACGTCACTGCGACGTATATACGTAGGTCAGAAAATGCCCCCACGCATATACGCTAAGCAATAAGTACAACAAGAATCAGAGTACACGACAAAGCGTGATATCCATAAATATGCCAACACAAAAGTACAAGTACAAGTCATCACAAAATATGATAAAATATTACACATTACATGTATCTTTTATCACAACCAAGTTCAAAAGCAAAAGATACAATATAAACACAAAATGCTCAAGAGTAGGATGAAGATCCCGTGAGTCAAAAAGAGAGATCTGGCATAAGGACTGGAGCTAATCGGCCTGCTCACTAAAGAAAGCTTGATCCTCTGTGGATGGCTCCACTTCGATCCAAGCTTCAGAACCTGAATATGCAAATCCAAGGGGTCAAGACCTCATAACAATAATCAGGCTACAGCCAAATGGCATAAGAGACATAAATAAGTAAGGGGGAACAGTAAGATAAATATCAATCAGTAGGAAATGAAAGCATAAAGAGTAAGAGTCTGAATACAATAGATCCACCGTTAATGTCTTATTATTATTACTTGTCTTACTATGATATCTAGCTATGTGACCCAGCGTCCCAGCGCACATAGATCCATATCCTAGTAAAGCAAGGTTGTTATTGGAAACCAGCGGTTTATCGACGAACTATGTTTACAGTGGGTCCCGTGCATGCCCGGGACCACGGTCCAGGGTGTTCCGTTGCTTGGTAACGGAACCAGCCGCAAGGCCTAACAGGAGGGACTTATGTATGCCCTTTGTCATGACAGTATTCAGGAAGAGGGAGCAAGCACTCCCCTCGGTCCCCTGGAGGCCCTCAGGTTAGACCGGAATATGATTGTACAATATACCTAATGCCACTGTAAACACGAACACATATCGATATCCGTATGTTTCCCCCCGACCCATATGTAAGTTGGTCCATTTTATACGAAAGTCAAGTGTATCATGCTTGGTTCAAGTGATGGCATGATAAGTGGTGATATTCATATTTTAACAAGTTATGAAGCGATGATATGTAATAACAAGTCATGAAGTAATATGAGGTAATGTCCATCAAGTAACATGTCATGTAGTACCAGTTATGAAGCATGAACAGGAATAATATGTCACACATGTATCAAAGGTAAAATCCAAATTCAGATAGGAAATCAACTAAGTCAGACATTCAGAATTAGTCGACTAGGTGGAAGGATTAGTCGACTAATAGGGGTCTTAAGTCGACTAACAGTCTAGATGAGTCGACTAAAACTGGGTTCCAGAGAGTTGTAATTCTGTTTCAGGAAAAGTTAGTCGACTAGGGTTGTAAGGGTAGTCGACTAACAGGGACTACTAGTCGACTAACGGATACTTAAGTCGACTAAGTCTGTGATACAGAGAGTTGATGTTTTATTTCAGGAAAACAGGAGTCGACTAGGGAGGAAAGGGTAGTCGACTAGGGGTCCTAAGTCGACTAATATTTTGGATGAGTCGACTGGAACCGAGAGTTGGGTTTTCTGGTTCAGGAAGGATTAGTCGACTATTAATAAGGATAAGTCGACTAAAACTGTGTTTCCAGAGAAGTTATGTTTCAGAACAGGTGGGTTAGTCGACTAACTCCTAGGTTAAGTCGACTAATCGTGGGAAAAACTGGGTACGAATTAGGGTTTGTTGGTTGTGTTTGATGGTCTAAAAATACGATTTTATGGCACAAGTGTACATGAATTGACAACACAAGTATATAAAGAAGTTGTCTAGTCTTGGTGAGTAAAAATACTCACAAGGATTGGTTATGTGAAGCTTGATCCAAGGTGATAAATCCGACGAAGAGAGAGATGATCCCCAATCTAAAAGAAGTGGCTTGATTGAGGTTGAAGATGAAGGTCTTGTTGATGCTTGAGATGGAGATGAAGAAGACCTAGGTGCTTTTGGAGTTAGGGTTTGAGTTTGAGATGGAGAGGGAAGAGGTGAGGGCTACTTCTTTGGTGGAATGAAGAAAAAAGGAAAAGAAATGTAAGGGATATGTTTATATAGGATTTTGATTTTGTAAAGGAGGTGTAAATAAGGTAATTGAGAGGGGGTTTTGTGTAAATAGGGGAGGGGATGAGTGTCCCTCTTCTTGGCCACTTGGCCGGCCATGGGGGAGAGAGAGAGAGATGCATTAAATGAGGAAGTAGGTGGGAGTTGGTGGAATTTTGGAGAAAGTGGAATTATTGAAAAATTGGAAAATGGAAAAGCTTGTGATTGTGGAGGAAGGAAATTAAGAAAAAGGAAAAAGGAAAAGAAATTATAAATGAAGATATTTTCTCTTGGATTTAAAATTTAAAAATGTTGAAAAGACAATTTCCCGGGTTTAAGTCGAGGATGCGGAAAACATTTCGGAAAATACCGAAATCGTCCGAAATTCAAGTATCTCGGAACGACTCGTAAATTTTACTAAAAATCAAGAATATTATTTTAAGACTCATGGTGAAATCCGTTTGAAGAAATACTTTATGGTTTTAAAACTAAAAATCCCGGAATCAGTTATCTACCGACTCCGTTGGAATTTTCATAAATTCATAAAATCATCAGAAAAAGTATTTAGGTAAGAAATATGATTCTAAGAAATATTGTCTAAAGACTCTTCTAGAAATTCCAAACCGTTTGCAAATTAAAAATCTGAGAATCGATCAGCGACACTGGTCGACACCGGTTTTGAAAATATTAATTAAATTCAGAAAAATTCCAGAAAATTATAGAAAATATATAATATTGGAAAATGATTTTTAAAACTGAAATCGGTCAAATACAGGAAGTAAATCGAAAAATACGATCGAAAAATTGAATACGCAACTAAGTACGTATTCCGGGAACGGGGTATTACAGTGTTTAAGCCTAATTTTCATATCACAAAAATGGTTCAAATAGTTTGTAATATGTGTTAATTTTTGGTCACACATGTTTGGTATTCAACGATATTATAAGAACTTATTTTTTGAAATTTATGTGTATTTATGGGATTTATTTGGTATTAAATTAACCAAGTTTTTAATCCCTTATTTCTCAGCCAGACTGACTGGCGATCGACCGGACCAGGAGTTGGTCGACCGGACCGGTCGACCTATGTGCACGAGAACGTGCATATGTCCAGCCTACTCAGCCGGTCGACCGCGCGGTCGACCGACTGAAAGCACCCCACTCTCGGGTGCTGGCCGGTCGACTGGGCGGTCGACCGATGGCTTGACCCGGTCGACCGGGCGGTCGACTGGAGGCACAACGGTCAGAAATATGACCGTTGCGCCGGTCGACCGGGCGGTTGACCAAAAGGGCAGTTTTGCCCTTTCCTGCTACCAATGGGCAGATTTTTGGGTAGCTTATAAATAGCCCCCTCTTGGCTGTTTTAACGAGTTTTTAGAAAGCAATTTTTCCCATCTTTACAAGTGTTTTAGCAACAATATTTCAAAGAGTTTTTGGGTTAAAAAGATTTATCTTTATTTGTCTTAAAGGGTTAGAAAATCAAAGAAAAAGAGAGTCTTTGGGAATTGGTTTTGATCTTTATTTATATTTCTATCTAGAGTTTTTTCCTAGAGTTTTTCTTTGTGATTTGTTTTCCAAACTCTTTATTTTCTCACACTTGAGCTATCATATTTATCCTATCTATAGGATCTTGTTTTGTGAGAAAAATTGGTTTGTGGTTTATTGAGACCACCAAGTGTTGTAATCTTATTTGTTTTGAGTTGTGTTCATTCCTAGTGATGGAAATTGTGTTTTGAGTTTGTGGTATCCCTCTGAATGAAGAGGTGATTGTGGTTGTCTGGCTAAGTACCTTATCCCCCTAGTGTGAGGTGATTGCTGTTTGACTTAGTGCTCATCCCTCTAAGTGTAAAGGTGATTGTTGTTGTGCCTAACCTCTTGTGTAGAGGTAGTTTAGTTGGAGAGAGGAGTTGTGTACTCATACTTTGTATTTGCCAAATCCTCAGTGGAGGTTCCCTGTGTGGGAAGTCCTGTGTGGACGTATAGTGAAAATTCTTCTGTGTGAAGGCGGGGACGTAGAGCAGTGGCTCGAACCTCGAAACATATCTCAGTGTTTGCGATTGATCCACTATCTCTAAACTCTCTCTCTCTCTTTATATCTTGCATTGATTCATATTGCTCATATCTTATATGCTTGGTGTTGTCTGTGTGCCTCGCTAGTGTTGAACCAAGAGAGCTTCATATAGCACCTCAACTCTTATTTAGAGGAATTTAGAGGAGTTAGTCCAAAGCCCTTCACCGGAAATTCGGTACACTCTTTGGTTACACTTAGTGTGTTGCAATTAGTTTTTAATTCCGCATCATTTGTCTTTATATTAGCCTTACACCTATTCACCTTCCTCTAGGTGTATTTTCATTAACAAATACTCGCTTAAGCGATTATACCACATGCGCCCTGATTGTTTTAACCCATATAACGATCTTAGTAATTTGATTGAATATAATTCTTTGGGTTTTGAACTTAATACTTCAGGTATCTTAAATCCTTCAGGGAATTTCATATAAATATTGCTATCAAGCAACCCATATAAATAAGGTGTAACAGCATCCATAAGACGCATTTCTAAATTTTTAAAAACTGCTAGGCTGATTAAATATCTAAACGTAATTGCATCCATTACTAGAGAATACGTTTCTGCATAATCAATTCCAGGTCTTTGCGAAAAACCTTGAGCAACAAGTCAAGCTTTGTACCTCACAATTTCGTTTTTCTCGTTGCGTTTTCGCACAAAAACCCATTTATATCCTACTGGTCTCACGGCTTCAGGCATGAGGATAATAGGTCCAAATACTTTACGCTTATTAAGTGAATTCAATTCAGCCTGTATAGCATCTTTCCATTTTATCCAGTCATGTCTATTTTGACATTCAGTGACGGATCTTGGTTCAGGATCCTCACTTCCGTTAACAATATCACATGCTACGAAATAGGAAAATATTGCATCCATATTTTTCATTTTATTTCGATTCCATAATCCTCATGTATTAACATAATCAATAGAGATCTCATGATTTTCTATATCTTCAGGATTTTTCATCTCTTGATTTGTCTTATTTTGTGTTTCTTCTGTAACACGTTCTTTCACATTGGGGTCATCATGCTTATCTGCTCTTTTTCCTTTTCGAGGATTTTTATCTTTGAAACCGATTGGTCTACATGCTTCAGGCGTGTCTTAGACTCATTAGTGACTTCATTCTCGGATTGTCCTTTTGGGATTTCAATTCGAGCAGGAGCATTTACAGCTGGTATGTACGATTTAGTCACTCTTTTCGTATCAGTGAACACATCTGGTAATTGATTTGCTATTTCTTGTAAATGCATAATCTTTTGCACTTCTGACTCACATTATTTTGTGTGAGGATCAAGATGCAATAAGGATGGTTCACTCCATG
Organism: Agave tequilana; assembly: GCA_038442645.1. Taxonomy (NCBI): domain Eukaryota; kingdom Viridiplantae; phylum Streptophyta; class Magnoliopsida; order Asparagales; family Asparagaceae; genus Agave; species Agave tequilana. Next base: position 57,359 of record JAVJIF010032906.1, read on the forward strand.
TAATCTTCTTCTCCAGCTGTTTCTTTTCTCCTCTTAATGCTGGAAAAATTGCCTCATTGAAATGGCAATCGGCAAACCGTGCCGTAAAAATATCACCGGTTTTAGGCTCAAGATATCTTATAGTAGAAGGAGATTCATAGCCGACATATATTCCCAGTGTTCTTTGAGAACCCATCTTTGTACGTTGTGCTGGAGTAATCAGTACATATACCGCACAACCAAAAATTCTAAGATAGGAAATATTTCATTCTTGACCAAATGCTAATTGTAGGGGAGAGTACTCATGATATGCACTTGGTCTGATGCAAATTAATGCTGCAGCATATAAAATTGCATGACCCCATACATAAATAGGAAGTTTGTTCTCATTATTAATAGTCTAGCAATAAGCTGGAGACACTTAATCAGTGATTTAGCCAAACCATTTTGTGTATGTACATGGGAAACAGGATGCTCAACTGCTCTCCTAATTGACATACAATAATCATTAAAAGTCTGAGACATAAACTCACCAGCATCGTCAAGTTTAACTTTCTTGATTGCATAATTAGGAAATTGTGCTCGTAATCTAATTATCTGAGTAAGAAATCTCGCAAATGTCACGTTGCGAGTTGATAATAAATAAACGTGTGACCATCTACTAGAGGCATCTATCAACACCATAAAATATCGAAATGGTCCACACAGTGGGTGTATAGGCCCACATATATCACCTTGGATACGTTCAAGAAATGTAAGTTCTGTTTTTATTTTAGATGGTGATGGTCTCATGATTAATTTTCCTAGAGAACAAGCCTCACATGAAATTTTACTAGCTTGAAGAATCTTCTGGCCCTTTAATGTATGTTCATGTGAATTCTCAATAATTCTTCGCATCATCATTGAATCAGGATGACCTAAACGATCATGTCATAGAGTTAATGTCTCTGTATCTTCTTTAACCACTATATGCAACTCTATCATATTTATATAAGTGTAATGCAATCCTGAGAAAAGGTTTGATAGTTTTTTTAATGTGTACTTCTTCCTGATACATAAGTAGTAAGATACATATACTTCATATTTCCTTCAGTTGCAGGCTGAGTATATATCCATGAAGATATATATCATTAAAACTCAATAAATTTCTTTTGGATTTTGGTGAAAACAAAGCGTCTTTTATGTAAAACTTTGTTCCATTTGGCAATATAAAGCTGGCTTTATCAGTTTCTTCAATCAAGTCTACAAGACCTGATATTGTATTGATGATTGTCTTTGTTAGTTTTAAATCAGAAAAGTACCTTTTATATTTGAGAATAGTGTGTGTTGTACCACTATCCGGTATGCAAATATCTCCAGTTTTGGTCTTAACTTCATCATTAGAATAATCCATATCAATCTTCATGCAAAATAAATCATTTGGTGAGAATAAACTTTTAAACATATTATTATAGATGAAATATTACATTCAAAGATAAATTTGACAATACAAATAACAAAATATAGTAATACAATCATTTATCTAATTATCACTAGTATCCATAAAATCACGATGGATTGAAAGATGAACAAAATCTGAAGCATCAAGATGAGTTGAATCATCCATAAGATCATCATGTTCAGTGAAATTCACTTCATTTTCTTTTCCTTTTAAGAATGCCTTGTAAAGCTTGCAAAGGTGCTCCGGCGTTCAACACACTCGAGACCAATGCCCTTTGGAGCCACATTTATAATAAGAATCTTCAGGACTCCGAAGAGAAATTTCACAAACATCTTTTCCTTTATCAAAACCGCGTAACACAACCTCATGAGAAGCTATATTTTTAAGGGGTTTCATCAAAATATTTGAAATGTAATTTAACTATATATACTTAATCATGAGTTAAATACATCAAGAATGGTTATTTTGCAAACGAAGAGGAAATATATGCAAAAATGAAAAAAAATTTCCGCAGAAAGTCAACAGCTTTCTGTAATAAAAAGGTTTATGGTAGCTTATGAACAATTATATTTTATAGGGATTTTATTAGAAAAAATTAAAATCATAGTGATTTTAATAATTATTCCTAAAAATATTTAAGCATGATTCAAAATAGAGTTGTTTTTGCAAAAGAGAAAAAAATGGCCATATTAAAAGGTAAAAGAACATATATTACAATCATAATTTAATGTATAAATGTAAATGCACAAACAATTAAAACTATAGTTATTTAACTAAATCTAAAGCATAACTTAAATAAAATAAATAATTGAGCACGAGTGGTTTTTCTGCAAATCATAAGTGAAGGGGGGGTGTTTTTTCCCTTCAGAAGAAGAGAAAATCTTTTCTGCAAATAATTGCATTTCTATAATTAAATAAGTTCATAATACCTTATGAGTAGAGTAACTACATGAATCTTACTAAAACATTTAAGCATATTTTTATTAGAAATATTTGTCAAAATAGTGAGAAATGTTGTGAAAACGAAGAATTAAATCATGAACATGTAAGTTCACCTAGAGGGAGGTGAATAGGTGATGGCTAATCTAATGGTCACTTAATTCCAAATAATGCGGAATTAAAAACTATTATGACCTAATTAAACTTCTTACACTTAACACCACGTATAACCAAAGAGTGTTGCCGAATTTCCCGTGAAGGGCTCTGGACAAACTCCTCTAGATTCCCCTAGATAAGGGTTGAGGTGCCGCGTTGGCTCTCTTGGTTAAATACAAGTGTTAGCAAACAACCCAAGCAAGTATATCAATATGGCACACAATGTATATCAAGCATGAAAAGATAAACACAATATAGGTATGCAAGATATAAGTGAGGGAGAGAGAGAGAGAGAAAAGGCAATCGCAAACACAAAGGGTTTGTTTCGAGGTTCGAGCACACTTGCTCTACATCCCCGCCTTCGACACACGAAGGATTTCCACTATGCTTGATCCCAATGGATCTCTCCTTGGTGCCGCAACACCTACAATCCCTCGGACTCCCTAGTCCCGTACACACGCAAGCCCCACAAGCTTGCCGAGGCCGCACCTCAAACACGGAGTTCGCACCCGAACTCGAAACAACGCGGACACACACGTCCGCCTCCTCAAAGTACAAGAAAGAACTCTTGGTGATCTAAACACTTTGATCACCAATAAAAACTCTCACAAAAACACTCTTATAGAATGAATATGTCAATGAGTTGCTCAAGTGTTTGTGAGAAAAATAAGGATGAGAGTGGTGGAGGAAAACTCAAAGAAATCACTTTTACACTCTTGATAATATCTTCCCTTTAGATTGGAAGTATTTGCTCTCAAATATGTGGAGAAAACTCTTTTAATGAAGTGGGAAAAACTGGCTCAAAGCTCTCCTAAAATCTTGTGTGAAAACAATGACCAAACCCCTAAATATATAGGCTGTCACAAACTAGCCGTTGGGGTTCTGTCAGACCTGTCGGTCGACCGCCCGGTCGACCGCCAACGATCAAGAATCCGACTGTTGGAGCCTCCGATCGACCGCCCCGTCGACCGAAAAGAACAGAGAGCACTGCTTTCAGGTCCGGTCGATTGGGTCGGTCGACCGGCCTTCTGTCAGGTCAAGGCGTGCACGCTGTGCACGTCGGTCGACCGGTCCGGTCGGCCGACTTCAGATATAGTCGACTATACAGTCGACTTGCTGAAGCCTGAAACAGAAAACTGGGATTTAAAACTTGGTCTTTTTGATTGAAATAAAATCCCATAAATACTTAGAAAATCTACAAAAATAGTTTCAATGTTATACTTTGATAATCAAACATGCTTGCACAAAATCAAGGCATGTTACATATAATTTGGACTATTTTTGTTACTTGGAAATATTGGCTCAAAATGAAAACAGTATTTTTCCAAACTTATTTTTCCAAACTTCTTTAAATACAAAAACTAGATATTGAAGTTCATTTTAAGGCATAGTGTGTATGGATATGATCCACTACACAATCAAGATGAAATATCTAAGTTTTTGATATTAAGCTCTAAACTTGGTTTTGGTTAAAACATGTATATAAGAAAAATACCAAAAACCAAAATAGTATTCTTCAAAATGAAAGTCTTTTCTAAAAATTCTTTATGAAAAGACAACTAAATCAAGAGTGTGTGTGCATGGTATACTTGAGCAATCCACCAACTACTCTATCCTTTACATTTTAACTAAAATAAAATCTTCTATAAACAAACCTAGACTCAAGTATTCATCTTCTTGAAGTCTTCACTTGAAGCCTTCTTAACTTGGTCCAAACACCGTGCTAGCTCCAAAACTTGACTTTAAATTCTTTGTTGAAGCTATGCACCAACTAAGATCTTGATCATAGATCTGTCACTAATTAAACACAAGATCATTAGTAAACATAACTACATGAGTTGATCATCATCAAAACTAAAGTGATGGGCCTTTGGGCCAACAATCTCCCCCTTTTTGATGATGACAAAACTCATGAAGTTATATATGCATGGATTAAAGTAAAGCTTCAAAGAAGCTCCCCCTTAACTCATGCATAACAAATAAACAAATAGATATGCAGTGAAAGCACATGAACATGTATGCAAATGTATGGAGATAAAACAAATCAAATCTTTTTCTCCTATTTGCAAAACAAAACATGTATGCATAAACATAAATCTTTTTTCAAACATGCATATACATCTCAAATACTTCTCCCCCTTTTTGTCAATCATCAACAAAGGGGTTAAAGTAAAAACAAAAATTTTCTCCCCCTTTTTGTCATAAACAAAGAGACTAAGAAGGGGTGCAACAAATCAATCAATAAAGGTTATATGCGATATACATTCATGAGAGGAAGACGCTAAGTTAACTTCCCTGCACATATACATTACATGAAAGAGGGATGACAAGCCCTAATTCACATAACGCATAATATGCAATGCATAAGAGGAGATGTGAAGCTCCCCCTACACATGTGTACCACATAAAGAAGAGTTGTCAAGCTCCTCAATATACAATACACTCAACATGAATTTATATGTAGAAGAGATGTTAAGCTCTCATTGCATATAGGAAATACACATCAAGACATTTTAATTTTTCTTATTCAAACCAAATTTTGAATCTTTCTTAAAGGTATCAGAGCTCTTGTAAAGCAAACAAATTTTTAAGATACCAAATTGAAAATAATCATTATTGTAAATCATATTGATACCAATTGAGATTTAACAAATATGAAGTTGAAACATGTTGATACCAATAGTAAACATAATGATCAAATATTTTTATTTTTCATCAAAAATTTTGTGCTTTAAAAATGTGAACCAATTGAAAGTTAAGCACATGACAATCATATATATGTATATAAAAAATATACCAATTGAAATTGATACATACATATATAAGAAACAAAATGAGTATATACAAATATAGTGTCAAATTGATACCTAATTGAAACGATTCAATGATACCAATTGATAAAGGTAAGATCAAGTATATATCTCATTATAAAATTTGAAGAATAAATAACTAGTATAAATTGATTTTTGAAAAACTAGTTAAAGATCCTTCAAAATACAATAAATCATATGTTTTTCATAAATCATACTAAATACATAAAGATTTAATCACTCTTGGTCTATAAAGCTCAAAATTATCATGAAACAAAGTCATGTATATAAAAATGAGTGTTAAAAGATCATGTAAATAGTATTTTTATGAAAATAGTCATTTAAGCTCAAAAAGATTATAGGTCACACATTTTTTTTTTAACAAAACAAAAACATGAAAAATCAATTTTCATAAAACATTAGTCTTCATGGTATATGTATGATTTATCCAAAGCTAACAATACACATACATATCCCAAACATAAAAGAGTCTATCAAATGTATTTGCATGAAGGCAAGAGACTCACGGGTATACATGTATATTTATTAGATTTGAATTAAAAATACATATACATGAAGTAAAATCATAAAATTTGGCAAAGCATGTATAAATGAGAGAATCATCAAAACTAGTCTATACATGTGCATATAGTGGGTACAAATGAGCATGAAGTACAATCATATATAAAACAAATGTAGCTCACTATTTGTACATGTATAATACAAGTTTTGATAAAAACTACATCTAAGCATGTTTTTACCACATGAAGCACATTAAAACATAAAAACATGAACATACTATGAATATGATATATGTAAAAAATATGTACATAAAAAGTAGTAGTTTAGAGATTGTTACCAACTCCAAAGCTCCAAGCATGGTGGTCTTTCCCACCAAAACCTCCTTGATAGCGGTGCTCCAAATATGTGTCCTTTTAGTTCAAGTGCACTCACCATCAAGGCACCAAATCTCTCACGTTTTGTGAGAGCCCTCACCTATATCAAATGCACAAGGTGGGGATTTTGGTACCTATATTTTCTTGGGTCCTTTGGGGTTAGTCTTGTAAGGAACCCAAAAATTTTTATTATTAGCAAAATTAAAATGATGCAACTTGTCATAACAAAATTTTGCTAAATGGCCTTTGCGGTCACAATGTGTACATGTGTACACCTTAGTATGCTTATGTGTGTGGGTGTGAGCATGATGTTAAACATAAGCATGATGTGGATGTGCATGAACATGTGGAGTTTGTTTCTTTGAAAACAAAGACTCCAATTTAGTATGATTGAATGCACATGTGCTCAAATTAGAGCTCAAACTATCTATTTTATTTTTCAACATATTTATCTCATTAGAGGTGACATGTAAAGCATGATGAGATATATGATCATTTTTCTTTTTCTTTTTACAAACATCTTCTTTTTCTTTTTCACAAATTTTTTTTTCAAAGACTTATTTTCTTGAAAAACAACTTCCTTTTGTTTTTCCACCAAATCAACTTTATTTTTCAAAATAGTGTTTCCTTTACAAAGATTATTTAATTTGGTCATAAGGGAAACATTCTCATTTTCAACATCTCATTTTCCTTTTCAATGCATGCAACCTTATTTTCTAATGAATCCTTTTCATTAAGCATGCAATCAAATTCCTTTTTCAAATTTTTGTTATCTTTTTCTAAACATGCAATATTACTTCTAAATGAATCATGTTCTTTATGCATGCAAGCAATGTTCTTTTTCAAATTTTTATTTTCTTTCTTAATCATGTCATATTTTTCAAGCACAAGTTGACAAAAGGTAGTAAGCTCATCATATGACATGTCTTCATCATCGGATTCGGTGTTTACCTCAAGGGGGTTATCCCCTTGGACCATGTAGCATGCGTTGGAGGTGTTGCTTCCAACGTCCGAATCGCTCCCGGCATAATATAGATCCTTTTCGCCAAGAGAGGTGATGATGTTCCAAACTACAAAAGCCGAATCAACATTAGAAATCCTAGATAAATAAACATCATTTAGGGTTGACTTTAAAGCATGAAGGGCTTTTGCATTAGCCTCAATATTCTTACCATTTACACAATATCATTTTTAGAGGTGGCAAGATAAACATGGATTCCTAAGGCCTTGAGGTACCAAGACATCTTAACCTTCCAAATTTGGATGTTAAGAATGTCAAAAGTGGGTGGTGCCATGAAATCCATAGTGTGTGTATAAAATATTGTGATTAGCCTAAAAGGAGGATCTTTAACTCTAGGTTGTAAGACCCAAATCAAGAGCACTTGGCTCTGATACCAATTGTAAGTTCACCTAGAGGGGGG
>JAVJIF010032906.1:70000-93713 GCA_038442645.1 Agave tequilana
TGGACACATCACCCAACTGCCCTGGACCAAGATGTGTTGGTTACATTGCCAACAAGTCTTCACTTTGAACTACTACTCACATCACCCATCTCTAACTAGAAAAGTGATGGCCATGGCCTCTTCCTCTCTCTTGTCTTTCTTTCTTTATTAATAAATTATGAATTAACTAGTGTTCTCACCTCCAACAGACAACATCCTACAAATTTCCTTCATCTCAATTTAAAAACTAATCTTTTTTCTTTGTGTGTGAGTCATATGTTTGCCTTAGTCAAGAGCTAAATTGAGTTGTCCTTGGAGACTTCGTGAAGATGACAACTATGTGAGGTTTTATATGTGGCCTGGTTTTGTTTTGCTATTTCAATTAATATTTCATGCATGCAATGATAGTGAAATAACTGTATACTCTCTCTTTTTCTATTGTAGATAGCATAGAATTGATATAAAAACAATGATTTTCTTAGTCTTTGTGGTGAAGCTTGAGAGTTTCTTGCATGGGAGAGGGTTCCCAAGTTGCTGAGACTAACATGTTAAAAAACTTGGTTTATTTTATGTTGGCATGTATTTTTATGTTGCATACTTGGTAACAAAGAGTCTCTCTCAAAGTTAAATTTGGGTATTTCTTCTTCTTTCATTTAGCTATTAACTTCTTAAATATGCTAATATTTGTGTTTACTTCGTTATTAAACTCTGACATCTAACTGTCATGTTTTGTATCTTATTAACCGTGTGTTAGGCTCCTAGTTAGTCTGCACGCATACTACTTCTTCTTGGAGAATACTAAGCGAATTTTCTTCTCTCGCTTCGAATAAATCGAATGTAATGTTTCTTAAACTGGTGGCCTTTTTATTACAAGCAAATACTTAACAGATTATGGTTAAAAAGATCTTCTTGACTACTTTAAGTGAACACTTTCTCTGAAAGGTAAGTTTCTTTTCGTACATTTGTCAAATCACATAGGTTAAAGTGTCTTCTTGAATAAATTAGAGGCTATAGATCTCAAAATCAACTAAATATTGGTATTACATATGATATGAGACATTATGAAAAAAAGAGTTGTATATAGTTATATGAGTCATGAACCTTATCCGTAATCAGAATGCTTTTTATATAATTTGTCAAGTTATTTTTCTAGCCAGTCGTGTTTATCGTGCAAATATATTTTCTTTTAAATTTATTTATTCAACAAATAATTGCACACATATTCCTCTCCTCTTTTACTCACCGTAACTATATTTCTCTTTTTTTTAGAAAATAGCTATTTTTTTTCCTTGACTAACTCGAACAGTTTGTTAAGTGACTCTTAAGACAAATCGAGCCCTTTCTCTCAATGTAACATTGAAATGTTAGGAGAGGTCTCAGATTCAAAATCAGATTGCGGCCTTTGAAAAAACAAAGAGTGGATGTATCTCAGTAGAATTAATTTTTTTTCAAAAAAAAAAAAATAAGAGGGTTAATTGGATTTTCCCTCAATAAAAATTAAGAAATTAAGAAATATATCAGATCTCATCCATCCAGATCCTCACTGAGCATCCAAAGACCAGGCTCTCTCCCATTCTGTCCAACCCTCACCCTCCCCTGCTCTCTCTTTGACCACTGCAACCTCCCTAAAAGCCATCGGCACCCACTCTTTCACACTCAAATACCTGGGTCCCACAACCCACCGTGGGTGGGAATACTGGGTGCGCCTCTCACCTCCTTCGCCCTCGGTTAAATTCCTCCCACAATTTCGCTCCGCTCCCTCAGTCAAAACTCTCCTCCTGCGAAGCTGCGCCTGCGGACCAACTTACCGCGAGATCAACAACAGCAGCAAAGGCGAAGACGAAGAGGAAGAGAGCAGCGGAAACCCTAACGGGATCTAGGGTTTCGGCGCCGATGGAGGCGGCGGCGGTGACCTGATCGCGGCGGGGAGAAGGTACTCTCGATGGGCTGCGTCCTCGGCAAAGGCGGCGGGGGCGGAGGCAATCCCCCCGTGTCACCGCCGCGGGAGGGGCGGAGCGATCGCCACGTGGCGTCCAGCCGGAGATCCCAGTCGTCGGTGTCGAAGATCGAGTCCGGGGTAGACGTGGCGGATGCGGTTGCTGTCGTGGACGAGGCCGCGTCGGCCGCGGCGGCGACGGCGGAGAAGCCGAGGAGGCGGAGGTCGGCGAGGCCCGGGGGAATGTTCCGGGGAACGTGAAGGGGGAGCAGGTGGCGGCGGGGTGGCCGGCGTGGCTGGCGGCGGTCGCAGGGGAGGCTATCAAGGGGTGGACCCCGCGACGAGCTGATACCTTTGAGAAGCTTGATAAGGTGAGCAATCGAGACTCTCTCTCTCTCTCTCACAGTTTCTTGATCTAAAAGGAAAGTTTTTGTCTTCTTCTAATTTCTTGATTTAGAAGGAATTAGAGGTTTGTAGACTGCAAACCCAGTGATCCGAAGAGCTCAGCCACTGTTTTGTGTAACATTCATTTTTGTCATTTTTCTCATTTCAGACACTTTTGTGTAAGGTATATGATTTTGTAAGTAGGCAGCCGATTGAAAGAAAACCTAAGATTAGAAAAATCGGTCCTTCGACTCAGTTTTGATTTATTAGTATACCGCTGTCAGACGACGGTGAGAAACGATCGAGCCAGCGGCGGTGAGAGAGGGGGGGGGGGAAGGCGAGAGAGGGGGGAGGGGGGGAAGGCGGAGAGGGAAAGGAGGGAAGGCGGAGGGGGAAGGTGGGAGAGGCAGAGGGTCACAGTGAGAGGGGAGGGGGAAGAGGAAGCTGGACAAATTTTGAAGAAGCCACGAGAGAAAACCTTCCTTCGGTCGGTTTTGATTGGCTCTTAGAAACTAATAATAGGAAGCAGAAGTTTTGACATTGTTTTTTATGCATACAAGTACTGTTATTTTACTCTTTTGTCATTTTTTAAAACGAAGACAAAAATCACTATGATTTTCATGTTTGGTTTTGAATATCTTGCAAACCTTCTAAAAACCTTAATCTTGGGCAGCAAATATCTATCTTTTAGCTGATTCTTTTGTTCTTTAAAGATGTTCTTCTGATAGAAGGATAATCTCTAGAGTTGAATTTTAGTTATTCGTAATGATAAGCACAATTTCTCTTTTGACATTGTCTTTGTGTAGTAATTAATGTTAGTCCCACATTTCCATCACATGGGATTTTAGAAGTTGCTCTTAGTTTTGTACAAACTAACTGACTCTTTCGTAAAAGCCTTAAATTCAGGAAATTAGAGACTTTGGCTTTGCTTTCCTTCAATCTGCTTTCTAGTTTTAATTGATGTTAAAATCAATTGAAGCTCACTAATAATAGGCTCCACAGATTCTGGAAAAGTAATCAAAACCTGAAATTTAGTGGCTTAAGAAGCTAACTAAACAAACCAGAAATTTTCATGCTGTTTGCGTATACCAGTTACTTTTTCTATGGAGAAAAGAGAAAAACCTGTGACTTCAGAAGTTTAGGCGTTCAACAGATTGTGCTACCATTTAAAAACATTAAAAACTAGTAAATTGGAAATTTAATCTCTCTTAAATCCTTTTATCTGTGAATCATAATAAGTAAATGTAAATGATGAATCATATCTAATGAGCTTTGCTGATTCTGAAAGAAAGGGGTTTAGGTTCAAGTATGGAAATTTAGTGTGGAGAATTTCAATGGTTTGAGAAATTAATCTTTGAAGCAAAATTCACATGTGCTGTTTTTCATATACATTTTTTTTTCTCACTTACAATTCTTATTTGATATAGAAACAGAAGGCTTATAATGTTACACACAAGATTTTTGGATGGGTTGGTAACCTTCTAATCACCCCAAAACATGGCACCGGGAGTATGTGCTTTGTGCTTTGAGTGGAATGATTAGACTACGTGTTTATCTCTTCTAGCGATATAGAACCCTTGAATCACAAGATTTGAAATCCTGTGCTAAAATAAGAAAATTTAACCCTTGAAAATTTCTGCATAATTTCATGTATTCTCATTTTTCTTGATGTACAAACAAGAGAATTTGTAAAGTTGAATGTTTTAATTACAATTTAATTGTAAAATATGTTGGATTACCGGGAAATAACTTCATGGCTTAAAAATGGTTAGAAAAGGTAATTTACTCAAGCTGATTTTTTTTAAAAAAAATTTGTAATAGAAATCTCTAATTTGATGATTTTGGGAATTTGTAGCTTCTATGAGTCATTTAAAGAGAGAACTTGCTGAATAACTCATAAGTTTTCTTCTACAAAAACCAATTCAGAATACAACTATCATGACAACCCAAAGTGTTCCATACTTTCTCTAGATGCTTAATCTAAATCACAGTTTTTTCTGGTCATGCGTGGCTTTGTGGAGGAGCAATGATTTTCTTTCGAGGATACATGTATGCATGAGTTGATCAGAGCCAGGGGTTTCTTGGATCATGTAAACTTATCCTGTGAGTAGGGGTTTAAAGTCTTGCAACCAAATAAATTTTAGATAAAAGAACAAAGCAAGTAGTTGATCCAGTATTCTAAGTTTTTTTTACATGAAGTCAAATAGGCACTTGTGTGTATTATTGCTAAAATATTGTGTTTCTGCTGTCTAGATTGGGCAAGGAACTTATAGTAATGTTTACAAGGCGAGGGACACATTAACAGGGAAAATTGTGGCACTGAAGAAGGTTCGGTTCGATAATTTAGAGCCAGAAAGTGTGAAATTTATGGCCCGAGAAATTCTCATACTCCGACGGTTGGATCATCCCAATATAGTGAAACTGGAGGGGTTAGTCACATCAAGAATGTCTTGCAGCTTGTATTTAGTGTTTGAGTATATGGAGCACGATCTTGCTGGTCTTGCAGCCAGCCCAGGGATCAAGTTCACCGAGCCCCAGGTTGGTTGGATTTTAAAAATGCCAAACTTGTTTTCTTTTAGAAAATGAAATATTAATATTTGAAACTACTTGTTGAACAGGTTAAGTGTTATATGCACCAGTTGTTGTCAGGTCTTGAACACTGTCATAATAGGGGCGTGCTGCACCGAGACATCAAGGGATCCAATCTTTTACTCGACAATAATGGGATGCTTAAGATTGCAGATTTTGGGTTGGCTTCGTTCTTTGATCCAAACCACAAGCAACCGATGACAAGTCGGGTAGTCACGCTCTGGTATCGGCCCCCTGAGCTTCTATTAGGGGCAACTGATTATGGTGTTAGTGTGGACCTCTGGAGTGCAGGGTGTATTCTAGCAGAACTTTTGGCTGGAAAACCTATTATGCCTGGCCGGACTGAGGTGACTGCGCTTTCTTGTTTTTACTATGAGGACACTGTTTCTATTTTCACATGTCTGCTTGCTTTCAGCAAACTAGTTATTGTATCGCTAAGGCCTTTCCTAGGTGGTAGAAAGGGGAAAAAAACTTGTTTCTTGATTACATTATGTTGTTTTGCCAAACTCTTATTAAGCTCTATAAATAAACCTGTTGATTCAAATGGGTCTTTACCGTGAGAGGATGCACTTGCAACTTTGTTATGTAGTTTTGTAACATTCTCCGACTTGAGTTTTCATGGTATGTTATGCATGAGCCTATGGATAGCTACATTATGTACACTCAATTTTGATCTCATGGGTAATATAATAAGAAAGCAAAATCATGCTCGATACATATTATTAAGAGCTTGCATGAGAACTTTCTTGAGCACCATTTTGAGATAATTGGTCAAGCACCTGTTTTTATCACCAGAGTGCTTCGGTGAATTCGACTATCTAGAGAAGGCAAATCAAATGGGATCTTAACAATAAAATATATAGTGGTATCATAGGATTCAAGCCGGCTGGTTGAAATGGAGGAGCACAGTATGAGTTATATGAAACTGTAATATCCCGTTATGACTGAATGGAAAGTTATCGGACTGCTATTATGCCAGCTTGTTATATGACACGAAATGTTGGGTTATAAAGATTTATCATACCCAGAAGATAAGTGTAGTAGCGATGTGCATGCTTCGTTGAATGTGTGGTAACACGAGGAGAAAGAAGGTGAGAAATGAAGATATTCTTACTAAGATATAAGTGACTCCTATAGAAGAGAAGATGAGAGAAAATCGCTTACGATGGTTTGGTTATGTACGACGTAGACATATATATGCACCGGTCTGGCGAGTAGAGCCTATCAACTTAGGGCAAGTTAAAAAAGCGAAGAGAAGATCGAAAAAAATATGGATGGAGGTGATAAGACAAGATATAGAGGCTAGAGGTTTTAATGAAGGCATATTGCTCAATAGGAATGAGTGGAGAAAGCTGATCCATGTGCCTGATCTGGCGTAATCCTCTTTTGGTTCATGTAGCCTATCCTAAATACTTGGGATAAATGGCTTGGTTGTTATTGTTTGTTGTTGTTGTGGTTCATTCCCTTTAAATATTTGAGCTAGCGTAGTTTGGGAGCAATGCAAACTGTTATATGAAGTTTAACATAGGAAGAAAGAATGACTGATACACAAGGTGATTTTACTTAATGAGTGATTGCAAATTAGGTAGACAATGCACTATGGTGATGATTTTGGGCAAGCAGATCATCAACAGCTCACTTGAGTTCGATGGTATTTCCATTCAAGCTCTTATTGTACCATCAATCCACACTCAAATTTTCATTCAAGTTTGATCATTAAACAAGTTGACCTTAAACTAAACCAAATTGACTTATTTAAGCTTGTTAGTGATGAAGAAAGATGATCCATGGATTTTGTGTAACTTTTGAGGAGAATCTGAAAAACAATCTCATATTACAGTGAAAGAACGCAAGATGCTTGAGTTCATGATATAATGAGTTGTGAAATGTGTTGCTTTTAATCTCACAGTTAGCAAAATGTGTTTCGGCAGAAAATGAAATGGCAAACTATCAGTTTTCTGGGATCTATGAAAGAAACACAATTACAGTACAGAAAAAATAATTAATGTAAAAAAAAAGAGTCTGTTAGTTAGTGAATCATGTTTAAAATGATTCAGTTCTAAAACAAGGATGTAAAGAAACTCTATACATATGTCAAAATTATGTCTGTCAGTTAATTTATTTATGCATGTACATATTAACAAAAGAAATCTTCTAGTATATTAAGAAAACATTAAACACTTTGGCGTTTATTTGTTATCATTTCAGATTGCTTGATAGATAAATATGTTTAATAACAAAATCTTTTGACCAAATAACATTTAGGACCAAAGAAATATGAAAAAGAGAGTATTATTAATATTTGACTAAAAGTGATATTAATATTTCTAATCAAAAAATGCAAATAGTATTAAAACATGTTGAAAATGGGTTAAAGAGATTTTGTCAAACATTTGCATTTTTTTGCTTTCTTTCTTTTTTTAAACAGAGTCTGATTAATTAGAGGTTTCAGAATGCGTTTAAATGGACTTTATAATGGTTGTTTGCTTATGATACTCTTCTTTTCTTTCCCGCAACAGCCCCCAACGGGGGGGGGGGGATGGGGATCCTCTTTTTTTTTTTTTTTAGTGATAAGGAGTCAACCAACTGTGGCTAGAGTTAGACGTGATATGCGCTTATCTGGACGAATTCATTGGATGGCAGATTTTTGGCAGATCTCCCACAAAGTAATTGGTTAATAAAATATTTCTTATCTCCCTTGCAGAATTGACACTTTGCATATTAATACATCTTCATTTTGATGAATAACCTTGAGTTATTCACACATAAACATTTTTTTTTTAAATTTCTCCTACTTCTCTGTCTTGAGTTAATCGAGAATTTTTTTGTCTGCTCATCTTGTTTGAGGGCTTTCATTCTTATTTTGGAATATTGTTTATATTTTGATCCTTTTAACGGATACGAATCAGTTTGCCAGGATTGCCTGACCATGTTTTATGATTGACCTGTTTATGAGTGGTCCTACTTTGACCATTGAGGCCTTTGTCAAATACATCTGGGTTGGTCTTATTTCTTTGTCTATGCCAACAATCATTACAGAACTTATAATGTATTAATGTTGCAAAAGACTTCAAACCAAAATTAACTTTAAGAAATAAATTGCTGTTTCAAAGAGGTGAACTGTGAACTTATTATCAAATATGGTCTCATCTTTCAAATTTGGCTTGGGCCTGCATCCAATGGAATCTGACTAGTTATTATTGGTCTTAGCAGCGCCCAGATGTGGGAATCCTTTAAATATTCAAGAGTTGTTTAATCTTTTCAGTCCCTGGCCAGTTATGCAGACCCTGTTTTGTTCTCAGCTTGACATATAGACTGCTCAAGGACATGGTTACATACCAGGTTGACCTAATTATGGAGGTTTATACTATTTCTATAAATAGATCATTGATGTCATCTAGTACTGCTTGTTTTACTGAGTAATAACTCTTCTGGATTCAATAATAACAGATAATTTATGAATGATGTATCTGGAGGATCCATCTGCCTATACTTTTATTGGATCCACTTCCCCTACTCAAGTGTGTCGCAGTCATGCCATATGAAGTGGATTCTAGCTGCAATGAAGTGCTGACATATTGACAAGGAAAATCAATATTATTAGAAAGCTATTTTGTATGTTTATTGTTTTTCACTACTAATATAGGACAGCAAGCATTTATATTCATTTCTGTTGCAGAGTAGTTGTAACTGTGTTCTTGTCTAGTAGGTTGAGCAGCTGCACAAGATCTTTAAGCTATGTGGTTCCCTTCAGAGGAGTATTGGAAGAAGTCAAAATTGCCACATGCAACAATATTCAAGCCTCAGCAACCATACAAGCGCTGCATAGCAGAAACATTCAAAGATTTTCCACCACCATCATTGTCATTAATTGAAACTCTCCTTGCAATTGACCCAGCTGAACGCCAACAGCCACTGCTGCCCTCAGGAGTGAAGTAAGTTTCCTGTTTTCAGACCTTTGTGATCTTATAACATGTTTTGGCATCTATTATTTCTCATCTTTTTGATGCATTGAAGTACTTGACAGTTTTGTTTAATACTCAAGGTGTTATCTTTCTTAAACTTTTTCATCTCAGGAGTGGCAAATATATTCAATTTATGATAGTTACTGTTGTACGTCACTCGCTTTAGAATTATGCAATTAAATTCAGCACATGTTGCAGTTTCCTTTTATATATGCATCTGAAAATGAAGTTTAACTGAAGGGCATTCTGTCTCTCATCCTCATTAGACTTCTCTTGGAATGTCCATAGCTTGCATCTCAGACCATGGAGCTCTTGGATCTCGGTTGCTTTGAACATGATCACTATTCTCCATTCTCATATGGTTCTCCATGCTATGGAATCTTCATGGAAATATTGTTAGCTCTCAACTTTGTGTCTTTTAGCAGTAGTGATTAAGCTTTATTAGACGTATTGAGTTCATTACTGAACACTTAATGTTATTGGTTATTGTTGTTATTAAGCCTATTATTACTTTCTATCTGAAAGAATTAATGCATAAAAAGTTTCTTCAAGTAGCCTGTTGTATTAAGAAATAATACTTTCCTTTTTTCTTTCACAACTTCTGCTAAGCTTATGTTTCTAGAGCAATATATTGCATTATGGATATTTAAAATATTAATATACCAAGACTTTGTGTTACGAGGTTAAAGATTATCTGTGATAGCATGCATTTATAATTTTTAAAAATCCATTTGTTAAAGCGCGAAATGTCTGTACATTTCTCAGTGAAATAATTTACTTATAGTTAAAATCGTTAACTTGCCAAATCAACATATTTAAGAAGCGGATGGTAGAATTATTACCATATTTATTGAGAAGGTAACTTACTCAAGAGCGAGTCTTGCTTGGAATGATCATTGAAGATGTATGCGGAATCTGGGGAGAGAGCACATGGAGGACAGATGATTATTAGATATGAATTTTCTACACTTTATGTAGTGTGATGCTTTCTGGACATATGATTAATCTTGTATTATACTTGACACTTCCACAAATACCATTTTGCTCATCGCACAAACTTCTACATTGCAATTTTTTACCACAAGTTTCATGTCATGTAAGTTTCAAAAGTAGAGATAACTAAATATTGCAGAGCATCTGCCCCCCTCATATGTCAATGAATCAGCAGTTGACATTCGATGATGACTTTGTGAGGAGTACCAGATTTCAAATGTTTTTATTCTGTTAGAGATGCAATATGTGGAATTTTTAGTTCTTTATTCTTAACCTGACATCTTGAGTTCTTTCAAGTGATTCTTTTGCATTTTTAGTTGCAGATGATTCTCCTTTTGGTTCTTTGTTCATTTCCTTACAGCCATGCTTTTCTCCTTCACACATGCACACACACACAGGCTCACACATAGATGTATGCTATTGTTAACTTATTGGCATACAGAGATGTATGCTATTTTTTGGCTCCATAACATTTCCATGGAGATGCCAAGGTTTTCATTTAATAAGGAGTAGGGTTTTGTTGATGTCATGGATCTTCTGTTGGAGGATGATAACCGTGGACGCTGTCTTTGGAGTTTGATATATGTTACTCAGATGAATCATATTTCTCGACTCCCTTATGAGGTATCATCAATACATTTGGTAATGAAAAGAGAGTAGTAACACACATCACAAGTAAAATATAGGCAATGAAAACACTGTGATTTATATGTGTCAACTCTCAAGTTATGGCTGGCAGGAACATGAGTACAGTGAAGGGTGAATAACTGTTATGAAAACTGAACTGGTCATATCTAATTAGCAGAGGCCCTCACTAGCCTTTGGGTTTGTCTGAAAGGGTTACACAAGTTGTCATCAATTTAGGCTGAATGGAAATAGTCATAGTGGATACTAATATAAAAAGATCTATTTATTTTCTGTGAAGGAGGCTAGAAATGGATCATGCAGTGAAGAATTTAGTATGAGATGTTCTAATTGCTATAGTTATTGATGGAGGAAAAGCAGTACATTTTTCTGCGCTGCTGATGGAGGATAATCAATGCAATTTCCTTTTGTTCTGCATTTGTGCTGTTTTTCATGCCTACTTATTTTATCTGCTCTAAATTTCTGACAAGTAAACATGTCCTAAACTTGAATAGTGCACATGTACTTTTACTAAAATGCCACAGAAGAACTGCCATCAGAGTCCACAGAACCAATAATTCAGTCACTAAGGCGGGCCATTTTTGCTTTGTACTCATTAACAATGTAATTCACCTTATTACATCATTCTAATTCTGCTGTTTATACGAGAGAAAATGCATATTAATGTTCACCGACTATGGGTTAGAGCAAGTTCTATTTTCATATATTATGTTTGGATATTTTTCTGTAACTATGTTGAACACTTTATGTTCAATTATTTGCATCAGGATGCATAAGATACTTCACTGACATATTTCTTTTGGTTTTGAAGTTTTTTACGACTCCACCTTATGCTTGTGAGCCTTCAAGTCTTCCCCAATATCCTCCAAGCAAAGAGATGGACGCTAAACTTAGGGACGAAGAGGCTAGAAGGTTTGTGATAATAAACTTCTTGATATTTTAAATATACACATATTGGTAAACTCTTAAGGCCCTGTTTTGGCTAGAAGAGTATAGTTTTGGAGTATGATTTAAACCCCAAATGAGTAAACCTCTTACTCTTACACCAATTTAGAGTTGGTGTAAGAGTTAGCCTCCCCCCCCCCCCCCACCAAAAAAAAAAAAAAAAAAGGTAGGGGGTGAAAAGATTTAGACTATGGAAATTAGAGAGTTGATGAGTCCTCTATCTATACTTTTATTTATATAGGCAAATACAATTACAACTCATACAAGTAGGACTCCTATGACTTCGAATTAGGTAACTACAATATAGATATAAAAAGTTTAATTCTACTCTTAATACAACTATATACCTCATACAAATCATATTTCTTGGCACTCCCCCTCAAGTTGGAGCATACACGTCATACGTGCTCATCTTATCACAAATGAAATCAACTTGTGTCCTCCCAAGAACTTTGTGAATAGATATGCCAACTGATGATCGGATGAAATATGTTGAGCTTGAACAATCTTCTCTTTTATTTTCTGACGTACCAAATGACAATCCACTTCAGTGTGTTTGTGCGCTCATGAAATACTGGATTTTCAGCTATATGGACTGTAACCTGATTATCACAATATAATCTCATAGGATACTCTGGAGTAAAATCAAGCTCAATCAATAAGTCTTTGACCCAAACCAATTAACAAGTTACATTTGCCATCACACGATATTCTTGACTCCATACTAGATCATGATACCACACTCTGCTTTTTTGCTTTTTCATGACAATTTCCTCCAAAGAAAATACAAAAATCCTGTGGTATATCGTCTGTCAACGGGTGATCCTGCCCAATCAACATATGAGAAATCATCAACTCTGGACCTCTGGTATGTCCACAATCCGAATATAGAATCCGAATATAATAGCCCCTTTCTCGGGAGGCTTCTTTAAATACCTGAAAAGCCGAACTACTACATTACCAATGAGTGGTTCTTAGTGCTGAGAGAAACTAACTCACAACACTCACAACAAATGCAATATCAGGTCTGGTTACGATTCCGTAGTTTAACTTACCCATGAATCTCCGAACCTGTCATGATCATCTAAGATACCCTGATTTAGTAGCAGCTTGATATTAGCTTTCATGGGTGCATTAGTAGCTCTACACCCTAACATACCTGCCTCAAATGGCATATCAAGCACATATTTTTTTTTGAAAAAGAGTGATTTTCTTCTTAAACCTAGCTACTTCAGTGTCTAAGAAGCATCACAAAGATCCAATGTCTTATCTGAAAATACTTTTGCAAGTAGCACTTCAGATATGCAATCTCTGCGCACCATTACCAGTGATAATGATATCATTCACATATACTATTAGGAGTAACCTCTTTTCTTGATGCTGTTGCCAAAACACAGTGATCCTTCTGAGTATGAGAAAGATCGAAAGCCCTAACAACAAAGGAAAATCGTCCAAACCAAGCTCTTGGTGACTGCTTCAATCCATACAAAGACTTTTTCAGTCTGCATACCTTCCCTGACTCCCCCCTGAGCAGCAAAATTAGGTGGTTGCTCCATGTAAACCTCCTCGTCAAGAACATCATTAGGAAAAGTGTTTTTGACATTTAACTGATATAGGGGCCAATGACAAGTGACATCCAAACAGATAAGAATCGGCACATATCAGCTCTGAAACTATCGAGAAGTCGTCTTGATAATCCATGCCATACACTTGAGAATAATTTTTGGCAACTAGACAAGTCTTTAATTGAGCCAAGGACCCATCAGGATTTAGCTTTACAGTGTACACCCACCGACATCCAACTGTTTTCTTACTGGTGGAAGAACAGGAAGATATTAGGTTTCATTATGTTCTAGAACCAACATTTCTTCCTTTATGACATCCTTCCAACCTGAGATAGATAAGGCTTTCTTACGAATGGTAATAGAATAGAAAGATCATCATCAAAAACAATGTCGTAGTATCACTAGAGGGTAGTGTAGATGTATTCTCATCAGTTTGTGTTCTGAAACTTGGAATAGTAGAAGATATTGACACATGTGCTGTAGAAGTACGCCTTGTGAAGACTAGTTGATTCTTCAAACCGGTGAGAGAGTTTTGGTTCTTCATGTACAGGTGGCAATGTACCCAGATCTATATCAACTGATGATGGAATATGCACGACTAGTGGATCCTAAACCAAAGCATATTATCGTCCTTAGACTCTAAAGAAGAAGACTCACTATCAAACTCAGATTTAGACTTAAAAAATGTAACATCCGCTAAAACAAGAAAATGATCCAGTGAAAGATAATAACACCAATACCTTTATTGTGTCCGAGAATACCAAAGAAAAATATATTTGAAAGCACAAGAATCCAATTTAGTTTTATGAGGATCATTGTTGTGAACAAAACACATACACCAAAAAATCTTTGTGGCACGAAAAACAAATCATTTGGAGGACATAAAATCGAATACATAATTTGATTTTGCAAAACAGAAGATATTTGATTAATTAAATAACATGCTATAAGAATCGCATCACTCCAAAACTATTTAGGAACTTTCCTATCAATGAGCAATGTGCGAGCAGTTTGAAGTAAATGACAGTTTTTACGTTCAACGACATTATTTTGTTGAGGAGTGTATGCACATCAGAATTCATGAATAATGCCATGCTCAATCATAAAATTTGTGAAAGATGAACTAAAATACTCCTTAGCGTTATCAGATCTTAAGATTTTCATAGAAGTGTTAAATTAGGTTTTAATTTTAGAATAAAACTTTGAAATATAGAAAAGATCTTGGAACGAGATTTCAAGAGGCCAAGTAGCACGCGAGTAATCATCCACAAAAGTAATGAAATAAGGAAAATCAAGTTTGAATTTTATTGAATATGGACTCCATACATCTGAATGAACTAAATTAAATGAGTGATTAGCCAGCTTATTTACTCTACTAGGGTAAGACATTCGATGATGCTTCCCTAATTGACAAGACTCACATTCTAAAAACTCAGCTTGACTAGACTCAAGAATCAAAACTTTTAAAATCGATCGAGAGGGATGACCTAACCAATAATGAGGATAAAAAAGTGAAACAGAACTGGAGTATACACTACTGGTTTGGAGACCAAGTCCAGGTAATACAACCTTTTTTTCTCATGCACTGGTGCCAATATCTTCTTTGTTCCAAGTTCATGTCTGTTCCAAAGTAGTTGTGGAGGAAGAAGATGACATGTGGGTAATTTGAAACTGCTGAAATTGTTGATCAAGTTGTTCAAAAGATGACATCTGGGCGGCCTAAAACTGCTGAAACATCTGAAACTATTGAAATTATTGAAATATCTGAAATTGCTGACGTGTATGCTCTTTTGTCATTCTTCTGAACTCTTTTCTGAAACTGATCCTCCTTCAGTATCTAAACACCCAAGTAAATGATTCTTACTTGGGATCTAAACACTCAACAAATAACCCAAACAAATGATCCTCACACGGGATCTAAAACAACTCATAAAAAATTACCAAAATCTAAGTATTAAAAAAGAATATATATTTCGTAAAGAGAATAACCAAACAAACACCAAACCCCTCTTTTTTCACATGAACAATAATGTTTTTTTTACAGATCTGAATTGAATTTTGATCAGATTTGAAAAAAAAAAAAGATAAAATGAGAAGAGGCAGAAGATGTCGATGATGATCTTTTGATGGCAAGTGGAGTTGCCATCAAAACAAAGACCAAACCTCCTCTCCTTGATTTTCTTGGGTTCATCGTATTTAGAGATGGTGTAGTAGTTGACCCTGACAAAGTTAAGGCCATCAGATACTAGCCTACTCTAGATTCAATTCACGAGGTTAGAAGCTTTCAAGGCTTAACCACTTTTTATAGGAGATTTGTAAGTGGTTTTAGTATCGTTATGGCCCCAATTACTAAATGCCTTAAAAAAGAGGAGTTTAAATGGACTAAAGCTGCTACTAGAGCCTTCGAGGAAATCAAGGACAAGTTGACTTCTGCCGCCCCAGTTCTTCACTTTCCTGATTTCTCGGTAGGTATTTGAGGTGGCTTGTGACGCTTACATCATAAGCATAGGCAGTGCGTTGAGCCAAGAGAATCATCCCATCGCTTTCTTCAACGATAAATTGAATGAGGTAAAACAATGCTACGATGTCTATGATAAGGAGTTGTATACTGTAGTGCAAAGCTTGCGATATTAGCGTTACTATTTGCTCCCTGTTGAGTTCGTCCTGTATTCGGACCATTAAGCCCTCCGCTATATCAACTCAAAGAAGTGTGTAGGGCAGCAACATATCAAGTGGTTTGAGTTCATCCAGGAGTACACCTTCGTACTTAAACACATCGGCGGTGTGGATAACAAGTCTGCTGATACTTTTTGGTATGAGAATTTTCACGTTACAGGCACTTAGCGCAGAGGTGATTGGTCTTGAATGTCTTCTACAAGATTATCCTACTTGTTGAGACTATGATGAAATTTATACTTCATTGATTCGGGATCTACCCACTTTAGTGGAAGGTTTCACCATTGTTGATAGGTTCTTATTCAGGGGCACTTGATTGTGCATTCTAACACTTCTCTACGGGATCATTTGATTTGGAAAATGTATGCGGGGGGTGTCGCTAGACACTTTGGCCGAGACAAGACCATTGCTTTGGTAGATGATCAATTTTATTGGCCTAGTGTCAAGCGTGATGTTGCGAGAGTTATGTCACATTATCAAGTGTATCAAGTTGCCAAAAGGGTAGGGAACATAACACAGGGCTTTACACACTGTTGCCTATTCCCTCTGCACCTTAGGAGCATCTCAATATGGATTTCATTTTAGGGATCGCACATTTAGGAAAAATGACTCTATCTTTGTAGTGGTTGATAGGTTCTCGAAGATGGCCCATTTCATCCATTGTAGCAAAATGGCAAATGCTTCGCATGTGGCACACTTATTCTTTAGGGAAATAGTGCGCTTACACGACTTACCCTAGTCCATAGTTTCTGTCAGGAATGTCCAATTCACGAGTCATTTCTAGCAAACTCTTTGGAAGAAAATGGGGACTGTGCTAAAATTCTCTACGGCATACCATCCTCAAACTGACGGTCAAACTGAAGTTATAAATCGTA
Source organism: Agave tequilana (assembly GCA_038442645.1). Lineage (NCBI taxonomy): Eukaryota > Viridiplantae > Streptophyta > Magnoliopsida > Asparagales > Asparagaceae > Agave > Agave tequilana. The sequence goes on from JAVJIF010032906.1 coordinate 86,553, forward strand.
GCTTGGATAATTTGCTTCTGTTTAGTAGGAGAGCGGATGACTACGTGGGATGAGGTTTTACTTGTAGCTGAGTTTGCATATAATAGTTCGGTCAATAGATCTACATGGTTAAGTCCGTTTGATGTAGTCACAGGGTATCGATCTAAAGTCTATAGATCTTCTCCCTATGTCCATAGGTGACCACCCTAGTGCATCAACTGAGTCTTTTGCACAACATTTGCATGAGTTGCAAGAGTATATCAGAAGGCAAATTGCTATTAGTAACTATAACTATAAGTCTGCTGCAGATTCACATAAGATGTTGCAGGAGTTTGCTATTGGAGATGAGGTGATGGTTAGGGTGCGTCCAGAGAGGTTCCTACTGGGAACTTTAAAGATGTTCCATGCTCGACATATAGGTCCTTATAAGGTATTGAGAAGGTTTGGTTTCAAGGCCTACGAGCTCGACATCCCCTATGATCTTGGAATCAACCCGGTGTTCAACGTCGAGGACTTGACTCTTTGCCGCACTCTAGTGGCCTATCCGACGATCATATTAGATGAGCCAACATCGACTTTCAGGTGTCCCTAGACGTTCCCGGTTCAGCCACCACTACCACCACCATAAGGAGGCCCCCCCACTGAGGAGATTGAGGATATTTTGACAGACGAGACAATGTCCACTGCTGATGGCACCTGCCATCGCTATTTGGTCCATTGGCGTGGATGGTCCGATTCCAATTGCACTTGGTTGCGGGCCGAGGATATTATGCAACTCAACCCAGGGCTTCTACATGACTTTCACCGTCGCCATTATCCAGGGGCATTTTCGAAGCCGGGGAGAGTTGATGGGAATCCGTCTAGCTCGGGAGCGTGCAGGACTTAGCGCGCAGGAGATGCAACTCTCTTCTGTTATTAGACTGTTTTCTTTATTGATAAGCTCTTTTTCTTCTATTTAATACTTGCTTTTAGTCCCACATCGGTTAGGATGGGGAACTCCTTTTGCATGGGGCTTATAAATAGCCATCTAGACTGTTGGGTTGAGTAGTTCAGTGAATTAATTTAAAACCTCTTTTGCTTTGCCTGTTGATTTGTGTTGCTTTTAAATCTCTTGCATGCTGATTTGTGAGAGTGGGTGAGAGATCACCTGGGTGTCGATTCCTGAATCAATCAAAATTATCTTGATTTCCAATTTTCAGATTTAGTTCTCCATCAGATATCTTTTGTCATCTACAACTAACCAAAATAATTAGGATTCTAACTAAATCTCCAATTGTTATAGTAACTGATACGGTATCCCATATCCGCTGTAGTTCTCACAGTTGCTATATTAGTTGTGACTGCAGCCGTACCCACTACAAATGATTTTCAATGGGAATCGTGAAATCTGAAGTGGTGAGATTTAGCACCCGGCCATAACTCACTATGTTAAATTGAATTCGTGGTGCATCACACATGCTTCATTATATTGGGATTTTGGATTGTAGATAACCAGTGCCCTTTGATAAATTAATGAAATCTATATTTGAAGCAATCTAGATGATGTATTACCCTTCTATTTTGGGCCTGGAACAATACATACAGCCACATCTGACCTGCAAATGTAAAGTACCTGATCTCCAAACAATTTGTCCATACACTTGCCTTTTATGACCTATTCTATTTATATAATGCCATTTTCTTGTGTCTGGAAGCCTACACACCCGGGTTCCCTTAGAAACCAAGCGAAGGGGCAATACAAACTATTCCAACTCTGCCAATTTTATTGGGATAGTGTTTTTTTTTTTTTTGTTTTTCATGTTCTATTTTTTTAAAATTTATTTGCACTCTTCTGAATGATCCTTGCTACATTATTAGTTGTATACACCACTGCAGAATTAAATTTATAACCTTCCTGGCCCTACTTGCCAATCAAACAATTCTACAGATTTTCATTCAAATTACAATTGCAAAGATAGGCTAACGAGTTTTTCCCCACATAGTTCAACAGTTTGTTACTTGATGTTACTCTTCTCTATGACACCCTTCATTCTTCTCCTAACTACCCCTTTAAAGGCAAGTATTTTGCATGTACATCCTGATAAAGCTCATTCTTTATCAATTCACTCTTATTATCTACTGAATCCTGTTTGTAAGGTTTGTCGTTCTTGTCACACATGCACAATAACCTAGCATCTCATAATGATGTAATTTAGGAGAGAGCTTGATAAGATGACTCAGTTAAAATTTATTTGGTAATGGGGACTTTTACATCTTTTCTGCAGTTTCTTTAGGTATGTGCTGAATCTTATAATTTTTAGAATGCATCTTGTTCCTGATAAATTTAGTTATTATATGAATGTATTACTAGTATCCATGCAGACTCCCGCTTCTCCTCATCCCTTCCCATCTTTCTATTCAAAGACTATTTTTGGTGCATTGACTTTTCTTCAGAAATTTGGGAGATTTGTTGGTTCCATTTATAACCATTGGCTTTCTTTTTCATTACAAACGTTTGTTATGTGAGTGCAGTGTGTTTGTTGCTTATCCTAAATAAAAGTAACTTCCACATATTCATAATGTTTGATGCATGTGTACATGGTGCTTACTTAGATCAATATTTATTTATCTGTAGATTGAGAGCTGCTGGGAGAGCCAATGGTGATGGTACAAAGAAGACACGGACACGTGATCGAGCTCCTAGGGCTATTCCTGCTTCTGGAGCTAATGCAGAAGTCCAAGCAAACCTTGATGTAAGTCATACTGCTTCCCTTTCAACTATTCCTTCATTGGCATTTTATTCTATTTAGTAAACTAAGTTTGCTCTGCATTATACTAACCAATTATGTATCAAATTTTTCCCATATAGCCGGGGGGCCTTTTTTGATCAGTATTACACCAGCGGTATGAATTGTAGATTCACTCACATATGCACAACATATCTATTTCAACTGGACAGTACATAGATTCCAGTGAGTAAATCCATGATCAACACAAGTGGGGCAGTTAAGCAACTGCCTCATACATCATTCACAAGATGTCTTTACATTTAACATAACACATCCATAAATAAATGAGTTCATGAACAAAATTATGTGGTACAAAAGCTGCACATTACATTTGTGTAGAGGCTTTTCCTATTAATCTATGGTTCAGTACTGACATATTGGATCAGCTAGGGCTATTCCTCCAAAAAAGAGGGGGAAAAGTATTCCATAATGGAAAATCTGCTGTGACTTTGGCACATACAACTCTAGGGCATGCTTTGGCACATAATACTGAACCACTGATGTGTGCTTTATTAAATGCCCCACCTTCACAATAGTAAAGTGCAGAAACTTTCTTCTATTGTGTTATTAAAGATCTTCCAATGTTCCATGTATCTATGTTACCCTAATATCATTTCAAACATCATGAAATGGATTCACCCACAAAATTTTTATTTGTTTTTCAAGTATGTATGAACAAATAAGAACTCATCGCCCCATCTGTACAGACTTAATGGTAACTTTATGCAGCCACCTTGCAGTCACTAGGAGCATCCACCACTTTTCTTTAACTTGAGAAGCATATTAATTTCCTTTTTCTTTTTGGTAAATTAGCAGAGAAGGCGTCTCATCACGCATGCTAACGCCAAGAGCAAGAGTGAAAAATTCCCTCCCCCTCACCAGATGGAGCTCTTGGTTACCCTCTGGGTTCATCACACCACATGGACCCAGCGGCATTTGATCCTCCTGATCCCTCTTCCTTCACCACGGTGTTCCCCTACCAGAAAGGACAGGGTGTAGCCACTTGGTCTGGTCCATTGCTAGACCCTGCGGCCGTTGGAAACCCTAAGCGAAAGAAGCAGCAAAATACAGGGCTTGTTCGCGCAAAAGATAAGAGCAGTTCTCGGGTGAGATAGAAAGAAACTGCTACAAATCGGTTCGCTTTGAAACACACCCAGATTCGCATCTTGTGGCAACACTTGTTTATTGGATGGAGAGGTGAAAAAGATGGGGAATTGTCAATTTTACTTCACGATGTATTTTCTTTTCCTTCTCTGTTCCATATATATTTTTTTTTTTTGTATGATCGGCTCTGATAAAGTCGTAGGGTGTAGAGAGGGTACTTTGTCGCCGTGTATATTTAATTCTTTCTCTTTTTATTTCTTCCTTTTGTTGGGAAACAGTGCTGTTTTAGAGTAGCAAGCTAATAAAATGTAATAGAATCTTGTAATCCATTTATATCTTCTTTTTGTGAACATTGCTGAGACTTTTTCATGGTGGACTTCAAACTTTATTTGTTGTTAGTGAATAGTTTTTGAACAATTGCCTGGGAATTTTGAGTAAATATAAATTAAACAGGAGGAGGAGGAGGAATGATTTTTTTTTTTTTGAGAAAGCATGAAGAATGATTTAAAGAAAACAAAATATAGAGAACTACAACTGCCTTTTACATATTTTGTGGAAACACGATGAAGTATTTTGATGTGTTTTGCCAGTACATCAGATATGACAAAAAGTTATCCGATATAGACACAGGAGCTAAAGTGGTGATGAATTTCTTGAATTTTGGTTCGAAGCACTTAATGGCGATGAAGCTTCCATTTGCATTACCCATTTTATTTTTAGATGTGAGGTAATACTATTTGAGATAGATTTGGATAGATTTGGGTACATGTAGAAGGATTTGAGCCTGAAATTTTTTCACTCAAATTCAATCAAACGACACTTAAATATAAGATAAACTCTGTTGAAGTTGATTTACATTATTTAAAGTAATTAAAAATCAAAATTACGTGTTTTGAATATTTTTTGCCTATTTATCAAGTGGGCGAAAAATGAACAGCCGAAATAGTGAGTTGTTTAGTTTAACGGTGTATAATATTTGAAATCGAACAAAAAATGGTGTGTGAATCTTTTTAATAAATGTTTAGGTCATGATCAAATAGTCGGATCGAGAATTTAAGTCATAGATTTAAGTAAAATGTTATTTTCGGCCATCTATTTTGCTACTACTCGATGGATAAGTGAAAAGTATTCAAAACACTTAATTTCAACGGAGTGAATCTTGTATTTAAATGTCGCGGGATTGAGTTTGAGTGGGAAGACTCGGGCTCGAATCTTTCCGCGTGTACCCAAGTCCATCTCATATTATTTGCATGATAGATACTATTGATAATGATAGTTTAGCTCTGCTTTAAGAGTTTTTTTTGCTATCAACCTATCTAGAATTATGTAGATCATAATAGTCATTAATAAAATTATGATCTCCGAGAAATTTGGTCATGTTTCAACCCATCCTATACGTTATTTACAATTCTCCACGAGATCACACCTAAATTCCAACTAATCTTGATTAAAATTCACTTGAACTGATGCCCAAGTGTCTGAAACTCAGAGACTCACTTGAAACATCAAGTCATTAAAGTTAACTCGGGCGATTATACCCTAAAAGCCATTGATGAGGGATGCTTATGAAATCAGATGACCAAACATTTTGACATCTTGGCCAAGTTTTGCAGTAGGTTGCCAACTACAGTCAAGTAATTATAATTCAAGGAATCCCAACATTCTGTCTGAAAGAACCAGATTCAAGAACAGATTACCTAAGACATTTTATCTCCTGGACAAATCTTATGCATTATTATATGCTAGAGTAGGCAAAGGTCATTGTTTTGTGTGTGTGTGTGTGTGTGTGTGTGTGTGTCTGTGTGTGTGTGTGTGTGTGTGTGTGTATGAGAGAAATGTAAATCAGCTGACACAGGAGGCAACTCCTCCTATGTCGCACTCAAAAATCATATTTTTCGAATGAATTTTCAAGATCCGACCACACATTATCATCTTCATATTCTATGATATATGCATATAAAAAATCAAGTGATTTGAAGTTTGTTTACTATATTTTTTTTGGGTTCAAACATTAACGGTTTTTTAACAATAGAACAAAATAGAACATTTAGATCAATGAGTAAACGAATTTCAAATCACTTGATTTTTTATATGTATATATTTTAGAATATGAAGATGATAATGTACGGTCGGATCTTGAAAATTCATTCGAAAAATATGATTTTGAGTGCGACATAGGACGAATTTACCTCCTGTGTCAGCTGATTTACATCTCTCTCTCTCTCTCTCTCTATATATATATTATATATATATAATATATATATATAGATATAGAGAGAGAGAGAGAGAGAGAGAGAGAGAGAGAGAGATGTAAATCTACTGACACAGGAGGCAACTCCCTCCTATGTCGCACTCAAAAATCAATTTTCTGAGTGAATTTTCAAGATCCGATCGCACATTATCATCTTCATATTTTAAGATATACATATATAAAAAATCAAGTGATTTGAAATTTGTTTACTCCATTTTCTTTGGGTTCAAAGATTAACGGTTTTTTAACAATAGAACAAAATGGAACGATTAGATCAATAAGTAAACGAACTTCAAATCACTTGATTTTTTATATATGTATATCTTAAAATATGAAGATGATAATGTGCGGTCGGATCTTGAAAATTCACTCGAAAAATACGATTTTTAATTGCGACATAGGAGGGAGTTACTTCCTGTGTCAGCTAATTTACATTTCTCTCATATATATATATATATATATATATATATATATATATATATATATATATATTATATATATATATATATATATAGAGAGAGAGAGAGAGAGAGAGAGAGGAGAGAGAGAGAGAGTTGTGTCATTCTGGAAGGAAGGATTCGAGGCCGAATCCTTCCCACTCAAATATAACATCTGATTGCAAGATCTATTCTTTTGAAGTTACATTATTTCAAGTAATTAAATAAAAAATCATATATTTGAATACTTTTTGCTCATCCATCAAGCAGACATAAAATGGACGGTCAAAATAGTGAGTTGGTTAGTTTAAACGGTGTAAAATATTTGAAATCTAAAAAAAAATTAGTGTTGAGAGTTTTTAAGTGTTTATATTATGATAAAATTATCGGATCGAAAATTTGTATCTCTAAAGATGTAGATCTAAGCAATATGTTATTTCGGCCGTCCATTTTGTACCTACTTGATGGATAGGTAAAAAGTATTAAAAATACATGATTTTTGATTTTTAGTTACTTGAATAATATAAATCAACTCCAACTGAGTGAATCTTGCATTCAGATGTCTTTATGCTGTATTTGAATGAGAAAGATTCGACTTCGAATCCTTCTAGAATGACACAAG